>OZ023334.1:29343979-29378979 GCA_964007535.1 Brachyptera risi | reverse complement strand
TTACTCTTAATACCAATGCTGGTAATGTCCGGATATATCACAGAAATGGTTTTTTACTTACAATGTGTTCCGGACTTTCGGAAACTGAAAGACTGTTATCTGCGGCGGAAAAATATGGTCACCGACAGCGCAGTTCTGGTGTTGAAGTTCATTGGTTTTAAATAATTACAATGGGTTGGTAAGATCGCCCTTGTGGTGCCCCGTCCAAACGATCCTATCTTTCATCCATAGCCTTAATTGGGGAACAATGATTTTGTATCAAGTTTCAAAGTTATTTGAAAAAAAAAATCATTTTGACTGGAATTAATTGTTTATTGCTCAGTAACACCCTCGCACGTTTTTTTCCGTCCCGGTAAGTCACGTGAGCCGGTCAGAACGTTTCACGTGTTCAAGCGACTAAGTGATTAAGTGACTAAGTGACTAATGTGACTAAATGAGTAAAAAGTGACTTGGTGTTTGTTTTGTTTCAGGTTCATAAATGATTTCCGCGGAGTATTTGGTATGGTGTTGTTGTATTATGTGTGCATTGCCAGCAGCTGCTTCTGTATCGTCATATACCTGATGTCATACGTAAGCTCAGTGTGAATAAATATTTACTATTCATTCACACTGTTTTTTTTTAATATTGGGTTCAACGACGTACTATAATGATAACTAAGATCTATTGACGTCGAATGAATAATTGATGAGATGATGGGATGGCGAGATGAAGGTTTCTTAGGTATTGGGAAGGATAGTGGGAAGGAAGCGGTCGTGGCCTATATTGTGGGAACCATTCCGGCATTAGGCTAGGCTACATAGGGAAACCACAAAAAACCCTGTAAAGATGGACGGTGGCGGAGATAGAACCGGGTCCGATATGCCAATTCGCCTCCCGGATCACATGAAGCGAGTGCGTTAACCACAGCACTGCATGTGCCGGTTTCACACTGTTACTTGAGAGTGAATGGGAGCCGATCCAGCGTAGTATCAGTTTTTTCGGTGATAACCTTTGGATGGTATGATTATGGTTCCATGGACTTATTATAATACAACGCAGTGTTATAAGTCCATCGTAGCATGGAGTTGTATTGTTATGGAGGTATAACTCCGTGCTAAAAGCTCAACCCACTTGATCACTTCTAATAGTGGGTAACGGTGGCCATGTTCACTGCTCAAGCTGATTGTTCTCAGGTGTGGGCCTACAGATTTGGCCTACAGATGAATGTCTCTCGGGCAATGATCACTTCTTTCTATCAACAAACAGCAAGTGTAAAGTTCATCACAATACAAAATAGAAAAAAAAGAGTGATAGGCCTAAACTGTTATAATTAGACCTATCACTCTACTAATTAAGGGTCGTGGCCAATTAGTACTTCATCCAAGCATTTGCTTCGAGGACTGTGGGAAACCACGAAAAACCAAGTCATGATGGATACAAAAAGTGTTTGTTGATCTTCTTCTTCTTTCAACTTCTTCTCTTCTCTTCTTCTTTTCTTAATATTTGATATTTTAGATATTTGATTTTCTTGAAATTAAAATTGGTCGTAAATTAAACAAGTCCACGCGGTTCGAAAAATATTCCCTTCTTTTCTTTAAACCTTGAGAGAAAATCATTTTTATTGACGGCTGTTCATCTTCTTGATGACTGACCATGAAGGTCCAGCTTACTACGAATTTGGAATTATAATTTCCGAAAGTGAAAATGAGTTATACAAATATAGTGATAAGATCAAAAACTTAATTATTATACAAAAAAAAATATGAGAATTCAAGTAGATTGAGATACGCTGAAGAGATGATTGTGGAGAATATGTGATGATTTTCTTAATATTGTGGAAACTATTTCTTGAATTAATGATTTTGATACCGGTATATTAAATGATTTGAAAAAAGTAATAAAAAATGTGGGAATAGCTGCCCTTGCTCCAAGAAGGAGTCCTACAACGTCCCAGTATTCCTCAGGAATTCCATAACGTTCCGCGAGGTAATGCATGCAAGAAACACCAGTGGCAGTGAAAAGTCTTGTTGCTTCATAGCCCTCTTGACTTTGATGATATCCTGATGGCCCTGCATACAAATTTTCTTCCAAGGTTCTTGCATTCTATTGAGTGATTTTCAGACTTCTAGGACTTAAGTATCTTGAAAATCCTGAAAGTAAGAAATGTGCTTACATAAATCCGCATAAATCTATGCCAAAATGATATAATCGAGATTATTTATATGGACAATGTTTTCATTATCATTATCATGTCCAACTGACAATGTTTATTTAAACTACTAATTCATTTCTCATTATGAAAGAAGAGTATTTCAATGTCAAATTTATTTGATTTTATGAAATAAAGAATTATTATTATTATTATCAACATAACATACACAAATACCACTGTTATATTTGCTATTCTGAGGAATTTTCAGGGGATTCTCAGGACGGGCTTACGATATGAAAGGCAAGTGTATCTTTCAAAAGTTGTAAACCGTTCAAGTTGGAGTGAAATTGTGTGAATTATATCGTTTTCTCAAGTCATTTACAACCCTCTTTTTTCCTATATACAAGTAGGCCTATATTATCGAATCTCTTGAATGTATCAATCAATCGTAGTCTACATATTGAAACTGTTTTCATCAACTTGGGTCTGGTTCACAATTGAAATAAGGAATAGTGATTATGACATAGCAATAGTGTTATAGTGTATAGTGACATAGGTTGGCCACAATGGCCTCTTATTTCAATGGTTCACTGCCAACCTGAATAATTATTTTGCCTTGAACGGCTCGAATTTTAGTGGCAGGGGCAACAACCAAGGCCCTCCAGATTATTCTATTATTATTCTATTTTTCCTTTAAAATGATATATTAGGCCTTGCAGCAACTGTCAAAAGTCATTTTGACATTTATTCCTTGAGAATGTCTGATTTGAGTCTCAGAGAAAAATAAAATACCCGAAATACATAACGGTAAGTCACTTGACTACAGTAGTAATATCATCTGATTGGTCAGAATTTGGCTTGTCATGATGATTATAAGGAATAAGTCATAAGAAATGTATTTTTTTCATTTCTCATTACTTATGACCTAATCACTATAACCAGTTTCTCATTGTGAACGGTCACATGGAAACGCCATAATCCATTTCGCTTAAACACTATACCATATTCCATAATCACTATTTCAATTGTGAACCAGGCTTAAGAAACTTGATATAAAATCATTGTTTCTCAATGGCTGTGCATGAAAGTAGGATCGTTTGGACGGGGCACTACAATGGCGATCTTACCACCCCATTTTAATGACTTAAAAACAATGAACTTCCACACCCCTGGCGCTGTTTGTGACCATACTTTCACGCCACAGATGAAAGTCTTTCAGAGAATGAAACTGAATCTTCCAGAGATTAAAACTAAACTATATAGCTCAATTGAACTAAAATGTGACCTAAAGGTATAGCTATATTCTATTCCCACAGGATTCTCGTACTTATTGTTATGTTCATATTGTTCCCGTTGTTCCAGGTATTGAAACGTGCTCATTCGATCTACACGTTCTTAACGCAGTGGAGTAACTAACCGAAACTACCGACACGGGTAGCTCAGTGATGAAACGCGTGCTTCCTTTTCTCTTTGTTTTCCAACTTTTCTCTTAGCTCCATTGTTTTCTGCTATCTCGAACATTGCTCTCGGCATTCTCTCCTTTTCCATTCGTTGCATATGCCCGTACCACCTAAGTCTCTCCTTGTCCATTCGTTGTATATGCCCGTACCACCTAAGTCTCTCCTTTTCCATTCGTTGCAAATGCCCGTACCACCAAGTCTCTCCTTTTCCATTCGTTGCATATGCCTGTACCACCCAAGTCTCTCCTTTTCCATTCGTTGCATATGCCCGTACCACCTAAGTCTCTCCTTTTCCATTCGTTGCATATGCCCGTACCACCTAAGTTTCTCCTTTTCCATTCGTTGCATATGCCCGTACCACCTAAGTCTCTCCTTTTCCATTCGTTGCATATGCCCGTACCACCAAGTCTCTCCTTTTCCATTCGTTGCATATGCCCGTACCACCCAAGTCTCTCCTTTTCCATTCGTTGCATATGCCCGTACCACCTAAGTCTCTCCTTTTCCATTCGTTGCATATGCCCGTACCACCTAAGTCTCTCCTTTTCCATTCTTTGCATATGCCCGTACCACCCAAGTCTCTCCTTTTCCATTCGTTGCATATGCCCGTACCACCTAAGTCTCTCTTTTTCCATTCGTTGCATATGCCCGTACCACCTAAGTCTCTCCTCTTCCATTCGTTGCATATGCCCGTACCACCTAAGTCTCTCCTTTTCCATTCGTTGCATATGCCCGTACCACCTGAGTCTCTCCTTTTCCATTCGTTGCATATGCCCGTACCACCTAATTCTCTCCTTTTCCATTTTAAAAGATAAACTTTCCACTTCCACTTCATTCCTTGATAAAATACAATTTTAATGTCGATACAAAAATCATTCTTTCTAATAACCCGTGATCAAAACGATCTTTATTATTATGTTTAAGCAAAATTCAGCGAGAGGTGGATTTGATCGCCTACCTTTTCGCAACGAAGGCACACGTAGTACCAATGCGCCACGGGTTTCTTCGGAAATATACTGTTGATAAATAAGTACATGTATTCGCTTACGGCTAAAATAAGGTTTCAATGATTATGTAAAGGTACGTTCATAGAGCCACGGCAACACGAATTTGCCGTGCCGTCAAAATGAATGAGCCAATCACAGACTTGCCGGCCTCGTCGTTCACTGTGGCCTTGAAAGTTGAATGAAGTTGAACATTTTGCCGGACGACAAACTTGCCGTGATGACGTAGACGACATCACGGCCACGTTTATACTCGAACTGTGTGTTCTGCGTACGAACTATCGACTGTCAAACTCGATCACTATCGACGTTGCCATGGTTATCGCATCGATTCGATATATAATTGCCTTGAATCGGCGATAGTTTGCCGTGGTAGTATGAACAGTACAAATCATTTGACGTCCAACGGCACCCGACAACATTGCCGGCCGGCAAAAATGCCGTGGCTCTATGAACCTACCTTTACTGTTGCGTTCCATTTTGCATCGGGCGTAACAATGTTACGGTTACCCATCAAATACGTGATGGTTCTACAACAATGCTATAACATCATTGAAATGATGGTGTAATTATTGAAAATGCTACTTAAATTAAATAAGGAAGAAGGGAAATGAATAAGAAAAACTTTTGAACTACATTTTGCAAATTATTTCTTCGAGATTTAATGAACAATTAGGCTTAAAAACTAGACATCGCTTTTATTTGTAAGCTGCCACATATGTGGCACATTGAATGACACTGCAACACATAATTATGTGTTTGTCTTTTCAGGCTCGTTTTAACACACATTACACATCGAATTAAAAACACACAAATTCACATTTTGTAAAAAAATGCCATTTGTTAAACGAATTGTTTTGGTATATTTTTGTCAAAATAACTATCAACAAATAATTTTATATTTTTAAATTGGACGCTATTTCTTGGTGGAAACTCAGTAGACGACGGAATATACTAGTGTTATACATATTACAATTTTATAAATCAAACATGACAAATGTTCATAATAAATATGATCAGAATTCCCAAACGTTTTATCATTGGACGTTATAACGTTTTCAAGGTTGGCAGTATATCAACATTTCTTCATTTTGAAATGTTCTCGCCTTCAGTCACTCAGTAGGACTTCTTATGTCAACAAACTTATATTGTTTTGATGTTTATTTAGACGAATAAATATAGTTACACATATTTTACGTTGATTATTAATACAATTCTTTCAAATTCTGTAACGTTGTGAATGGTTGAATAGCAATAGCATATTATCATAGGTTCAATTGGTCTTTAATACTGGGTTTTAACGACGCACTGTACTGATGGCTAAGATCTATTGGCATCGGTGAATTATACATGAGATGATGGGATGATGAGATGGAAGATTATTTTATAAGGTATTTTTTAAGAGTGAGAAGGAGTCGGTCGGCCCTAGTAATGACATGAACGACAGAGGCCATCCACGAGTAACCCCTATCAGGATGGTTGACCATGGTGAGAATCGAACCCTGGTCTCTTGAATGACGGTTCATTGTGTTAGTCACTCGACCACTCGTCTCAGTATGTTTTGTGAAATTAAAATTTTGTAAAATTTTAAAACCAATGAAATTTGCGATAGCGAGATAGCATGCTTGTCAAGTTTGAAATGAAACAATAGAAAATTTGGGACAAACAAACTTATGATGAAGATGTGATTGGAGAACATACAATTTGAAGGACATTGTAGTTCACGTGTTACAACAATGTGTGACGTCACTTTAAATAAACCTAAAAGTAGATAGCGTGTTCGTCATGTTATCATGGCAACTAGAAAAGTCGAGGGCGACAAACCAATACTGAAATTGTATTTGGAGAATTCAGTTTGGGAACACTGTTTTTCACTTATTACAACAATGTGGACATCAATTGAAGGAAGCATGTAGGCCTACTTCAATAACTCAACTTTGTATAAGCTATAAATTCAGCTCAATCAGCTGAACTGCAATTAGTTGGGGTTGACATCAAAATTTACACATAGTCCTGTACATATTTGTTAGTAATATTTGTTTCACGAAAGCGGTTATAATTTTAATCGTCTGCTATGACAAATTTATTATTAGGAAATGTATAAATTGAAGTTTGAAAAGAAATATTTTTGATATCATGAAATCGTGGGTGACAATAATGCAACACTGTGACATCTATTATTTAGAATATTACGAAATTACAACAATTCTCTAAAATAATGTTTCAAATTTAACAACATTATTGTCTAGTTCTATCAACAACTATTTTTTTTTGTGAGGTCACAATTTTTTTCTTTCATAATTAGATTATAATTAATATCGTTTAATGCCTCCTTAAAATCATTTATTCAGACATTTTCTACTTTGATAATTAATTCAAATTTCGACATTTCTGAGAAATTCAATTAATAAAATATTTAGATTGATCGAAGAATCGATTTCACTGGTTCGATTGTCAGACAAGTTGAATCAAATCAAAATGGCCTCGGTTCGATGCCCAGATCGATCCAAATTCACATAATTTGTTGAATCTCTCACAAAATTATGATTTATTTTCTGCGTCATTTCAATCGTTTTTTGCACATTGACATTTTATTTCAGTTTTGCTTAATTCAGATTAACATATAAACTCAGGGAACTTTTGATTTGAATGGTACGAAAATATATGGCCAATACAATATATAACTTTTTCAAACCATGTAATATACTATATATATATCAATATTGGATCATAAATATGAATTGTGAACCATGAATATAAATATTGTTCGTTGGATGAAGATTTATACAATAAACCTTGATTGAATTCACCCGGACGTAAACGTCAAACCTTCAGATTTGTTCAATCTTGAATTTAACATTTATATAATATTAAATTTAGTATAATTAGATTAATTGTATTATATATAATATTATATAATATATACAATATGAATATATTTATAACATACATTTAAAACTCTGTTTTCCGTAATTAATCATATAAAAATTGATTCAGATAATATTTGAGAATTATAATTTCGAATATATATATATATATATATTGCTGATATCAATTGAATTGTGAAAAAAATAACTAAAATAAACTTTTCAGATTATTTAATATAATTATATGAAGTTCGTAAATAATGTAGTTTACTGATACTATATTATGCTAGTTTTATGTTAAATATTTTACGTTCTCACCTTGGCATTTTTCTTGATACTAATCTTCATACCTTGAGCATTTCCTTACACTATCAGTGATCCTCACTCATTACACTTTATACTTGGTAATCTAATATTCACTCATTTGTATATAAACCTTTGTACAAGGTTGACACTTGGCATTTCAAGAAATCAATTACATTTAAATATAAATTACTTGTATCCACGAAAGAAGAAAGACAGACTCCCCCGTGGCTCAGTCAACTATATCGTAGATAGCGATGGAAACTGAAGTCAGGTCAGGGGTGGGTTCGAATGGGTTGTTGTAAACATCCTCTCACAGAACATCATTTCACCGTATCATTATCAATCAATAATCGCACCCCCGTATAACCTAGCTGTTGGTGGGGTCGTTCAGCAGCATTAAAGTGAAGAAAGAAGAAAGTTGTCGACCAACATAAAATACATATATATATATTTTTTTCAATAACATCGAAACTTGATACAAAATCATTGTTCGCCAATTAAAGCAGAGGATGAAAAAATAGGATCGTTCGAACGGGGCACCACAAGGGCGATCTTACCACCCCAAAGAATAATTGATGAGTAAAATAATAAACGTAAACATAAGTAAACCCTATCACCATAGATTTACTATCAAGACACCATGTTGAAATAGATTTGACTCCCACTTTTACCCTCACTACTTTACCATCATTCTCTTTTAGCCCTTTCACCCGTAACACATGTAGTACTTATGCAGACCGTTAGAAAGCTCCACAGGCATATTAGATTGTGCTGCTATCGAGAAGTTACCAGGGTCGTTTCTTTAGTGGCGAGCATAGGTACTAATTGCAGACGTATAGGCTAGGGGAGTGGAGGTCCGTACGGGGATTTATTCTTGTATTGCCCCAAGAGTGAAATCTGTCTTGATAGTATCTTTCGAATCGTCTGCTATCCCCTTTGTTTCAAATATTTGTGTTTTTTCAAGGGTCTTGCCATTTTTTTTTTTTTTTGTATTGTGTCTCACGGCAAGACACGAAATTCCATCTTCAAGTGGTTAATGATTACATCCCTGAAGTTGCAGCGAAATTAGATGATTACTTTTTTTTTAGAATCATCATCTTTCATTCATAGCCTTAATTGGGGAACAATGATTTTGTATCAAGTTTCGATGTTATTAAAAAAAAAAAAGAATAATCCAGTTGGTCGACAATCTTCTTCTTTCGTGGATACAAGTGTACACAATATACTAAAAATTTCGAGACGATGATAAAAAATATTATTGCATTATAAATCTTGAATAAATAAATAAATCATGATTAAATATATAATAATAATAATATAATATAATAATATGAATCGTAAATTCTAAATCTCACACAGACACACACACACATTCTTTAAGACTAATTAATAATAAGTTTAAACAATATTGATGATATAATAAATTGATTCTATAAGTGTGATCTGAGTGATTAAATTAGAGCTTCTTGAAGAAAGTAGAGCAATATTAGAATAGGAACTCACAGTTTTGAATAAAATCTTTGCCAATCTTATACCTTCAATCTTACAGTCTCACCAAAATCTTACTTTGATGAAAGTTATATCCAGTAAAACTATATTTATTATCAATATTTAACTTTTAGAGTTTTGATTATACAACTATTGATTGGAGTCTTTTAAATGGATTTTAAAACTGGTAATACTATACCTCGTATTTTCTTAAATATAATTTAGTAAGTAGTTTTCAAAAATTGGTGATTGGTTAAGAATTGTTTGTTAAAATTTGTCCCTCGTTTTGAGATGTGTTGTTGAACCCTCATTGGTTGCTCGTTCGTCCAATCAGGTTGTTGAATTTCAGCTCTGAAATGGAATATAAATTATATTAGAAATACACAAAAAGTTGGAGAATAATTTTGGTAAAAATGCCAATAATGCATTTCTGAAAAGATAGATTGGAAAATACTGGTTGATTTTTATCCCATTTGCTTACAATTGTTCATAACAATATTTAATAATGGCTTGGCTTCAGTTTTTTCTTCTTTTGGTTATTGGATGAGCGAAGCGAAGACTCAATTTCACCATACCCGAAAAAAAGTGCCCATTTTTTTTTTCGTTCTTTTTTTTTTTGTTCGCGCTCCACAGGTCAAACGAAAATTTGAAATCAGTTGAAACTTGACATATACAAGTGTTCTTATCTAATTCGATACTGTACAGTTTTGAGGCGCAATCGGTTGAACCACTTCTGAGAAAACTAATTTTAAACTTTTAAAAAATCCCGTAAGAATAACCCAGAGGAAAAAATTCGTGAAAAAATTTCATTCGAGAGAATTTAAATTCTCAGAGAATCTCAATATGATAATGATACACATTATTCCGAACTTTCACCCAAATCGGATCCGCCGTTTTGATGTAAAAAAAAGAATATATAATGTAATTCTTGTAAATCACTCAAAGCTGTTAAGATACGTATTAAATCCAAGCCACAGGTGTCACCACTTAATTGTAAACTATTAAAACAAAGCCTTCTTTATCACCATAGAAATTCTTAATGAAAAATAAGATGGCAGTGATGTAATGGTTTGGATCTCAAGGTGTATATATATATATATATATATATATATATATATATATATATATATATATATATATATATATATATATATATATATATATATATATATATATATATATATATAATAACCAATCCAAAGATAAGTCGATATGTTCCAGCTCATCCCTTAACGCGGCAACACATAACGCGTTTGCCTAGTTCTAATTTCTAAAGGTTCCTATCAAAAATGGTCCAACTGATTTCGCCTTGAAACTAGATAGTATCCTGTCAGATAATTACATGAGTTCATGCCAAGTTTCATCAAAAGTGTGCATTCGATTTGATTCGTGGAGCGCTAACAAAATAAAAAATAAAACGAAAAACATTTTCGTTGTTTCAACTACGTTAAAGTTGAATCTCCAATCCGCTTATCCAATGAAATAAATTGTAGGAAGAAGCTGGGAAGTCGGAAATTAATATTTTTATCATAATTCATATTGCCAGGTGTATGAAAAATAACTGAATATTGATTACGCTAGTTTGGTCGATGGTCACTCACACCTCGGAACATATAACCCAGCAGAAGACATGGAAATTACGTAACTTGAGATCAACATGTATGTGATCGGTGGGCCTTCAACAACATTTTTTTTAAATTTCACCCATCATATTCCTCATTTCACCTCGATCGTAAGAAGAACTGAAGAAACATAATTCGTACATCGTACTTCCAACAATGGAAATAGAAAATATAGTCCTGGAATACAGTAACTGCATTCCAACAACATACTGTATTTCCTCTGTGGGCAGTTACATTCGAATCATCATCTTGTATTGCCGTAACTATAATGAGGTATAGATATTGGGTTGTTCCATCGCGTCGTATGAGTTGAATTGTACTCGACGTTTCGATCTCCATGTTGATACCTCTCTCAACATGGATTTCGGATCTTGAGAAAGGTCTCAACATGGATCTTGGATCTTGAGAAAGGTCTCAACATGGATCTTGGATTTTGAGAAAGGTCTCAACATGGAGATCGAAACGTCGCGTACAATTCAACTCACACGAGCCGATGGAACAACCCAATATTTAATACCTCATATTCGGGTCGCGAAAACCTCAAACAAGTCAGTTACTATAATATTAGAGTAGGCCTAAACGTGGGCATTGATCACATTTAAACCCTCAGAAGGTAATGTACCTGAATTGGGTAAGTTGAGTCTTCACTGTTATTACTTCTTTGATGTCAGGATTGAGACAAACTCTGAAACAAAGAAATGCAAATATTACCTTTCAAAATAATAATAATATTCTTCAAGTTACAGATATCTGCTAATGTGGTTGTAATGTTGATGAGAATAAGAATAATGATGATAATGAGTTAATAATACTTTTGATTGAATTTTTATCTATGAAGAAACTTCGTGTTGCATTTTTTGATAGTCAAAAAATGAAAGACCTGAAGAGCGCAAGCGCCTTCTGGGCTCTCGTGCCCCTAGGCTTGTACGTACATCCGGGTCTGGAGAGTCTGTATTGAGAATTGATCTCAGTTGCGTATACGTCTATAGATTTAATCCAGGATTATACCGCTACGCCACATTGGCTTAATATATACAATTCATTCTATTTATCAGCCGATATAAGTGAGAGATGCGAAAGAAGTGAGCAGTGTGTTGGAGTCTATCCGGGCTATAATTATGTTTTTTTTTAAATTTTGTACGCAGCATACAGTCAGGAAAAAATACCTATCGACTTGAAACTTTTTCCACATGTTTATGTCATACCAGAATATAGGTTGGGATTGTTTTTCAAAAAAATCGGTCCGAAGGTTTTTCTGGAGAAAAATCGTAAAGTTTGAAAATTCTCTTAAGAATAGCCCGGAGGAAAAATACTTGAGAAATAAGAATTCTTCAAAAGCTTTCAAATTTTTACCGAATATGAAGAATACTATCATACACCTTTTCAGAGATTTTTGCAACAATCGAATAAGAAATAACGAAGAAAACGCATTCAAAACGTACTTGCACTTCAAACGAAGCCAATTAAATCTATGGCAACAAGTGTCATCAACTGAATTAAAACGATTGAAATCAGTTATGAATGAGCAGGGAGGCCGTGACATAATTGATTCCGATAGGGTTTTTAAACGTTTGAAGTGATCAAACATCTGTAGATGTAGACTGAGCTGACAAATTAATTCTCATTGTACACTTCTATACTTCTGAGCTCATCTCACAACGCGAATCCCGCGTTCTCCTAGTATTATACATTATAACTAAATATAAGTCTATGATAATATCATCTCCTCACTTATTTTAAAAAGCTCATAGTTGATGTTCAAAACATGCTCGTCCAGCCTCTTGTACGAGAGTCGGCGTGTCTTACCGTCGTAGTTGACCATGCCGTCGCCGTCCAAGTCGGCCTCTCGTATCATGTCGTCGACCTCCTCGTCGGACAGCTTCTCGCCGAGATTCGTCATCACGTGACGCAGCTCCGTCGACGAGATCAGTCCGTCGTTGTTCTTGTCGAACACCCTGCAACACGAACAACACGTCAAAACCTGTTGATTCGATCAAAACACGTGCTTTTGAGACGTTCTTTATTTATTGATAACTGCTGTCACGGCTCATAAGACAGGAAAACTCTTCTGTCTTATGACGTATGATGGCATAGTTTGGTATTTAATGCAAAAACGAGCTATGTCTATGTTTTTTGACAATTTCTTGAGTACTCAGTTTTCATTGAAAATCAAGAGAGAAACGGATTCATTATTTTTATTTACTGGTTTCCATGAAAAAAAAGTACAAATATTTTATTCAGCTGACCTCCTTTCGTTAATCCAGTTATTTGACAATTGTAAGAATGTGTGTGAATGGCCACCTAGTCTAATGGCTGAGGAAAACCAGGCTGTGCATATTGTATTCACCTGAACGCCTCCTTGAGTTCGTCTTCACCGTCCGAGCCTTTCATCTTCTTCGACATCATCTGCAAGAACTCGTTAAACTCGATCGTGCCGTTCCCATCCTGATCGACTTCGTTAACCATGTCGCGTAGCTCGGTTTCTGTAAGCACACGTCGTTAATACTCCGTTAAACAAGCGTTAAACATCTTCTTCTTCGAAACGAATTCGCAGAAGGACACCGAAATGCTCTTTTGAATAGTTGAACTACGGCGGATTAATACTAACCGGTGGGTCTTTGTCCGAGCGACCGCATCACGACTCCCAGCTCCGCCATGGTAATAGTGCCATCTTCATCCTTATCGAACAGCATGAAGGCTTCCTTGAATTCTGAAACAATCATGTTTTTACTACCTTGTCAAAATTTAGACAGATTCAAACACTCCTCACATGACCTTTCTGATAATAAATCGGGCAGATATTTCATTTGAAAAGATCAATCTAGCAAAATTGCTGTTATAAATGCCTAATCTTGAATCATTACCATCAATTGATTATTAATCTTGAACGTGAATCTCAAATCTCATTAGATACACTACATTAAAACCATAAATACCTGAACGATTACACTTCATTATTTTTAGATTGAATTTGAAACTATATACAACTATATATAACTATATACTATATATAACTATATAACTAGTTATATATAACCATATATAATCATTATTGAATCAACACATTTAATCATTGAATTCTCTGATCCTCATTTAAAAATACTATGACCAACCTTTTATTCTATGCTTTAATTAGGGTAGACATTTTTCGATTAAAATTTCTCAAGCATATATTCCTGGTACTTCCAGTGATTTTTCTATTATGATTGTCATTATTACTCATCGATAATTCACGTAGATACAATGTCACTCACGATAGCCAATTAACAACTATAAAAATAAATATGTTTGAATTTACGAGATTTTTATCTTGTACACTTGTACATTCAAGTCTACTCAACGTTATATTTGGTGACGTCTACCACCACCTGAATAATACCGTCTTTCATTTGACTCACCAGAAACTTGGTCCTCTAACAGTCCATACTCAGCCTGAAAATCATAAATATTCAAATAATTTTCTATTTTTGCTGTATTGCTCACCAAATCACGGAACTCTCTCCAGCCCCGCCCCCACCTGCCACCTCTTTCCACAAGTGGTTTGATTCCATTTGTTTCACATTTTTTAATTAGTACATTGTGAAACTTCAGGTTATATATTCATCAGATACAAATAAATACACAGTTGATGATATACACTAGATGGCGGAGAATGACGAAAAGAAATATAGGTGGACGACAAGAGGTTGAGGAATAGACGTTTATGTGGAATGCGATGTGTTAATCTATTCCAGTAATGATTGGCGTTGAGGAATGTACTGAGAGACAGTTGAAGAAATTGTTTGACGGAGAAGTCTTGTCTGAAAATGGAAGTGAGCTGTGGAGAATGGAATATTCGCTTGAGTTTTTGGGGAAAGAGTGAGATTGTGGTTATAGTAACTAATCGATATATAATATAACTTCAACGTTGCAATGTCTCGAACGGTGCCGGTATTTCTCCCAGTCCCACAGATAACTTGACAAAACTTTATTGAGTTAATTCTAGAACTAATTCAGAGAAATTGCTTAGTGCTTCTCATTTATAATATCTGAGTTTCTGGATAATTCAGGTGTGATCAGTCAAATTGTGGAAACTATTCCTACATTCAATCGAGATTATCACAATTCCACAACTTTATATATTCATGTATAAATGTGGGTATTATATGTAGAAGTGACGGCTACCCTAAGGTGATGAATTGCATATATACACATGTATATATATATATATATATATATATATATATATATATATATATATATATATATATATATTATATATAAATATATATATATATATATATATATATATATATATATATATATACATATATATATATATATATATATATATATATATATATATATATATATATATATATATATATATTTATTAATCAAATCTTTATGGATAATTAAAAGTCGCGTTGACGAATAAATATTGTTATATATATATATATAATATATATATATATATATATATATATATATATATATAATATATATATATATATATATATATATATATATATATATATATATATATATATACATTTAATTCTGGATGTAGTTGAATCAAAATTTGTTTGAAAAAGGTTTCATGATTTTCTACATTGGATTGAATTCGGGCACGATAACACAAAATTAGTAGAAACGTATCTCAAAACTAGAGTAGGCCTATATGCAGATAACTGAAACTTACAGAGATAGTAGTGCATGTTACTACTGCTATCTCTACCAGTTCAATGAGAGCGCTCATTCATGATCTTGATGCAAAGTTACATGGCCCCACAGTAGCCACCATGCTTCCGGGCATGTCAATCACACTGAATAAAGATGAATGAATACAAGTTAACAATACGCTCGTCAGTGGACTTTGATCGAGTCTTGTCGGCTCCATAAATAAGCCAGTGGAAAAAATTGAGGAATGCTGACATTTCACCCAATACGCAATATTACGATGCAACAAGTATTGTACACATTCGATAAAAGCACTTGAATCAATTCATCTAAAAGTCAACCCAGTTTATAAATGATTAAGAATGAGTGCCCTACATCACAAAATAATATGTGCGCGGAAAATTTTGAGGAAGAAAACTCACCAGATTAATGGTGACAGTGAGATCATACTGTTGATGTCGCTGTCCCTTCTTGGGGGGCTTCTTTCCCCCTTTAGCCGCTGCACTCTGCGTCGCCACTGCCACGGCCTGCTTGGCTGGCTGCGCTTTCACCTGTCCCTTCTGCGCAGTCGGCGGCTTCACCTGGCCTTTCTGCGCAACTTGTTTCTGCCCCTTGGACGGTGTTCCCGGTGTTTTGGCGCCGGTCGCACCCTTCTGGTTGACGTGACCACCGCCATCAACGGGCTTGTTACGGGCCTGTAACGTAACAAGATAATACGTTAAAATAGTTCATTGCTGCTAAGGGACGTTTCACATCCTTTTGTTTTAACCTTCCCACCACTATCCGACACACCCTTACAATATCGAGCTCTCTCACAGACAAGACATGCAGATTCGTCAATCTAATATACGAGTGTGGGAAAGAGCAGAGTATCGCTTAAAGCAGTGTTTTGCTTCAACATAACTTTCTTGCTTACCTTACCGTTCTGTAGTTCGAGCTGTAGTTTGTGGGATGTTGTTCCAACGAGGAATTTATACTTGTGAGTTTGTGTTAATACTATGCTTGCTAATTTCAGTTCAGAAGCTGAAGTCCTGACTTTTATCCCGACTGTCACTTGAAATAACGTCCCAGGCCTAGATAGCTCTACGGGACTAGAACTTTAATTGGTTATTGTTTACAAGAGTACATGAATACCCTGGCAACGAAAAATAACAACAAAGTCACAGTCTCTTGAAATTCAAAAACTTGACACATTTCATAGCCCACCTCATGAGCATTGCTAGTATTTTGTGCTAGCAGCAATGAAAATACATAAATAATTAAATACTGAACATGTTTCCATAGAAATTAGCTCCACTAGTAAATTTTGACCAATCAAAGATATAATCTCTTGGGCCTAACCAGGCGTAGGACGTAATTTCATGTGACAGTAGAGGTAAGGGATTTCAATAATAAAAATGTCTTTCAGGCTATTTGGCTGATTGAGTTAGTTAATAAAGAAGCGAGGGTCAATGCTATGTCAATGATGTTATAAATCAATGAAGAAGCCAAGATATATCATATACACCCAAGTATCAAGTAAAAAGTCCCTCCGGGCTACCACATCTCATCTCTAGTAACCCTTATAACAGACAACTCATAAGAGTTTGATTTAACAATAGATGTATATAGTTTACCTGTCAACTACTTCCAAGTAGGGTTGCCGTTCGATATGAAAATTACAAACAATGTGGAATCTTCAATATCGAATATCGTTGGGAATGTTTTGAAATTTACAATTTTTAACCAATACCTAATCAAGTCAAGAATATAGGATCGAAAATATATAATGGGAAAAAAATGCGTGATTGGAAGTCATGAGCCCCTCGATCATGTGATACTGCTTCAGTGTATGCCAATTTTCCAACCATTTTACGTAATATACACAATTGTATTTGACTCTCAAAATGGTCAATTCCTTTCTCAAAGGAGATAGTCATTGACAATCTCGTAAGTCATCTTTTAAGAATCTTGTAAATTACTGGTACAGTAATTCAAAGTACACATTACGAGCACGTCGAGCTCTTCTTTCTACGCACACATATTATACTCAGCATACACCATTACTGGCAGTAACGAGAAACCGTGCACGAAGTCGACCCTTGTTATTTCATCCATTCACTTTTGGTTGGATATTCACTTCATTCACTTTTTCATTGTCATGCATCTGATTATTTGACTTATTACTCATTTGAGCTTTGTCCTATTTTCTAATTCGATATCGATCATAGTTTCGATACCAAATTGATCGAATATCCAATATTCCAAATCGATATCGAAAACGAAATCATGAAATTCCGTAATCGAACGTCAACCGTACTTTCAAGTAACGAACGATTGTTAATTGTTATAATAGCAGCACAGTGAATGGGCCTAACTATCACAGATAGTGATTGGTTATCGGAAATTGGTGTACATTTTTGTATTTCTCTTTCACCAGTCAATATGAGTGAGATTACTCGAGATGAATCTCCATGATATCATCTTTGTTCCTTCAGTTTCATCAGGTCGTCTTGAGTCCCTCGACTCCCACTGATTATGACCAAATTGTTAAAATCAAATTTGAGGTGGCAAAATACTTCAACTACCCGCAAACGAAATTTGAATAAAAATATTACAGGTGAACTGATTATGAATGAAACTAATGAATATAGCAATAACGGAAGTAACGAAATGAATGAACCGATTATGAATAAAAGAATTCTGTGTGAACCAATTTAGACAACGTTCTTACCCTTTAAACGTTTGGACATAGTCGAAGAAATATTATCATATAATTATTTCACAAGGTATGAAAAACAAATATGAATGGAAAAAATTACGAGAAATAAAAAAAAACGAAAAAAACACACGATATAATGGAAACACTCAAAAATCATGTATATTCAAAGTTTGAGTTGTATATAGCTCTCCGATCATATTACTACATTCTACGTATGTCTTATCGATTACTTCTAGTTTCTAGACTATTCAATCTAGTTCTATGTATTCTAGTACACCACTACTCGTGTATCAAACCCACTATCACCATGAGTATCGAAAAGCATTTTTTTTGTAGACAAAAATTGACATTTAATCAAAGCCCGTTTTTCTAATGATCCGTTAAATTACTCTGGTAAATTTATCGATTGATTCGTCAGTAAAAAACTTTTCTATTTACTGGTAACCAAGGGACACGATATGTTGAACAATGAGAAGACAAAAACTTCCGATTTCCAATAATCCGTTAAAGATTCCGTTAGGCATATCGACTGATTCATTAATCAAACAATACTGGTACCAAGGGACATGAGAAGTTAACATTGATTACATTTCATGTTAGTCAAGACGAGTGTGATTAAGTTTGGAACGAACAACTGAAAAACCGGGTTCAAGGTGCGGTTTCACGAAACTTAAATAAATTGATGAATTATCAAATTTGTTGGTCCGAACGTCTTTATACCGATGTTTGGTTATTTTTAGTTACATTATGGTTATTCACCAATCAGGTACCGGTAATGAATTGAAATTTCTTGGTGTCCAAGCTGATATTCTAGATCAAGACCGCAGTTTACGAATGAGAAAGATTTGCTATTTTATATAATTATAAATTGAAGCACGAATATATCGTGATCAAGGGTGATAACAAGTTGAACAAGTTCATCACTTAATCAACAGATTTATCATCCGTGAAATTTGTCATAAGTTAACCCAAATTTTGCGAAACTGAGCCTAAATCTATTCTTGAACACGTTTGAAAAACAAGAGTTATGTATTGGTGTGTTCATGCTTTCAACTCAATGGTAAATAATGGGTTGAACCACTAGTAGTCGTATTTAACTAATATTGTCTATTTGTCTATATTTGTCTAGATTTGGAGTTTCTGCACAACTTTACCTGGCTTAGACTTCTATTGCTACCAGTACTACTGGCACTACACCGTGTCTGAAAGAAGAAACACATAGAAAGAGACAGAGAAAGTGAGAGAAAGAAAGAAAATGATAGTGAGAAAGAGGAAGAAAGAGAAGAAGAGGAAGATATAAAGAGAGAGAAAGCAATAGTGAGCAAGAGGATGTAAGAAGAAAAAAGAAAAAAGAGAGAGTGTGAGAGAGAGTCAGAGAGATAGAAAGGAAACAGTACTAGAGACTAACAGAAACTAAAAGCAAAAGCTGTCTAAAATGTGCTTGTGGAAAGTTTTCAAGTTATAAATCACACGTCATATTATAAAGCCAGTAAGATTAGTTAAGGATATAAGAAGACAAAATGAACGAAGATTCAAGAATTAAAACTGCTTGTACGTGAACCACTCACGTTGAACAGACAATTATTCATCCTTTACATCTAATGAGCGTCGAAAGCTTCCTCACGTGCCATCATTAAAAGCATCATTATATTCAGATCAAGTCTCTATTCACGATATTTTAATTACAAAAAAGCCAAACAAAACTTTGAAGCAATTGACGACTCGAAAGGGCTTCATGTAATGTAATGGCTTTACCAGTAGGCCAGTCGGATCTATATCATTTGTGGTGATTTGGAGTCACCCCGATTAGATATTTGAATTTCACCTCAGTTCCAACAGCCCTGTTGATTGGATGTTACGATTTGTGACGTCATGGGGGCAAAGAATGCGAGTCGTCAATTCACGACTAGTGGATGGCCTATCTAACGGTCACCTAGATCTGTAAAACTTATATGCCTCAATTACGTAATTGATAGTCACAGCTCATATACTATGTAGATATATATATTTTTCAATTTACCATTGTAGATGGGCGTGACTTATACGAAGCAGGGGAAATTTTAGATACCTTGATTGGTTATTTCCCTATTTTCCCCTACTTCACTGTCCACTTGATTGGTTTTTTATTTTTTGTGACATCACGAGGGCGGACGATCTACAATGGTCAAATCGGTTTCTGACATTTCAACGCTCATAATTGACTACTAATGATAGGCGTGGCTTAGAGGCAGGCCATCTAGATCTATACTTCATGTGGGCATTTATAGATACTCTGATAGGCAATGTCAATTTTCCCACATAACAAACAGTCCATTTGATTGGATGTTTTGTTTTGTGACGTTTGTGGGCGGGTCAATCACTAGTCGTCAATTGCCGTGGAAGCTGAAGTCAATGTCGGGTGTGAGTTCGACTCCCGAATAAGACATGTAATTTTGTAATTTTTCTCAACCGTACCCCCAAATAACCTAGTTGTTGGTGGGGTCATTAAGCATTCAACCAATGGATGAATCTTCTTTCAGCATACAATTATTATGAATTATATCTTCATTTTGAACTTTCATGCAAATTGATATAATTGTATACAAATACTGCTAATTTCATGAGAATCATACTCATTTCAATATACATTTTCGCTCGTTTTGTTGATGAACGAATGCACTTCATGCATGCTCATTTGTTTCTAAAAATATTATAGACTATTAAAGCTGTGAATCAATCAATTACACCAAACATTTTATTTTTATCTTAGAAAGCAAATAAGCTTCGTTTAATTGCCGTCAGACATTGTTATAATTGAACGAGCGAAGCGGAGACTGAATTCCATACTATAGAAAAAAAACGAACGTGCTTTTTTTTCTTGTTCGCGCTCCACAGGTCAAACAAAAGTACAAATTCAGCTGAAACTTGGCATTTACAAGTGTCATCATCTAATTCGATACTGTATAGTTTTGAGGTGCACCTTAAATAAGAACCCATATAACCACAATCACAACAATAAGAACAATAACCCAGAGGAGAAAATGTGGAGAAATATATTTCTTTCGAATGAATTGAAATTTCCACAGAATTTTAATATAATAATGATACATATTGCTCCGAGGGTTTACATGTAGTGGATCAGCCGTTTTGATGAAAAAATATCATGTTGCAATTTTTGTATATCATCAAAGCTATTTCCCCTCAAAAATTTAAGGAACAGATATAATCAATTGACTTGAAGAACGATCAAAATAAGTAATGAATAAAACAGGACATAATTGTTTCGAACCAAAGGTGCAAATAGAGAAATATAGAGATATAGCTTTCTGCAACATTTCATATAAATATGCCTGTCTATACCACTCAACCAAAAACGCATATGTAGCATATGCGTTTTTGGAAGTCTGGTAAGTTTATCTGGTAAGTTAACAACGTCCCTTGAATTGTTTTCTCCGATCTCAAATTGATTGATATTTTGTTTGCTTGCAGCTTTTCTATAGCTGCTGTGGTAACCCGACGAAAATGTAATTTTAATAAATATCAAGACCTACCAGACACGTTCTTTGTCAAGACAAATGGTGTTGAATCTTGCCTTAATATAAATCCCTTACACCAACCTTTGAACGTCAAGCTTTATGATGGCAATATAATAACAGACTAATACTAGTTAGCGGCCATCTTGTTAACTACCAACGTCACGGCAGAATAATAATTATGGTAATTATCTAACGGTGGGAAAGTCTCCTGAAGGAAGAAGAAAATCTTAGTTAATAAGAAAGAATAATTAGAGTCCTTTCTTATAATTATTCACAGAGAGAGAACAGAAGAACCAACGTAGAAGTTTATGAACTTTACGTTTCTATATTAGTAAAGAAAGATAAATACGAACATAAATATAGAATTAAAATAGTTCTATTTGTTCATTCTTTTCTCGAAAAGTAAAGAGTGGATTGTTCAGTATACCGGTATTCGAATTTATTATCAGTATTCTCAGTTTTTTGAGCGAGTTTCGTTATGATCATTCATTTTTTCAGGCTGTTTAGATCACCCTTGTGATGCCCTCTCCGAACGATCCTACCCTCTCATGCTTGACTTCAATAGCATTAACCACAATTCTATTTTTAGACACATTCGGACAAGAAAATGTCCGAAAACAGTCTTCTTGATTACAATATGTCATTAAAATTCACATTGAAGAATCTTAAAATTCAATGTGGCTCTGATATTTGACGTCACCAATTGGGTTATTGTGGTTAATGCTATTGATGAACTATGATTCATTGTCAAGTCTCACAAAGTGATGAAAAAAATATACTCGTTCAAAATATAAAATGGAAATAGATTTGAACCAATTCATATTTGAACATTTTCCGTTGTTTTTATGACTCTTAATCTCAACCCCAAAGAATAGAAAAATGTTTTTTTTTATTCTGTTTTTATAAAGATTGTGTTATGTTCGTGTTATAGTTCCAAAGGCAGGCTGGCAGCGTGTTATTATTTTTTCTTTATTATCTTTTATTTTATCTCATCTTCATCTCCATTGTTAGTACATCTTCAAAACGTCTACGAGCTACAAAGTCTTGCTTGTTGAAGTGTACCAACAGTGCAAAACAATAATTGTGTTGTTTATTCAAAATTTAAAATAAGAATGAACAGAACAAAGTCTCGAGAGGGAGATCAATGTTCCTCCATCTTGGATCTTCTCTCAGAAGATTAAACAGAAACAAACCGAAATAATATCTCACAGATACTGATATAAGGCTTGTTTGCTTGTTGAAATTTAATTCATTTTTGTATTTATTTATTTATTAATTATTATTATTCTCAATACAATATATTATAATTCAGCACAACCCAATTTCAATCATAACCATGAATATTTATCATGAACAATAAGTTGGTACACAATAAAAATTAATTATTTCATATGTGTACATAATAGTAATTGAGTGCAGTTATGAATAGATTAATGAAGTTGAAAAGAAAACGATAGAAATAATAAAATAATAAAACCCATGTAAGTCAAGGATTGGGAGTGGGAAAGGAGTTCGAGGAAAAATTACATCAAGTATTGCAAGATGGGGTAAAATTAAATGATGTTTACAAACAAATAAATAATAGGTAGATGATACAATCATTCTTGAAATTCAACTGGATAACAGTAAGAGTAACATTTAAAAAAAATAATACCAATTTTATAAGAAATGATACATTTTAAAATAATTATAATTTCAAGCATTATACAGCTTGAGCGTTTGCGAGTGGAATAAGATTAATAATACCAAATTTATTGTGGATGAGAGATAAAGAATGAAAAAATAATATTCATCTAAATCAGCTAATTATTTAATTTTTGTATTATTGTGTGCCCGAATTACCAATTTGAAAAAAGTTTACGGAATATTTTAGAATATATCAATATACATCATCAATATGAATATAATATTATATGTTCCCAAAATTATTATTCAATTTATATTGTGTTTAACGACGAATCTTCTGTGATTGATAACCAAGATTGGTGTCGATGAATGTTGGATAAGATGAGAGGTAGTTCCATCAGTCAATGAAGAAGAATGCATTTCCTTCTAAGGAACCATCCTTTTCAGTATTCACTTCAATGACTGAGGAAAACCAAAAACCTTCAACACTTTGTAAAATACTACGTTTTATTTGCAATTGTACATATCAGTGCTACTCTGTCACAAAATACGTTATATAACCGAGCGTGATCGAATTTATCTTCATTCTGTCTCAAATAGAATGGTTTAGGTTTTGTATTTCTATTTTCTACTCTCCCAGCTTTGTGCTAATAATATTGATGGTTACGATCGACCGTCTTCCTCATCTATTAACACTAAACGGATGGATGTGTCGAGCCTGTCTTGGTTGCTTGCTAGACGTATAGTAACTTTATCTGTGATTGGAAAGAGCTTCTTCGAGAATAGAAACTATCGAAGTCAAGGAGGAGTCAAGACGGCAAGACTGGAGTGATATTTAAGAGCGCACGAAAGAAGATTGAGTGAAATATCAGTTTTTTGGTGATAACTTCCGAGTGGTATAATATACTTGTATCCACGGAAGAAGAAGGTCGTCTAGCAAAGAAATAAGTGTGCAAACTTGGAAAATTACGTAATGTCATTGAAACCAGCACGGACATTTTCACCTTCGAAAGATTTAGTTGTGTTTCTTATAGTAAACCTCGTCTTGAAAAATAAAAAATGTCGCGAAAATATAGAAATGTTGCAGTCATAATTTTTTTTTGTCATGTTGGTAGATGACATTCTCATTTCTTACATACAAGAATATATCAAAAGTCTGGAAATATAAACCTACATCTTTTCAGTAATTTGAAACTGATGAAAATTATTAATTTTGAATTCTACCATTCAACCAGGTACGTAATTTAAGTTCAATAGTTATGTCTTGTCTTATATAGAACCTTGAAGTTGTGGAAATGGTCAATGTTTCTTTGGTATCAGAGCTTCAGTATCTCATACCCTTCCGAAGTTGGCACAAAAAAATGATATCTCGCTGAATCGACTTACAAATGATCTCGAAACAAAGTTTGCACATTTTTTTGCCTCCTCGATTTGTTTCGTGTGAGCTTCAAAAATGAATCGAATTGAGGGATGATCAGGAAAGTATTCATCTACAATAGGAAGTATCCTGAATATTTTGAGCGAAACAAATGATCTAGTTGAGCATCGTAAAGTTCAGTTTATTAAAAGCTCAATGAACAAGGTAAGGTGATCATCAAAAACAATCAGTAGTCAAATTTCAAAATCTACCAAACTGAAAGCCTTTTATAACAATCAAAAATAGGAGTAAACGTGATTTTAGTAGGAAGTGAGAGGTTTTCATGGCTAATTTACTAATTTAGCAGTAGAAACAGCCAATGAGATGACTTGTCTATAGCAGTAGCTGATCCAAGTTACCTCTAACAGTTCACACTATTGTCATTTTGTAATCCATTTGTACAATTGGGGACTCGAAATAGGCGTGGCTTTACTAGTCAGCCAGTTAGATCATATCATTTGTAGTCATTTCAAGATACCCCGATTGGATATTTGAATTTGACTACAGTTCTAACAGCCCTGTTGATTGGACGATATGATTTGTGACGTCAAGGGGGCGGAGACTACGAGTCGTCAATGAGAAGCAATGTTTAGATGATGATACGATGACGTGAGTGGCAGGAAGGACATTCCTGATCATGTTTGTCAGAATGAATCGAACATGCCAAAATATCTGCATTTCTCTCTCTTCAATTTATTCATTTATTTATTGATCCAAAGATTTGGAAAAATTATGGAAAAACTAAAAACTTGAGACTAGAAAAAAATTAGTAAACAAAAAGAGATGATTGTAATGTATGATGATTCTATAGTGAAGCTTCGAAATGATAAATTCATCGAGGTCATAGAAGGGGTTCTGAAGTAGAACATATTTCAGACTGTATTTGAAAGATGAAAGTTTGGTTAGTCTATAGTTATATGGGCAGGTAGTTTATTCATTATGAATGGTTGTGCAAAGGTGGAGAGGACTGTGTGTGAAAGAAATCGTGGGAGTGTGTAAGGGAATGAACTGAATTACTGTGACTATATAGTAGGGATCTAATATTGTCGATATTGAATTTATAGAATATTCCAACTCTACATTGAATCGAAGAAGTATAAAATCAAATCGAAATGGTCGAATCGAAGTCTTAACATATCGAATTGGAGTATTATTATATCGAGTCCGAACTCTTAAAATGTCGAATCGATGAAAAATATCGAAATTGAACGGCAAACCTATAAAATAACATCAAGTGGTTCTTATACGCTTTCATCTCGATAGCTTTTCGACTTTATAAAAGTGGTATTTAAAAAAAAAAACTCTAAACTGACTAAAACCGAGTGTTGAACCGAACTGCTGACGTGTACGTGACATCTTACTGACTTTTGCTGCATTGCCCTCGAAACCTACAAAATACCCCATTACTATTCCATGCATCTGGATACCTTGATTCAATAGGCCAATTGTTTCTCGTTAGTAACGAGAGAAAAAAACGAGATCTCGTCTACCCTATGCTAACACGTAGTTCTATCAAAGCGGCAATAATGACGTGGCACCCCCTTCTCCCAGCTCTCCCCAAGAAGCATTGTTCCACCCAGCATACCGACTCGGCGATTTCTTCCACGAGAGTTTTCAAATCGAGTGAAGGGGAGTGGGAGGGCAATTGGGCTATTTATTTGAAGTTGAACCCTCCAGGACTCGTTTCAACAAACCCGTATAAGCCCCAAGATACTGTATTCACATTTCTTGCTTCTATTGGGTAATACAGAGAGTTTGAATCGCATGTCCGTCGTGGCTAAGTGCTAACGCGTTCGCTTTTGAACCTGAAGGTTATCGTAAATCTTTTCTGTTGAATTGTTGTTTTCATAAAACAATGTGTTTAATTACATTATTCTGGTAAGGGTGGCTAAGTGACTAGCACACTGAACCGTCCTTTAGAAGACGGGGGTTCGATTTCCGCCATGGTCGACCATCCTGACGGAGTTTTTTTGTGGTTTCCCTCTGTCGTCCAGGTTGATACTGTGATGGTATCTACTTTGATGGTATATACTGTGATACAACTGACCACGACCGACTGTTTCCCATTATTCAAAAACGGGTGAAACTGTTGTCACAAGGTTAGCGGTACACCTAATAAAGTACCCTTTCATATTATCCCATCATCTCAATCATCATTAAGTGACACCAGTAGATCTTGATGATCAGTAGGCCTACATTGGGTCGTTAAACCCAATATAAATAAAAATAGATGGATTGATAATTAATATCCATACTTCTTTCGAGATACTATAGGTCATTTCACCGAAATATTTACTATTTCATGCTAGGGCTGGTAAGGGTTAGAATTGGGTTGGTTTTTTGTCTTCGTGAAAGTTTCCCTGACCTTAATTGCAATTGGTCCAACTATTCCTCCAGGTTGGGCTGGGGAAGGCTTATACAGTATGTCCGCTGAGGAAAAAGTTATATTCACTGTATTATTTCGCAAAAAAATGTATGCGACTTTATAGTTTCTGCGTTGGGATCTATACGAGTTTCTAGAGACACGTTCGGGACGTTATGTTTTCAAGAATATACTCATGCTTAGATTGAATTTATATCATATTTTTATTTATCATTCCGATTACATTATTGGATGTTTTTTACTTGACGATTCGGTTATAGGCCCACTGCAAGAAAGAATGGGGACTTGGGATAATATGCACTTTTTAAATTCTGGCAAGGTGTATTTAGGTTTATATCCTTGCTTACCGGTAATCAATATGTAGGAAAATCTGCTTTGATGTGGAATCTAGGATGCTATATGTGGAGGACTGTGAACTAAGGTGTGTGGATCAGCATACACTTTTAGTAAAGATTACAATATATATATATAATATATATATATATATATATATATATATTATATATATATATATATATATATATATATATATATATATATATATATATATATATATATATATGAATATATATATAGTTATATATATATATATATATATATATATATATATATATATATATATATATATATATATATATATATATATATATGTATATAATGAAGTGAAATATACAGTAGATCTATATATTGCAATGAACTTTTATTGTATAGTTCAAACTGAGATATGTGGTATATGGAGTAAAGTATACTACAGTGTAAAAAGAATGAAATATGTAATAGGGAGTGCAATATATTGTAGTATGTGATCTGAAATATGTTTAGTATAAATTGAGTGTAGTAAAATATGGTGACATATATTGCTAAAATAACCTGAATGTTTCGTACTATGTAGTGCAATATATATTGAAGTTTTAACTGAATAATATAGTATAAGCTGTTATACACAATATATGTTAGTATGAATTAAAATGAGTGGTATATTATATTGCAGCGTTGAAGGAAATATAGCATATAAAGTGAAATGTATGGGGTCCAGGCTGTGAAGAAGTGTAGAGTATAATCAAAGCTCGATTATCTGTGGTATAACATATACTATGATTGTAGTTTGTAGCTACGGCTGCTATGTCCACGTGGTGCGGCTGAGCAGTAGATTGTTTCTACATAATAGAAGCAAAGTGTCTTGGCAGAGAATGTCTACAATGTATGTATTGTGTTTTACCTTGCTTTTGCTGCGCGGCGCGAAGTCGTCTTTGCTCGACAGTTTTTCCTTGCGACGTTTGTCCTTGAGAATCATGCGAGCCGCTGCGAACGCCATCTTGTTTTATCTGATGACGAAATTATAACCGCAATTGTTTATATCCACAACAGTTGACAACATTTTAATACTTCTATACGATGGATTTGATATAATTTATATTCCATTATAGATAAATTTATACTATGAAATGGTTTTAATTTGATTCGGGTGTCATTTTAATGGCCGATTTGTTTGTTTATTTATTCTGTTTATATTGCTGGCGGGTTAAATATTTGTATCAACATTCAAAGTTAGCAATTCCATATTCGTCGATTGATCTAATCCAATTCCCCAATTATTCGATTCACTTTTATTTCACTTTTATTGTACTTTTATTGTTTCCATTTTGAGGTGAATAATGGCCTCAAACCAAAATGCGCCAAAACTATTTTTTACGAGCTTGTTCAAGAATTGCTTCAAGTTTACCTATAAGTCGATACTTTTGAAGAAGAATGTATCAACAGGTTCATCCACAAACGCTACCAAATATATTGTTTTCCTAGTAGTATTCCTAGCGTGCATCTAGTCACGCTATGTAGTCATCATTCAGGGAGGAGCTATGTTATTATCTGACACAGTAAAGTGGTGTTCCTTCAATCCTACAGACACTACTTCTATTATCCAATTCACATTATACCACAGGATTTATAATGCACAGTTAATACTCCCACTATAATATGTGTTATACTCAAATTACTTCCAGCCGACCTATTTCAAGTTCTATCCAGAAGTAGAAAAGACGGAGTTACTGATAGAAAATCAATTTATGGATGACTGTGTTCATTTTAGATTGGCTTTTATATATCAAAATTTTTATTTCTTCATTTTTTAAAGTGGTTTCTGGTATAGTTGTAACCATGGATGAAGGAAAGTTGTCTACCAAAATAATAAATACCAATATCACAGTTATATAGTTGAGATATTTTCAGAGCCATTGATTTTTCAGGATAAGATTTGAAATTAGAAATACAACTACATCTTTAGAAGCGTTATTTATTTGAAGCTGCATTGAGCTTCTCTACTATCACGGAAGTTTTTATTTACAATAACTTATTTTGTGGACTACCTTATTTCGTGGACGTGAGTGTAGGTTACTGAATCGGATACAGTACAAATACTTATATAAAACTTCTCTTCTATGATTCTGAGTTTTCTAAATGAAGGATTCCAACTTTCCGAATGTGACACGACAAGTGCTCTATAATTCAACATTGGAATCATGAATAAAACGACATTTTCTGCAATTCTTTCTCTTTCAAAATGTCATAAGTTATATGAAAATAGTATTCAATTATTCTATGTGTATTTTTCTATTTTGAGAACCATGACAGGCTGACTTTATTTCCGAGTAATCTCAACTTATATACTCAAAGATGCTCATACGTATCCTTATTACAATACGATATAATCAATTAGGTAATCACTAGGATGTAAAACAAAAATAAGTTACTGCAAGTTTTTAAAGATACCGCTATTCGTGTTTAAAATGTTCAAAAGCCAGAAGCTAAGACCACTTTGAAGCTAAATGACCTCAAAGATTCGGGGCCTCATTCCTTTACATTGCGACTATCCTAACTTATCACTGCTTTTCTATCTTCTTCTATCTTCTATCTTATTCTATCTTCTTATCTTCTATCTTATTCTATCTTCTATATCTTCTATCTTATTCTATCTTCTTCTTCCCAATAATGAATATGTACCGAGGTGAAATTTACGTTCTTCTGTTTTATATTCGATACAATTATTCTACTCAATAAAAAGCCATGAATTCTACTTTCCTGAAAATTCCTTGAATTTGAATAATTGAAAATATTGTACTTAAATGAGTAATTTCATTGTATCAACTCATCATTGATGGCGTAGTTGAATTCAAACTACAACTATAAATTAAATTGAGCACAACAAGTAATTTTATTGTATGAATATATCTTTAGATAAACGATACTTTGTTGCGTTGATGTTTTATTTATATTGGGTTTAACAACGCACTGTACTAATGACTACGATCTATTGGCGTCGGTGAATGATAAATGAGATGTTTGGATGATGAGACGAAAGGTTATTGCATCAGGTGTTTTTGGAAAGTGGGAAGGAGTTGATGTATGTGATTCAATATAGAGATATGAGATACAGATTAGATGAATAATTACAAAAATGAAGCAATCAATAAAACTCATATTTTGGGTTCATTTCTTCAAAATGGGTAACTTGATTAATACAAAGTTGGTGAATATTGGTAACATATTCACTGTTGGGATTATTTCATTATATTTCAAGATGATCAATACGATCAAGATGATCAATACGATCAAGATGATCAAGACGAGCCTACGATCCCTTATTTAAAAAAAAATACAATCTTGTCAATATTGAGGTGATCGGACTTTCAATTGGAGCGAGGGGCACCATCCCAACATTTTTTGTACATTTTTGTAAGAGATTTAACCTCAGTAGTAGTTTCATATATAATATTACACTCCTCGCTTTAAAGGGTTCAGTGTCCATTTTTAGGAATCATTCATATTCAATCAGTTAGACAGGTACATATTTTCTTATTTTTTTCTATTTCATCAGTAATTTTGTTTGTGTTTGAATTGATTTAGATTTAATTATTATTATTAATTATTATTTTTATCTTCTCTCATAATTTCATTCTTCATATTCTAATCTTTATCATTACCCATTCTTTCGTCTTGTTATCTGTTATCCTATGTTTTGTATCTTGTTGTTTTTTATTATTCTGTGTCGTATCGGCAACCCGAATATGGACAGAAATGTAAATGAAGATTTTACAACATAAGTTATTCTCACACAACGGTTCCAGGTCTACCACTATATATAGGCCTACTATAACTAGATCAGAGTGGATTTTTGTTCCAATCATCTACATCCAGTTCTAGATCATTCAAAACCACTTCTCAAACTACGTCCATCTACTTGTCGTATACTATACTTTCTCTCTGTAACTGGGTGTAGACATGAGGCTCTAGGTTTACTTCTAGGTCTAGGTCTAGATCTAGGGCTGTAGCGCCACGTCCAAGTCCAGGCCCAGCTACTTGGCTCTGATTACAATCTTCCCAATACACAAGAACTAGATCTATGTCTCCGGATCTCTGTCTAGATCGACGTCTATGTCTAGTGTCCAAGTCCACGATTTAGGGCTAAAAGTGTACTTTCTAAAACTAAGTCTAGCAAGTTGGTGTAGGTTAATTTTTACTCGCTCCTACACAGTATAGATCCATGACTTAGGATCAATGTCTAGATATGAGTCTAGGACTATAGATCTAGTGTTCTAGCTTCACGTCCATGTCTGGATCTAGGCTCTGGTTTTGGTCTAGGTCTCTAGGTCTGGGTCTAGGTCTAGGCTCGTGGGGCGGCGGAAGGTCCTCTAATAAATCTGTTACCGCCGCTCCGTGGGACGTAGTGTCTATGATCAATAATATCAAGGCGAGTGATTCGGCGCCCGCCGCCCCGCCCGCCCCCCACACCCAAACACACCGCCCCCCCACATCACCCCCCTAGGGGAACACTTCCGCGAGACAACTTGGCCCCGATCACACACTTCCACCGAATACTTGATTTTTTTTTATTGTAGTGGTCATTTTTTTTTATCCATTCAAATGCGTTTTTAATAGGGTCATGAAATTTATAAGTTTTCACTTATATTTGAGTTCAATAATTTCCTTTCCTTGGTACATTCTTTAATCTCATTATACATTCTGTTGGTACTATTCATAACTTCTCAATTGAGGTACATTATGATTAATGCTAACCGTTGGGATGGTGAGATCGCCCTTGTGGCACCCCGTCTTAATGATCTATCCTTGCAGTCCTCGGCCCTAATAATTGGGAAAAAAGACTATAAAGCTGTTTTTTCACCACAGGTTTGCCCATGGTTAAAACTGTGGTCTGACCGCGATTACAAATATTGTTGTATCTACACAATGCGCACCCTAGTCGAGCCCGCAGGAGCTTTCACCCCAGTGCAGGGTACGGTTATAAACCCACGGGTGATAATTGTCCACGGACAGATAGTGCACTTTCCTCTCACTCACGTCAAGGTTCAAGGTTTAAGGTATAAGATATAAGGTTCAAGGTATACTCTAATTGAATGGATCATGAATGGAGACAGATGATGATGATTATTGTTCACTTAGCGACCCCACCAACAGCTAGGTTATACGGGGGTACGAATGAGCAGGTGATTATGAGACTATGAAGTGAGGATGAGTGAAAGAACGCTTACAAAAACTCATGCCCCATGCGGGACCCGAACCCACGCCCAACGGTGACATCAGTTTCCGAAGCGGTGCCTCAGCTCACCGAGCTACCGAGGGTGGCTGGAGACAGATATCCGCTGAGCAATTACCTTCAATACTCATAGAATCAATACATACCACTCTATATAGGCTAAAACATCAAATGTGTCTGTCATTCGAACAACAAACCTATTCGTTGAATGTAGGCATAGCTGTCAAAATATTAATCCCAATAAGGGCCATGTTGACAACTTGATACACAACTATAGTTTTTAAGTGTTGGTCCATCTATTTTTCTATATTGGGTTTAACGACGCACTGTATTGATGACTGAGATCTATTGGCGTCGGTGAATGATATATGAGATAGTGGGATGATGAGATGAGAGGTTATTTTATTATGTGTTTTTGGATAGTGGGAAGGAGTCGGTCGTGGCCTGTTGTTAAGGAACCATCCCAGTATTGACCTGAACGACAGAGGGAAACCACGAAAAAAACCCTGTCAGGATGGTCGACCATGGCGGGAATTTCGAACCCCGGCCTCCTGAATGACAGTTCAGTGTTATAATCACTCGACCACTTGTCTCAGTTCAAGTGTTGGTACACTGCTTTTTGAAACCAGAAACGTCTTTCGAACAAGCAGTGGAGATTTAAAGGTGTGATCAATGCCCCTGTTGAGCCGTGGTACAGACCGGGGTCAAAACCCGGGGTGGAATCCCCGGGGCTAGACCGTGGGTTTTACTAGGTGTAGTGTAAAAACAGCTAATATGTGGCAAGTGTTTCAAGATAATTAGATAAAAATAGAAATAATGCATTTGTTCAAAACGGTTATCAAATGCAGTGATCGTGTGGCCCTGTGATGCTTTAAATATTTCCGAAACCAATAGCTAAAGCTATGAAATATACTGTAGGCCTACTGAAAAATTTAAACCGTCGAAAACTTGACTCAAAGTCATTGTTGCTCATACTTTTCAGTTCCAATAATTGAATAAATGTGTAATCAGATGAGCGTAGCGAAGATTCCATTTCACATACCGAAAAAAATGAGCTTGGTTTTTATGTTTTTTTTTTTTTTTTTTTGTAATTTTATGCGTGGCATACAGGTCAGGAAAAAATACCAATCAAATTGAAACTTTTTCTACATATTTCTATCATACCAGAATAGGCTGGGATAATATTCAGGAAAATCGGTCGGAAGGTTTTTCCGGAAAAGATCGTAAAAGTTTGAAAAATCCTCATAAGAATAACCCGGAGGAAAAATACTTGAAAAACAAGGATTCTTCAGAAGCTCTCAAATTTTCACCGAATATGAACAATATTATTATACATCTTTTCAGATATTTTTGCATCAATCGGATGAGAAATAACAAAGAAAACGCAATAAAAGTACATTTTATTGAATATTTGTATCAATTGGATTTGCAAAGTGTGTGTGCGACAGGTTGCAGCACTATAAATATCAACAAGTTGCAGGTGAGGTTTTTGAACATGTGAAGTAATCCAAGGTCTGTAGATGTAAATTGAACTGACAGAATATTTTCCATTCTACATTTCCATACTTCTAAGCTCATCTCACAACGCAAATCCCGCGTTTTCCTAGTAATATCATCATATAATAGAGAAAAACTATCGATGTGAAGTCTTTATTGAAGAAATATTCCTCGGAATTTGAAAATTGTGAATACAGAAGCCTGGAATGCCATTTTCTAAAACGAAAATTTTCGGCCAGAGAAATAAAAATCACTTCCACAAACATATCGACGTATCTCGGCCGTATATGAGTGAATTTTTTCCAATAAAAAAGTAAATTGCTTAGATTTTCATTTCCGAAGCATATCTTTGGTATATAATAATCCTAATTGTACGACGGTGATTTTAATTTATTTCTACGATGGTCATTCAACTTCTGATGTTTCTTCTGGCGCACAGGTAATAGACCCTTTCGGCTACGATTCCCGCTAAAGCTTCGACCCTCTCACCTCCAGCGAAGTGAGTAGTAGGAAAAAAGCTCTGACGTCAGACTCCCTGACATGGACTTGATCAGATTTATTCACATGTACTACAAATAATACAACATCATAACACACTCACTCCCAACACTAAACTCTGATACATATTATTCCCTACAGATCACCCGATCGACACCCCTTACCGTCAATACTGATACATAGGAGAGACGGTCAATCGACGCAGTCAATTACTCGTTCTTGTCTAGATATGTTTTACACGACGCCGCCACGACGCCGCAACGACGCCGTTTCAAGGGTT
>OZ023334.1:29331479-29341479 GCA_964007535.1 Brachyptera risi | reverse complement strand
ATTGCAGTTTATTGCCGGAAACTTTTATCTGTGAACAGTTTGCGATTTGTTTACGGGAATAGAAAGACGTGTGATATATTAATGTTGTGAAGTTGGTAGCGAATTAAAGGAGATGTCGTTGAATTTTTATTCTAGTGCGTTCTACATGTCTGACTGTCTACTAATGTTCACTAATGTCTGACTGTCAAAGGTCACAGATACAGCTAAAATATGCATTTTATCAGCTGTTTACAAATATATTAATATTCCTCATTCATACTATTTGGCAGATATTATAGTGTTATAATTCGTTGTCAGAAAGTGACATGCGATTAGTTTTTTTCATTGGGTTTTTTTCATATATTTTCTTATTACGTTTGGAACTGAACTTCTATTATCAGGTCGGAAAAGTATAGTCACAGTCAACGCAGTCCTGGAGTTAAAGTTGATTGTTTTCAAATAATTTAAATTGGGTGGTAACGATCCTACTTTCACCCATAGCCCCAATGGGGGAAAAATGATTTTGTATGAAGTTTCGATGATAATAATAGAAAGAAGAAAATAGATCAATAGAGCCTAATCGGTTATTAGTATAATTCAAGAAATAATGCCAAAAATTATAGAATGTCAAAAAAATAAACATAAATATAAGGAGAATTACCTAAAAAAAGTACTATATGGCACCATCTCTGAGACATCAATCTTGTAAGCACACTTCGAGAGTTTGGTATATATAGTTTCAAGAACATCGATAAATAATCGATTTGATGAAGATCGATAACGGATCGAAGCGATATTATTGATATTACCAATGTGTGTGCTTCTCTTGTATGCTCCCATGGATATCGTCAATATTTGATCTAGAATCGACTTCTTTTTCATTGACACTTTTTTTTTGCCTAGACAAAATAATATGTATGGTTCAAGTGTGTTTTCAGCAATTTCTATTGAAGAATATCTTTCACATAATTTCTGCAGAATGCTCAGTATCCTTTTTGCTTTTCGTTACTTTATTTTTGCCTCCTTATTTTTTCTTTATCATCCCTTTATCTGCTTCGTATGGTTCTGATTATTATCTAACTTTTTCCACCCGCTTTATCCATCCTTCTACCTATTTTTCTCTTCTTATGAATTCTCCCCATATCTCTCCATCGTCCCACTTATTATACCATCGTATCTACGACTTCTCCCTATTTTCCCTCTGATACCTCTTGATGAACACTATACTGCAATTTTTTTCTTGACCTTTCAACTCTTCTTTTTACTCTGCTCAGTTCAGATGGTAACATCCACTCCGGCCTCGAAAAGGTCAATTTCTCTTTTCTGTTTTGTGCACCGTTTCTCTTATTCACTTGTTTTCATGTAGTTTCTTGTACTGCTTTCAGCTTCTACATATAGAAGTTATTTTCACAAAAAAATAACATATCTCAACTCCGGTTATTTTTCACTCATTCAGGTAACGTGACTCCGTTCATCTCAAAATTTTTCCTACATTCTAGATTTTTCAAATTTGAAAACTTGTTTTTACAACAGCTATCAACGTGTTGGAGAAATATAACATCCTGCATCGTCTGAATTAGTTACAGTGATCCATTTTGATTCAACAGAGTATTTTCTATGATTTTTTTGCTAACAATTGTCTCATTTGAAGTTTGATAAAGAAGGATCCACTTATAATTGGTGATTATTTCTTACTAATATTGATTCCATTCTAAACCATCGACCAATTCCCATATTGGTTTTTAAAGAAGACAACTACAACAAAATATAGCTACATCAGAATGGCCAGGACGATTCTAGATCGTGTTTTCAATTTTTTACACAATTTTTTACATTGTTGAAAATCGCACCCAAAAGTTGATTTTTCATACCCATTATTCTTTTCTCAATCATCTCGAAATTAAGAAGGAAAAGCAGACAAAAATCTAATGAGTCTGATTACCAAATGGAAAAAAAGAATAGGGGTATTTCATTTCTCCAGAGATCCTCGAACACAGGTCTTGTCATTTTTTTTATCTTTTATACTTCTTTTCTGGATTCCCATTCCATTCAATTAATTTCGTCACGAACACGAATATTTTACTGAATTCATTCATGCGGGCTATTAACGTGGTAACATATGCAGTAACGCGTGTATTCTCCGCTTGACGGCGCCACTCTTCTACCCGCATAACTGTGACGTCATTCACATAGGGTCACTTGACACAAACAGAATGTTTACAAAACAAGAAACGACTAGGAGCACGTTTTGTTGGCAAAAGTGCAATGTGTGGGTGGGTATTGTACATATATATATATATATATTTATATATATATATATATCCTTGTCTCACTGGTGTAGGCGTTGTATGTTTCCTCTATACATGCTGTATCTGAAAATGTTTGTTTATATATCATATTGGTGGCGTAATGGATGAACATTTTGAATACAAAACATACTTCCTTTCTTGTATTCATACTTCTGAGAAAAAGAAATGATATAAATCAAACAGTTTATTGATGAATGAACATCGAAAAAATAAATATACACTAATGAAATGAAACTAGAGAATGTTGTAAGCAAAATTAATGACGAATATTTTAATAATTGAAAGAAGAAAGCAAGATATGTGAAGGAAGACGTCGAAGAAGAAGAAGAAGAAGAAGAAGAAGAAGAAGAAGAAGAAGAAGAAGAAGAAGAAGAAGAAGAAGAAGCAGAAGAAGAAGAAGAAGAAGAAGAAGAAGCAGAAGAAGAAGAAGAAGAAGAAGAAGAAGATAAAGACTGATGGAGAGTTCAAAGGTTCCTTTTGTTCAATTCAAAGGTTGAATTGCTCATTATCTACGAACTCATTAGTCAACTATCACCAGTGTCATTTGGTAAGATTGTCTTAGTGGTGCACCGTCCAAATATCCTACCTTGTCATCTCTGTCTTCAATTGGGAGCAATGACTTTGTAGTTTGTATGGGAATTTCATGTTATTAATAGTAATAAAAGAATAATGTTGAAAGAATAATAGTCACTGAAGACAAGTATATATATATATATATATATATATATAGGCCTATATATATATATATATATATATATATATACATATATATATATATATATATATATATATATATATATATATGAATATATATATATATATATATATATATATATATATATATATATATATATATATATATATATATATATATATATATATATATATATATACACGTTTCCCTCATGGATTTTACTCCAGATCATTATCATTTACTATCATCTATCGCAATTCACATTGAAGATAATTCAAGTATAGGCATTCGAGTCAAACTCAATCGTTCGCGTAGCCAATCAAGCGTCAAGTTCAGTATGCGTATTTGATAAAAATTCTTTAATGACGCCAATCTAGTTTAGTTATTCAGAAACAAAAGGAAACTTTTCAAATTTAACAAACTTCGGCAGTGAGAGTTCGCGGTGTAAAAGCTTACACGATTAGAAAGCGCATGTTTAATCATCCGCTATCAACACTGTGGTAGTTCGAAGATGGATCGCAAGGAAGGATATAGATTGGAGGGGGAGAGGGAGTTGTCGGCTGTAGGAGGGGGGGGGGGGAGGGAGAGGGGGAGAAAAATATAGTTGATTCGAAGTTTCAATGAATGCGTTCTGTGCCAAGAATGAAACTCGTAGCAAAAAATTGTTTTACATTTTTACTGGATTTTTATATATGTTATCCAGCACATCTAGTATATATACAGTTGTATATATATGTGCTCCATATCTTTACGAGCTCGGAAAGAAGTGCCAGTTTGGCCTGAATGTACGGTTTCTTAACTAGATATAGTTCTCTCTCTTTATCTCTCCGTTTCCTTTTCTTTACTTCTTCTCTCCGTTTCATCTCTCTCTCTTCTTCTTTCTCCTTCCGCACCCTCTCTCTCTCTCTCTCTCTCTCTCTCTCTCTCTCTCTCTCTCTCTCTCTGTTTCTATAACTCGCGTACGATTTTTTCCACTTGCTCTCTCAAGGTTTTGCATTTGTAAATTGCTAAAAGTTCCATCTTGAAAACTTCTCAGTAACGTATAGGAACAATATTCTTTCGGTTCATATATTATTAGCGCCATTTCTTTGAGAAATTATACAAAAACTTCATTTTATAGAGTTGGAAAATATTCTTTACTTATGTTAACTTCTGGTTTGATTATATATACGATGTATTCAAGTAATCTTTTCAAAAGAGAATCGAGTTCGAATTGGAGAAAGAATTTCCATGATGAAGACAAAATGTAGATTTTCCTAATGATGTAAAAAACCTGACACTGTTGGTGATTCTTTTCCAATTCACCAGGTAGGATCACTAGAGTAGGATCGTTTGGACGGGTCACCACAAGCGTGGTTCCCCTCCCCCACAAAAAAAATAGTTTGATGAAAATCACTGAACAAATTGAAATGGCATTGTAATATGTTTATGGATAATGCGCAATACAATAATTTGTATTGTGAAATACAAATCAATCAATCAATCTAATCGATGGAAGCCTTCGATCGCCTCACCGTTCTTAATTTCATTATATGTTTCATGATTAATTCATTTTTATCAATATTCAGCCATTTAGTCTCTGGCTTTAAACTCGATTCCTGTTCGATAAGTCGCTGGAATAATATAACCTCCCATTCACGATAGATTTTACGTATTGAATAACGAATCAAGTTCGCTTTTTGTACAATAACTTATGTATGTACTCCAACGATGTACTGAATCGCTTAGATACAATACAACTTCTCTTGTTAGTGTCTAAAAATCCTTTTGAATCCAGTTGACTTCTCACTTGTGAACCGGGAGAGTTTTACAGGAATGAGATGTGTCACCTCCATTTCACTGTCAGGACGATCTCATAACAAGTTTAAAAATGTGTCAGAATAGAAACAAGAAGGCAGTGGATATTTAGTTTGTGACACTTCCGGCAGACAACGTTCGGAAGTTAATTGACGACTCGCAGTCTCCGTCCCCCATCACGTCAGAAACCATACCGTCCAATCAACAGGGCTGTTAGAACTGTAGTCAAATTGAAATATCCAATCGAGGTATATTGAGATGACTACAAATGGTATGATCCAACTGGCTGAGTGGTAAAGCCACGCCTATTTCGAATCGTCAATTGAAAGAGTATTGAGTTGAATTCAAAATATCCCAATATCCCAAATATACATACCCATCATGAAAATTCTATCCAATCCGATCCGATAACTATAAAAGCGATTAAACCATCATTGTATAGCGAGGTATAAATGTGAGATGATAGCCGGTTAAGAGATTTTAGTACTTGACGTAAACCGAGTTATGTAAAGCTTATCGATTGGTTGTGGCCATGGGATAAATTGAGGTAGAAAGGCGTGAAAATGAGAGATTACATGGAAATGCTGTTGCTATAGAATGTTGAAGTCAATACGAAACAGAAATCAAGAGTAAACTTGACTTTAACATCAGCAAGTTTTCCTTTTTCTTTTAAATTCATGTTGGGTTTAATGACGCACTATATTGGTGAATAAGATTGATTTGCGTCGGATGAATGATAAATGAGATGCGAAATGGAGGTTTTTATGTTGAGCGACGCACTGTCGTGATGACGAAGATCTATTGGCGTTGGATGAGAGAATAATGAGATAATGAGGTGTGAGATAAAGGTTTCTAATGTATTGATGAGGAAATCGTGAGAAAAAGGAGGAGATGGAATAGCGTCAAATGGAAAAACGTCAAATCATTTATGCAACATGTTCTTTACAAAACTTGGGTTTCAAAAGCAATTTGACGTTAATCCAGTGGAATAACGTCAAAACACCTTTTGACGTTATTCCACACCTTTTGACGTTTTTTTTGTTCGTTAGTTAACGTGAAAATATCAGATTTGACTTCAACCCAGTATGAAATTATGGTTCAACAACAATGTGACGTTATTCCACGAAATAACGTCAAACAACAAATTTTCTAATGAAATGTAAATCTTTTATATAATAATGGATGAGAAAATTCGGAAAAGGGACGTTAACATATTTTTACATTTTCCGGAAAAAATGGAGTAGGGAAAATGGTCACATTTTTCAAAAATAAATTTGATATTATATATATTAATTTGATATTAATTTGACATTATTCAGTGGAATAAAATCAAATGCAATTTGGCTTCATTCCTATGCTATAGGTTTTCATGAAAATAAAATACGGAAAGGAGTCAAATTTCTGTTTGAAGTTATTCCAGTCGGAACAACGTCAAATATTAATTTGACGTTGTTCAGTGGAATAAAGTCGAATGCAATTTGACTTTATTCCTATGCTAGGTTTTCATGAACAGAAATTTGACTTCTTTCCGTAATTTATTTTGATGAAAATCTAGCATAGGAATAAAGTCGAATTGCATTTGACTTTATTCCACTGAACAACGTCAAATTAATATTTGAAATTCCACTATTTTCCTCATTTTATCGTTTCTCCCTATAGAAGAAACAGGGAATTGATTTGCGTTTACCCCTGTAAATTGAAGAAATGACGTCGGCGCTTGCTTTTCATTTTTCTTTTCCGTATTGAGTTCGAGATATCGGTCTTTGAGTGGGGACATTTTGATTTGACTTTATTCCAGTGGAACAAGAAAAAATTCAATTTCTTTAAGTACTCAGAAAGGGAATAAAGTCAAATCGATGTATTTTGACGTTATTCTAGCAGAGTAGTGTCAAGCTATTTATTTGACGTTATTCCACCGGAATAACGTCAAAAATGTGAAAAAAGACCATGTTACACGAACATTTTGACGTTAGTCCATTTGACGCTATTCCGCTCCCCCGAAAAAGTAGTCGTAGAAAACCATCGTGGCATTTACCTATGGCTACAGAGGGCAACCACGAATAACCTCTGTGACGATGAACGGTGGCGGGGATCGAACCGAGGCCCTATTAACCCTCATCAAACAGTCACATGGAGCAAGCGCGTTACCAACTGAGCTACCAGTGTCAGTCAATGTTTTTTGATTATTAGAAATGATTATTGTTTGCTTATCGACCCCACCAACAGCTGGGTAATTTGGGGGTATGAATGAAAGCGTGATAATCAAGTGATGCTAATTGAAAGGACGTTTACAAAAACCCATGCCTTATGCGGAACTTAAACCCATGCCCAACGATGACTTCACAGTTTCTAAAGCGGTTCCATTAGCTGACTGAGCCACGGAGGAATACATATTTGCAAACTCGTAATCTTTCTCCCGATTTCACATCGAGGTGTAAGCCACGGTCAATTGGATGGCAAACAACAACAACACGTAAATTCTACGATGTAGTGATACGTACATACTTCATCATCATATTAAGAAGATGTACCGACTCGCATATTTAAAGTGAAATATTTCCGGGGACAGAATCTGAGTCCAGCGTCCCGATTTCTCGTAGCGCAACTATCGCTTTTATATGGAACTACAATGCTATACAATGCCACCGGTATAGCCACTCTTATTTACATCTAGTTCACAAGGGAATCCGCTAAATCGTGACAGTCAACCGGGACCTTTGGTTCTGAACTGACCGCAAGAAATTATAAAGGCCTTCCATGTTATTATTATGGGTCTGTACATCTTTTTTTATATTGGGTTTAATGACGCACTGTAATGATGACTAAGATCTATTGGCGTCGGATGAATGATGAATGAGATGAAGGAATGATGAGATGAAGGTTTTTATGGGTAATGGGAAGGATAGTGGGAAGGAAGCGGTCGTGGCCTGTATTGTGGGAACCATACCGCGGCATTAGCCCAGATTACGGAGGGAAACCACGAAAAACCCCTGTAAAGATGGACGGTAGCGGGGATCGAACCGGGTCCGATATGTCCCTTCACCTCCCGGGTCACATGAAGCAAGTGCGCTAACCACTCAGCTACTATAGCTGTGCCGGTGTCTGTACATCTCCTGTCTATTACGATAAAGTATATTGGTATCACTACATCGTTCAAATTCAGTCGCTGCTAACTATACAAAAGACTGTTATTGTCTAGTAGTAAAATACTTTTTCTGGCTGTTTTTCTTGATTCTAAATTTATTGTTGTGTATAGCTATGGAACATTTAATGTTACTGTTGAAGTCAAGTTTTTCCCAACTTATTCTTCTTCTCTTGTGAATGAGACTTTATGGCACTCTTCGGTCATAAACAAAGACGCGAAATTTTATTACAAGAAATACGTTATACGACTTTCGTTTGAACTTCATTATTTTTCAATATTAGTGTTTTAAGGTCCATCGACAGCGAGGTCGTTTGGCTTGAACTTCATTGTCGTGTTCATCATCTAGGCCCACTGGTTTTTGAAAGTTTGAACAATTTTTCAATAAAATTGAGTTTATTTTTTTGAAAACTTTGTAAAAACTCGTAGTTCATTCAGCTTGCTGTGAAACCTATAAATTCAAGCCGGGCGTCGTGGGTTCGAGTCCCAAATAACGCATAGAATTTGTGGACATCATTAATCTACAATCAGCTAATTCGTACCCCCTAATATTCAATATCTGTCGGTGGGGTCGTAAATCTAGGAATAATAATAACTATATAGGCCTATAGTTTTGTATTTATATGAAATGCTCGTGCTACTAACCGTTGAACATCGTTTTCTATTCTAATGTGCCGTATACATATCCCGTTTGAAGTGTGAGAGCGAGAGAGAGAGAGCGAGAGAGAGAGAGAGAGAGAGAGAGAGAGAGAGAGAGAGAGAGAGAGCGAGAGAGAGCGAGAGAGAGAAAGAGAGAGAGAGAGCGAGAGAGAGGAAGAGAGAGAGAGAGAGAGAGAGAGAGCGAGAGAGAGAGAGAGAGAGAGAGAGAGAGAGAGAGAGAGAGAGAGAGAGAGAGAGAGAGAAAGATACATAAAGTGTTGGCACGGGAGAAAGGTTCGAGTCATCACGGATAAAGCATGGGTTTTTCTAAATACCCTTTCATCTTTCATTACTTCATAGTTCATCGAGTCGTTACCCCCCGCTCATTCGTACCCTCATATAACCTAACTATTGGTGGGATCGTTAAGCACCATAAAGAATCTATGAAAACATATTTTGGTGGAAGTGCCAGTTCCATAATCACGTAGTTTTGGTGGAGGTGCCGAGTTAATTTTCCAACACAAATCCACAATATCACCAATTTATTTTCACTCTAATGGATGAACATAAATATAATATGAGTCGAGTCGATAAAGTAGAGCACTGCTCTACGACCTTGAACTACTCTATACTGGTCAAGAGTTCATCAGCATTGATTATCAATTCAACGAAACAATAATACACTTCACATATAAGTCGTGTTGACGGGTTGAGACAGCCGATTGATAGTACTATGTGATAGGAAAGACGGTCGATCGTCTCCTTTAACTGACAAGTAGATAGCATTGAAACTTTGTCACGTGACATGTTGATATTGTCTGTACAGTTATGCTCACAAATTACACTCGGAAGTGGAGCAAACAATTGATTGAAAATCGAAGTGTTCAATTACCTGTAACCTGTTGTTCGCCTATGTACACTTGTGGACACATAAAATGGTATCAAAATTAAATATTAAAGGACATCACAAAGTAGATCACCCTGAAACTAGATTTGAGTGAATACTGGCTATATTTTTCTTCTAAATTACGAGTAAACTAGAAATCATCATCATCTCAATTTCAGAATTTTGTATTTTTTGTTTTTGTTTTTTCACGTACCATGAGTCATGACGTAGACATTGTTGATTCTGAATAGAAACATGAACAAAATAGAGTAATGTCTACGTCACGACTCTGAAAAAAGGCTGGGTCCAGAAGGATAAATGAACAAATTGAATTTAGTGAAATTGAGTTGATGATTACTAATCTTCTCTGTGATTTACGAAAATAAATATCACCATTTTGAATCTAGTTTCAGAGCTGTGCTGTGATTTAAACTTGAAAGAAATCTTCGTTCATTTTATCGCTAATTTCTTCATATACTGTACGTAGAGTGCGTGTGCACATTATTTTATACTTTTAGTGCTTCTAATATCAGTACATTTTTTCGAGATGCATT
>OZ023334.1:29301479-29323979 GCA_964007535.1 Brachyptera risi | reverse complement strand
ACACAAACAACACTGGTTCGTCTTATTTTTATTTTGAAAGATTTTGTTGTCAGGAAAGTTTGATATGAATAACATCAAGCGTATTTTCCATCTTTCATTGTGAAACAAGAAATATAGAAGTATTTTGAATAAGAGCGGTAGCAATATAACTTATTTAATAAAAGGACATGTTGACAGGGACATGGTTACCATGGATACTTATTAGATTTGTTTCCGAAGAGAAAATCCAATTGGATGAGAGCAAGTTTATTCATCAGCTTCAAACTTGGGTACAAATAAAATTCTTGTACGAAATGTATAAAAGTGTATGATATTTAACCTATTCCAAGGATGTTTTGATACCGAGACGAGTGGCCGAGTGGTAACACACTGAACCTTCATTCAGGAGACCGGAGTTCGATTTCCGCCATGGTCGACCATCCTGACATGGGTTTTTCTGTCGTTCAGGTCAATACTGGGATGGTTCCTCAACAGAAAGCCACGACCCACTATTCAAAAACACCTGATAAAATAACCTTTCATCTCATCATCCCATCATCTCATATCATTCACCGACGCCATTAGATGGTAGTCATCAGTACAGTGCGTCGTTAAACCCAATGAGAACAAAATAAAATTCACGGAATCTAGATTTCACTAAATTTCATTATAGGGAGCAGTGGCGGTGCGTCCATCAGGGAATTATGAAATAATCATGAGAACAACCCAGACGGCAAAAATTATAAAATACATTTTTTCGAGATGATTTAAATTACAACACAAGAATTAAATGTGTTATTACAACGTTCTACATTAATCGCGAAAGCCGTTTGAGATCCACTATCACCAAGTCCAGTTAGCAAAACATAAACAAAAACAAATAGCATCTGTAACCATGGTGATATGCAACTTTAGGTATCGTCCCAATTCAGTGAAATTCCGATTCGTTGACTCGCTCAAAATGCGGTAAAATAAGTCAACGAATTGGGATTTCGACAAATCGGGATTTCACCAAGTCTGGATTTCGATTAATTTTACCAGTCGATGAATCTTACCAGTCGGCAAATTGAACACCCACGTAAATGGCTGTAAGTCGACGAATCGGGGTTTCGATGAATCGGGATTTCACCAAGTCTGGATTTCGACGAATATTACCAGTCGATGAATTTGACCAATAGACTAATTGAAGAGCTGAGTAGATGGCTAAAACTGGACGAATCGGGATTTCACTGAATCTCACCAGTCGACGAATTGGGATTTTGATTAATTGGGACTTGGCCGTATTTTTGAGTGATAATTATCATTTTGTCTTGAAAATATTACTTACGATTGGGATTTCTAACAACCCGATCAATGAACACTCTATGATGGGTTCAACGGACGATTATAATGGCTTCGGGTATCAGGTTATTGGATTGACCATTTTCTCAACAACAGATAAACGAGAGGTCATAAAAAGACCTGGGGCCGAATTCACTAAAGGTCATAACTTTGATCCGGCTCAAAGTTACGACAATTTCCAAAGATAATACCATATTTGATCCATTATTTTTCATTTTTTAATTTTTATAGATAATAGATTGATGATAATAATGGATTCAATCAAAAATTAGGATTATCAAATCAGAAACAATGGATCAAATATGGTATTATCTCTGGAAATTGTCGTAACTTTAAGCCGAATCAAAGTTATGACCTTTTGTGAATCTGGGTCATGGAATGGCCATATTGAATCTTCCTGGTGAAAATATTCGCAGGTATACCTGTATCCAGAAGAGAAGAAGGTTCTAATCGGTGTCCTCTCTTCTCCATACCACTTGCGCGCTGGTGGTTCGCCCCTTCATCTTTCGTGAAAACAGGTCACTATTTTAACCGTGTAGTGAAAATAGTCTCTGATGTTATTTTCCCCAGCTCATCCTTCAACGCAAACATTAACAGCGTTTTCTATAGTGTTCAATATATTGCCTGGGTATCATTCCATGTAGTAACCTAGTTTAAGTAATATTGAAGCAAACTTCTTACACAAGCTAGTTCAGTTGAATCAAACCAAATTTTATTGCTATCGTTACATAAAACCAACTACATCGTTCTATCTGGCTCAATTCATACAAACCATTTCATTAAATCAAGTAAAAATACAAAACAAAGTGAATCAATGAGACTATGGTAAACTCTATACGTTATTATTAACTATATATATATATAACTGTAATATAGTAGTAACTATAAGTTATTCGGAATAATGGATATAAATATATGATGTTAAAACAGTTCTTTTCAGTAGTTATGTGGTAGCAAAAGCTTAGACAATATACGCTTTCATTAGGTGCAGTGTCGGTATATATACATATATGAGGGAGACATTACTAACCATTGTCGAGAGGGTTGACGTACACTTGCGGTCACATAGAGTGGTTGAGAAAGCAACATTAGAATGTAGGCCCATTCTGCAGACAATCTGTTGATATTATCCGATTTAGAACTGGTAGACTGTACAATCAAGTGCACTAAATGAATACATTAGTTGTAAAATGAGGGTAGATTTTTTTGGTTGAAAAAACTCATGTCAAGTGTATAGTACAGAGGAGAGTTATATTTCTCAAACAGATGAATATCTTCAAAAAATGCAATAGTTTTTATTTCAACACGAGAAATGTTTGAATATTTCTGAATTAATTATGAGATACCAGTAATAAAGAGCAGGTTTGATGTCACATGTTGCTGTAATAAATGAACGACAATGTTTTCTCCGTGCAATGTAAACTTCATTATAATAGTTTATTTGCTCCCAACTTTTCTAATTGCTATGGTAACCTGACACATGCTATCTCTCTCTTCACTTCCAAGTGTTATCAAGTACCTGTAACAACAATGTATCTAATATTGTGTTCTCTAATTTTAACTTCAGTAGTTATTTATTTGCTCTCAACTTTTCTCATTTCTATGGTATTCTGCATGCTGTTTAATGAACCCCCCCCCCCCACCCCACATGCGATTAATAATAATTTTATGGTCATTTCATGCAATATTTCGACTGTGTCCTGTTCAAATGATATTAAACAAAAAAACAATTTCAAAATAAATTGTGAAATTAAAACGGTCTTGATGAATGATACTGAATGGCGGAAAAGAATTATATTGTATCTGTTAGAATATACCCTAAATGATTACAGATTGGTTTTCCCATTTTAATTTCAAAATATTTTGAGGATAAGTATGTAATATACTGGGAAAACAAGTTATGTGTTTCCGCGTTGATGGATGAGTTAATATGTCAACATATCTTTGGATTGGTTACATATATCCACCTTGAGATCCAAACAATTACGTCACTACCCTCTTATTTCCTGATTGATTTTTTTAGTAATAAAGAAGGCCTTGTTTTAATTGTTTCCAATTAATTGGTGACATTTATTGCTTGGATTCAATTGGTATCTTAAATAGATTTGAGTGATTTAAAAACATTACATTATATATTTTTTTTACATCAAAACGGCTAATCCGATTCGACTGAAAGTTCGGAATAATGTGTATAATTATTATATTGAAATTCCATGAGAATTTGAATTCTCTCGAAGAAAATGTTTCTCACGGATTTTTGTCCTCCGGGTTATTCTTATGAGATTTTTGAAAACTTTGAAATGAGTTTTCTCAGAAAAAGTTCAACCGATTGCACCTCAAAACTATACAGTATCGAATTAGATAAGAACACTTCTGTGCGCCAAGTTTCAATTGATTTGGAATTTTCGTTTGACCTGTGGAGCGCGAAAAAAAAACAAAAAAACAAGCACTTATTTTTCGGGTATGGTGAAATTGAGTCTTCGCTTCGCTCATCCAAAAATATGAATGATTACAAATTGATTATCCCATTTTAATTTCAAAATATTTCAAGGATAAGTATGTAATATATCAAATTCAGCTACCACATTATTCCAATTCACCGTTAGTAACAGTTGTTCCAAAACACATTTGCCCCACCTAATATATTTTCAAAGACTCGGAAGTCCACCACTGATCACTCAACTTGATTCTCATATACTTGTACAGTATCCACGAGATCGAGAAGAAGGTCCACTACCAACATAATAAACACAGATATCACCATATAACATTCGTATATATAACTGTTGTATTTTCACGTTTATAATGAATTTCAGGACAAAATTTACGATTAGTACCGCAAACACATCTTTGAAACTCGTTGAATTGTTGAAGTTGTAGCGAGATTATGTAATGACAGAAGTTTTCACAATTATTCAGTTGGTAAACAACCCTCTTCTTTCGTGGATATAACTATAACGAACTTTCTTGACAAGATAATTTTATTTTTATCTCGAGTTTTGAGTTTGTGCAGCAATACGAGCTCTGTTGATTTCGTCTAGTTAGGTTTTCTTGTGCTTATTTGTATATGTATGTAATATGAAACTTGAGCAAGAAAGAATTACTTGAGGTGAAACTCGGGTCAAAGTCAAGGAGGTTGATTATTAAACGAGAGCTTGAGATCCAGTAACACAATCTAGATGGGCTATAGGGAGGTTACCATAGCAACTAGAAAGTTGGGGACAAACAAACTAATATACTGAAGTTGTGACACAATTTGGGGAATTCCCCTGAGACAATGTTGTGAGCGATAGAGTTAGAAGTCATCTATTTTCTTCGACTCAGTTCTGTCTCTGTTTGTTTGTTTTTATTTGTTTTTTTAGTTACTGACATGTTCGCACTTTTTTGCTAGGGAATTACTATATTATTATTACTTCTAGGTTCGGTTTTTCGATAGTTCGTTAAGAGTTAATCAACACTGTTGAGTTGTTTTCTTCCTTGATTATCTGTGTTATTTTATTTTGTTAGTTTATTGTTATTTTATAGCCATCACTTGATTAGAAGAGCTTTAGCGAGGATTCAATTTGACATACTGAAAAAATTGGTGTTCGTTTTAATGTTTTTTTTTTAAATGTTTTTTTGTCGATCCCAACAGGTCAAACGGTTACAGCTATCGTCTTCAAAATTTTTATGGTTCCTCATCTAACTTGGATCTGTATAGTTTTGTGGCATTATCGGGTGATAGCTTTTATTTTCATGAATTTTAGAAATTTCAAAAATACCCATTAGAATAACACGGCGGAAAAAATAATTTATTTAAAAAAAAAAATGAAATTTTGTGTGAAGTTGAATTACATCTTGATACACACTTCTGGGAATTCTCAGCTTGATCAAGTCAGCCACTTTGAAGAAAAAACATGAAATGTGCTAAATTGGTACCACTCGAATCAGTTTTTACCCATTTCTAACTTGAATGTCACCCAATTGGCGGATTTAGGCAAAAGTTTGGCAAAGAAGTCGACATACTATTACTTTCCGCTCGTCCAACAACGCGTATATAGCGTTTTCCTAGTTAGCCTAACGGAGTCTTTAATAAACTATTATACTCCAGGGATGAATCATGTCCATATTTAAGGTGACAATCGATTAGATTATGAGAAATTGATGCTCCAAATTCGAACAGATGCCCACGAGAATAGCACGTCGAATGAAAATGAGCATTTTATTTGAGACGAAAAAAAAGTTTGACGAATTTAATGAGAATCGAGTGAGAATGTTTCGGAAATCAAAGTGTGTAGATTTCCACGAAATCTCGATCGTCTTACTATATGCATATTCTGCATTTTCCTAATCACAATCCACAACAATTTGTGACATCATTTTGAAAAAAACTATCACTTATTTGATATTTGATATTTTATTTCGTCCCGTGGACCAGTACATAGTACATAGTATAGGATAATGATAGACAATGATAGATAATGATAGTTTAATTGTAATAAAGTTAAAATAATGATTAGGTGAAATAAAATAAGCACAAGTAAAATTTCGAGTGGGATTAAAATGGAAGGAAATTATGGTTGAGGTATTCAGAGAGGCTGTAAAAAGGATGTTGGGTTAGGAAGGACTTGAGATTATTATCAAAGGAGGGGCGGGTGGTTGAATTTGTGATGAAGGGAGGAAGTTTGTTGTAGATCAAGGTGCAGATATAATGGGGGCTATTAGTGAAGGATGAGAGAGAGTGTGCTGGAAGTCTTATGCTGTTTCTATTTCTGGTGGAATGATGATGCACGGAACTGTTGAGAGGGAATTGGTTGGGGTGGGTGCGGACGAAGGTGGAAGCGATCTGTATGAGTGTGCAAGGAAGGGTGAGGATACGAAGTTTTGTGAAGTGGGGTTTTGCCGATTTGCGGCGGGACACTCCTGCTAAGATGCGGATGGCTTGTTTTTGAAGGATGAAGATGCGTTTAGAAGAAGCTGAGTTGCCCCAGAAGAGGAGGCCGTGTGACAGGTGAGAGTGCAGGTGGGCGTGATAGACAAGGAGAAGGGAGTTGGGGTTGACGATAGGCTTTAGGCGTCTGAGAAGGTAGCAGGAGCTTTGAATTTTAGTGAAAGTGTGTTGAATGTGAGTGGCCCAATCTAAAGTGGGGGTGATATAAATGCCTAGAAATTTTGTGGCAGGAATACTGGGAATTCTGTGACTATTGATTTTGATTAGGGGTGAAATAGATGGGGGATTAGATTTGAGATGAAAATGAATGAAGGCAGTTTTAGAGGGTTGCAAAGCTAGTTTATTGTTGGAACAATAGGAGGCCATAGCATTTGCTTGTTGATTGGCAGAAGATATGAGGGAGGAGAAGGCTAGGGTTTTGGAAGAGGTAAGGAGATGATTGGTATCATCGGCGTATTGGAAGAGGTTGCCGAGTGAAAGATGATCGGGAAGGTCATTGATATAAAGGAGGAAGAGAAGTGGGGCGAGCACGGACCCTTGAGGCACTCCGCAGCGCACAGATTTGGCTGAGGATAGGAATGGGGAGTGGGTAGTGGGGGAGGTGGGGGTAAGGGATACTTGTTGAGTGCGGTTGGATAGGAAGGAAGAGATCCAATCGTTTGCGCTATCCTGGATACCGTAAAGTTTGAGTTTGAGCAGAAGGAGTTGATGGTCAATGGTATCGAAGGCTTTCGACAGGTCATAGAAGATGCCTAATGAGTGGTTGCCTTTATCAAGTTGAGTGTGAAGTGTGGTTAGGAATTGGAATATGGCTGTGGTAGTGGATTTGCCTTTTCTAAAGCCGTGTTGGCAGTCGGCGAGCAAGGAATGATCAGAGAGGTAGGAGGTGATGCGGGATAGAACAATTTTCTCGAAGATTTTTGAGAAAGAGGAGAGAAGTGAAATAGGGCGATAATTGTTGACGTCGGTTTTATTACCTTTTTTGTGAATGGGGATTACCTTAGATTGTTTCAGTTGAGAGGGAAAGGTGCCAGAGGTAAGTGAGTGATTGATGACAGTTGAGAGAGGGAGAGCAATGAGGTCTATGGATTTAAAAAGAATTGTGCCTGGAATGCCGTCAGTTCCACTAGAAGATTTATATCGGAGAGATGTGGCTGCTTGGATAATTTCGAGAGGGCATGTTGGGGTGAGAAATAGTGGTGGTGGGGAGAAGGGGGATGAAGTGATAGCCTGGTTCAGGCGGTTGGGAGGAAGCGGAGGGGCGACATTTCCAGCACTTATGAAGAAGCTGTTGAAATGTTCGGCTATTTGAGGGGATTCAGAGGTTATTTGACCATTGATGTTCAGGGAGATGGTTGTTGGTGGTTTAGGGGGTGACGAAAGAGTATTGATAATATTCCATGCAGTTTTGCACTTGTTGTTGGAAGAGAGGATGATGTTGTCAAAGTGGCTGCGCTTGGTGGAGCGAATGTTTTTAGCATGAGATTTCTTAAGGGAATTATATTGCTGCTTTAGAAGTGGGTTAGGGTCCAATCTTAGAGTGGAGTGAAGCAGCCTGAGCTCAGTGCCCATTTTTCTGATTTCGTGTGTGATCCACCTCTTGGTGTGAGAATGATGGGGACTTGTCTTTTTAAGTTTGAGGGGGAATGCTCGATTAAAAATAAAGTAAAAGGTATCAAAGAAGAGAGAATAGATGTTGTCCGTGGAGGTGGCAGTCGACAGGTGTAGCCAGTGCTGCTGAGCCAGTAGGGAGCGGAAATGAATCAAGTTGGAGTCTGAGAAGGTGCGTTTGAAGACATCAGGGGACTTGAGGGTGACCTTTGGGGAAGGTGCCAGGTTGGAGAGAGGGATAGAGAGGGTTAGGGCAAGATGGTCAGAGAGTCCACTATCGAAGGTAGATGCTACGAAAGAAGTTGGTTGCAGGGTAGTGAATATATTATCAATGAGAGTAGACGAGTGTGGGGTGACGCGAGTTGGGGTGGTAATGGTTTCAAATAAGTAGAAAGAGTGAAGGGTGTCTAGGAATTTGATGGAGTTTTGAGTGGGAACCAGGATATCAATGTTGAAGTCTCCACACACGAGGAGTTCGGAGCGAGGAAACTGTTTGGTGACTTGGATGAGGACTTGTTCAAGAAGTTCAAGGAATTTAGAGATATCTGCTGAGGGTGAGCGGTAGATGGAGAGGGTGATTATGGAAGAGGTAGATGAGCGGGTCCAAAGGACTCCTGTGCATTCGAAGACTTTATCGATGCAGGCAGAGTGGAGAAAAGGTATGGGAGTTACGTTACAGTGAAGTTTGGAAAAGATGGCAACACCACCGTAGGAAGAGGAGGTACGATAATATATGCTACTGCTGCAGTAGTTTGGGATGATGAAGGAGGTCATGGAAGGGTTAAGCCAGTGCTCAGAAAGGCAGAGGAGGTCAGGAGTGAGTTCAGATGTGAGTATTTCAAGTTCTTCTATTTTGTTTCGAGCTGACTGGATGTTAAGTGCTATCACTGAGTGTGAGACTATGGAGGTGGTAGTTAAAGAGGGGTCAACTAGGTTGTTGGAGGGGTGTGTTTGTACAAGGGAAAATTTGTCTGTTTGAGTAGGTGGCTTGAGTGGGATCTTGGAGAAAACGATCTCTGGGATTTTTTTAAGATTATTCTTATCAATGTTTACCGGATTCAGTAAGTTTTTTAGTGGGATGAGCTTGGTAGTACAATCATGATCACTGTGATCTTGTTCAGGTGTGTTTGAGATGCTCGCTGTCGTGTTGCTCGTTACCGATGATGTAGCTGCACTGGACCAGTATGAAAATGGTGTTCTTGGATACTCAAGGGGTTATCTGGCAGGGTCATCTGGCAAGTTGAATAATATTATAATATATATGTCTTAAACGCGATTGCGCCTTCTTGCGGTTCTAGTTCGTTTGTACCAAAAATTCTTGTTCGTTTAGTTACTCGTATATATACTTATTTCCACGAAATAAGAAAGACGTATACTTATAAATGATTGTATAAACTTCAGTAATTACATTTTGTTTCTCTATAATTACATCTAAACTTGACACAAAATAATTGTTTCCCAATTAGGGCATAGATAAAAAGTAGGATCGTTTGGACGGTGCACCACAAAGACGATCCTACCATCCCAATCTATAATACATATAGTCAATACCCAATAAATAATCTAGTAGAAACTTCGGATATGTCTATTTAAAGTTTTTGAAATATGACGTTGGATTTTTTCCCCTAAACATTGTCCTGGCAAACATGAAACCCTATACATATCACAGTGACACAACGTTGATATTCGTGTTTGTTATGTTTGTTGACGACATTTTTCTTGCGTGGATGAAAGTAAATCAGCTGATTCCAATGAACTGAAATGCCTGCTTCTTTTTCGTGACGGAAGTGGGCGTAGGATGACCCCATAGATTCACGTACAAAAGGTCATGCATTGTTGGAATCACAGCCTTCTTTATTCACATCATTCTTTTCTTATATCAGAAACGAATGATCTGAATAAAGAAGGCTGTGGTTGATAAGACAAACTGAAATAATATTTCGTAATTGATTTCCATTACCTCAGGGTCATAAAAAAATCACGAGTTTTTGTCAGTCGATTCGTTTTAATGTGCTTGATTGATGAGCGTAGCGAAGTCTCCATCCCACTCTTATAGGGCTTTGTCTGTTTTTTTTTGTTTTTTTGTAAGCACTCCACAGGTCGCAAGGGTTGACTGATCAACATGAAACTTTTTTGTACACGCGAACTCATCCAACTTAGAACTGTATAGTTTTTGAAATGAATCGGTCGTACCAATTTTGAGAAAAATCATCTCAAAGTTTCTAAAAACCCCATAAGATTTGGCTGGGCGGAAAATGTGGGAAAATAAAATCTCTCCAAATGAGATGAAATTTTTTCTAAATGTGTATACATAGATTTTACACATTTTCACGATCTTGTATGCAATTCCAATCAGCCGTTTTGAAAAAAAAAAAATAATAACTGATAATATCCATAAAATAAATCATACAAATTGTGACAGAATCAAGTTGTCGAGATTCACTGCTTTCTAGATTCAAGAGTTGACCAACAATGAAGTATTTTTTATTTGCGTCAAGATGTGTAGAACACCAGAGTCAATAAAGTAGCAAGGGTAGAACTACTTCAAGGACTTTTATACCTTATTCGGATTTCTCGCTCATCTTACAACGCATATTTCGCGTTTGACTAGTAATAATATCAAAACAGATGGTGGGCTAACTGGGATGAATTTTGAGATATATCAATTCAAATACTGGATGTTTCACTATCATCCAACACGTAAAACCTTCAAATTTCATGCGTTTTATTATTCAACAGATCATTAAAATACTCTAAAAGTAATGACATTCGATCAAAAAGCTTGTTTCATTGTAGATGAGGATATTATGAATAGAATTATGCAAAAATAAATATAGGTACCCGTTCTCATTTATGAATCACACTCGTTTTAAGAGGGAAAATAGTTGATTTTTCACCAAAATGAAGTCAACATAGCAACCTGATAATTCATTCAAGCGCTGTAACTTCGGCAAACAAATATGACAGTGTTTCTGATGCAATTTCAATTCAAGAATACACATGTTCAATGAAGCTTGAATCAAATTTCCCCAATTTAGAATTAATTTCAAAATTACTTAGCTAATTTGTTTTGAATAATTAATATGGGGTGGTAAGATATTGGATATTGGAGGTGCCCCGTCCAAACGATCCTACTTTTCATCCATAGCCTTAATTGGGGAACAATGATTTTGTATCAAGTTTCGATGATTTAAAAAAAAAAAATTACTTTTTGACTCAGCTGACCAAACGGCTTTCAGACTTCAACAAGAAAAACGCAATATCTTATGAATTGTAAAATGAGCGATATAGGCCTCTTCATGTAAAATGTAATGGGAAGCTGTACACACACGTTGATTTTGAAACCATCATCTCACGGTCTTCCTGTTTTGCTTGATGGTTTTACCTTTTGATCCTCTAAATAACTGTTAAATTGATCTAAGAAAAAAACTATAATTATTATCAACAAAACGGTTGCTCCGGAATCCTGTTTACATTTTGGAATAATGTGTATCATCCTGAGAGTTGAATTTCAACTGATCTGGAGAAATATATTCCCGAAACTGTTTCCTCCACTTCTTATGAGTTAAAAAAAGATCGAAATTATTTGTATCAAAAGTGGTGTAACCGATCGTGACTCTAAACCAACAGTATCGAGTTAAATAATGATGAATGTGTATGCCAAGTTTCAACAAAATTCGTTGTTTTCTTTGGCCTGTGGAGTGCGAAAAATAAAGTCCCATCAAGAACGGTTGAATTAGAGTTTTACTTTCGCCCATCCTATTATACACAATTTTTGTTAGTACCACAGCTCAGGGTGTTACTCTGTATGGTGACAATTGACGACTCGCAGTCTCCGCCCCCATGACGTCACAAATCACACCGTCCAATCAACAGGACTGTTAGAACTGTAGTAAAATTCAAATATCCAATCGCGGTATCTTTAAATGATCACAAAAGATATGGATCAAACTGGCCTACTGGTGAAGCCACGCCCATTTCGAGTCGTCATTTTTAATGCATCTGTTATTTGGTGAAATGGTTTCTCTCCAGCGATGCCACTTATTGTTGAAAGAGGTAGTCAACAATATCCACCAATATCAGAGTATACATTACAACCCTAAAACTAGATTTATGAATATTGATGATATGTATTTCCCATATCCTGGAGAAAACTGAAAATCATCATCACAATATCTTAAATTATAATTAATTCATTTGTCCTCCCATGAGGAATCACGTGGGCATTCACCGATTCTGTATAACAACATGAAAAAAAATCGATTTATGTTCACTTTACGACTCGGAAAAAAGGATGGGTATATTGGAGGATAAATAATTGATCAATTGAAATTTCTGAAGTTAATTGAGATGATGATTTCTATTTTACTTCAAGATTAGGGACTGGATCGAGGGGTGAACAGCTAGTAGATTTGGTGTACACCTGATTTCAGATTTCAAGGAATTTCAGGAAGATTTCACGAGATTTCAAGAAGTTTTCAAGGGATTCCAAGAAAATTTCAAGGGATTCCAGGAAGATTTCATGAGAAGTGAACACCAGACTTCAGAAGTTGTTAACCCCTCGGATTGGATTATCGTCATTATTCGCTGGAATCTAGTTTCACGGTTGTGATTTCATTCAACGAATCAAAATCTGTGTGAGTTTCCTATTCGGAGGCCACCTATATGGAGGGGGGGGGGGCGCTCGTGCTCTTCAGGTATATCATTTTATTTTCAAATTGGTGAAATCGAATCTAAAATAATCTCACACCAAGTATTAGAATTTTTGAAAATAAAACCATAAGTATTAAAAACTTATTCTTATTATTATTCTCATTTGTATTCTCATTGATATTAGAGCAACATTGGCCAATATCTAAGACTTGGATGGTATAATATAAGAACAAACCATTTTGAAAAATGTCCTGCGGGGCTATCTGTCCCTCTCACTATTGAATTTACTGGAATAATGAGTGCCCTGATATTTCTTTCTAGGACTACACCCCGAGGGAGTTGCACCTTGTTGTGTATTTATTGCCTCAATTAGTAAGTAATTAGTACGTATTTAGTATATTAGGGGGGAGCCCCAGCCTCAAATGGCCAAATGATATGAAACTTCAAGATTACATAAATCTGTACATATCCATGGAAACTTACTGAAATTTTTCTCACATATGAATATACTTGACTGACATTTTAAAAAAAATATTCACATCATTACATATTGTTGGATATTTTCAAAACAATTTTCTTGTCAACAATGTTTTTTGGACATTGCTGGTCAGATGGAAAGATAGTTTGCCCATCAATCAACTGATTTCGGTCAAATATTTTTTTTTGTATCAATTAAATGTATGTAACTCTGAGATAGACTAGGATATTTATTCTAAGTGCATTATTAAGGTCAAACTTGAATAGATTCATAATGGACTCAAAAATAAGGTGATTTCAGGTGTATTACAGGCTACTGTCATTGTACTATCTGACCAATCACAAATATCCCAGCCCATTTCAAAGCTTCACATAAAATAAAATTGTGGTTGAAATTTCACGAAAATCGGTTCAATAGTTTAGAAGTTACGTTGTCATTTAGGTGGAATTTATTTATTTGCCATAAAATAGGTTTGAAGTTCCTTCATTAGACCAACAATAGAGTGACATGTATTTTAAAAAAATCAAAATTCAAAAACTGTTCGACTTATCATCAAAAATCTTCCGGTGTTTCGCAAAAAATACTCTAATTGATGAGCGTAGCGAAGTCTCCATCCCACTCTTATAGGGCTTTGTCTGTGTATTTTTTTTTTTTTTTGTAAGCACTCCACAGGTCGCAAGGGTTGACTGATCAACATGAAACCTTTTTTGTACACGCAAACTCATCCAACTTAGAACTGTATAGTTTTTGGGATGAATCGGTCGGACCGATTTTGAGAATCATCATCTCAAAGTTTCTAAAAACCCCATAAGATTTGGCTGGGCGGAAAATGTTGAAAAATAAAATCTCTCCAAATGGGATGAAATTTTCTCTAAATGTGTATACATGGATTTTACACATTATTACGATTTTTTAAGCAATTCTGATCAGTCGTTTTGGAGAAAAAAAATAAAATGACTGATAATATTCATAAAATATATCATAAAAATTATGACAGAATTAAGTTGTCGAGATTCACTGCTTTCTAGATTCAAGAGTTGACCAACAATGAAGTATTTTTTATATGCGTCAAGGTGTGTAGAATACCAGAGTCAATGAAGTGGCAAGAGTAGAACTTCTTTAACGACTTTTATAGCTTATTCAGATATCAAGGTGTGTAGAATACCAGAGTCGATAAAGTAGCAAGGGTAAAACTATTTCAAGGACTTTTATACCTTATTGAGATATCTCGCTCATCTTACAACGCATATTTCGCGTTTGACTAGTTAATATAATAAGACAAAAAAAATGCCCCCAAAAATTGAGGTTGGGGCTCCCCCTTTGAGTCGAATAATGAGCTGAAATACGTTGACGTGCTACGTGCTTTTCATATTGTTCGAAAGATTGTATGTTTACATCCGTGACACTAGTCTTTACACACATTTTGAAAATAAGTATAGGAGCGCTAAACTATAGGCTATATGTTCAACCTGGAAACGCTCGATTCTTACCCCTATTCGCTGTATTGCTGTGGTAAATATTGTTGCTCATATTTTGTTACTTGAAATATGGCTCCTATTCATGTCACTAAAGTAAATTGTTGATCAATACATTTTAAAAGTAAATAGTCGAAAAAAAGGTAAAAATCATGCAATAAATCACTGATGTAACTTTGCCTGACTGAATAATATATTGTTTTTCCAAGATGAGAGATAAAGTATACAGCCATTTTGAAACTAGGTTAACGCTGACGTTGCAAAATGTTTGATTTGTTCAAACTTTAGAGTCGAATTACTCTTCTTATGCTCACCTTCGGTTATATCAACTTATTGCTTTTCGCTCGCTCATTTATAAATCATTGCATATTTCCGTACTGCCCACACTATATACTTCTATCCAAGAGAGAAAGAGTTTCCGAACGAATGTCCCCTCTAGCTCACACCATGAGCTATCGGGTGGTTAGCGTCTTCTTTCATGAATCTTATTATATCTGCAAACATTTTCGTTTTTTCTTTGTCTTTTATTGCTAACAATGTTAATTTTCCTACTTTTTCCATTTTGCCTTCAAAAGTGATCTGTATTTCCTACATATATGTTATATTTCTTATTTTTTAATGTTTAACATTTCCTCAATAGTCTTAAAGAGTCTTTTAGGGGGCTGCTGAAGTGCGTATACCGAAATGAGGTGTGCTCGGTTGTGTGACATGGGCATGGGTGGCAAACCTCACTTAAACCCTCCCAAAATTATTATTATTATGATCATTATTATTTTATTTTATTCCAAAGGACATATACATTTGATGACTAAAATGTAACATATATGGAACGTCAATCAGTGAATAAAAAAACAGTTGCACATAGGTAAAACGTAAAAACAAATACAATCTTATAATTTCACATATACAATCATACTGTTTTAACGCACACATTCATACGTACATTATTACATAGTCAGTTTAATATAAAAAGTATCAACAGATGGCATAATACAACCATCCATTCAAAAGTACTCTCAAGCCCATGTTACACAGCCGAGTATGAATTATTCCGGTATGTGGCGTTCCCATGCAGTATCAGTAGGGAAAAAAATTAAGAAATTAACAAATACGTAATATGATTCAGACAATATTTGCCGAAAATGCTAATGACCCAAATTTCATAATAACGAAGGTGGAAAGATCCGCTGTATCTAACAGTAAGACTCCATGTTTTTGCCATTGACTTTTACCTCACGGTGTAACCTATTGTGCACGTTTATTGTGGATCGGGAATATTTTATGAGATACTTCACTGCAAAGTCACTGCGATCGTTTACATTTTATGCTGACACTGAAAATGTTACCTGTGGGTGGTGTTTCTACGAGCTTTTCAGCGTCACTTTTATGAGGTGAAATGATGGTGGGAATTGTAGCAGTGATGATGTGGTGACGAACAAAGAATGGTTGAAGAAGGCTGCATGACTTTATGGACTCACTGCGCTTCAATATGCATGTTAGATTACCTGAACATTTTGCTCCAATATGCAATTAAGAGTCCACGGGAGTCGATTTATCGAAATATCAGTTTCTTGGTGATAACTTTTGAACGGTATGAGATATCAAAGTTTTAATACGCGAGAAACACAGATAATTATGATGGCTTCAAGATAATATAAGTGACAACTATTCAAGTCGCGCTGCATAACTGTGAAGTATCGACAGCTAAAAAAAGCACATTTTTAAGCTGTCGACGCTTGACCGTTATGCGACATGACTTGAATAGTTATAACTTATATTATCTTGAAGCTATGATAATTATCTGTGTTTCTCGCGTATTAAAATTTTGTTATCTCATACCGTTCAGAAGTTATCACCAAGAAACTGATATTTCGCTGAATCGACTCCCGTGGACTCTTAAGAAGGATATTATTTAGTTGATACTGAAAGTTGAATATTGATTATTTTCTGATGGTCACCATGGTCAGTTGTCACCAATCTTATTGGCAGCCGCAGCACTCAAATACGCATTCTAAAGCAGCCAATTAATCAGTCTAGTTTAGTTGATTTGTATTTCTGGCTATTGATTGTTTTATGATGGTAACCATAGTCATCGAGCTTATCTAAGCACTTGAACTTTATGATTCACTGATATCTGGATATTATATTTTTACGATCGCCAATAGTGTAGGCAGTACTGGAATAGGCAGTACAAGGAAGACAGCGGTTGAAAAGGTATGAACTACCCTTAATAATTTATATAAACCAACCAGTAAAACCACCCCTGGGATACCGTCAACCTTTCAGCAACCTCCAAAACACAACTTTCACCTGTATTGGTGGATGAGAACACCAGATCGTTGATACTAATGGATAGAAGAGACGGACGATCGAGACCGCCAACTCTCACGGCCACGTAAAGTGTACGTTTTCCTTTTTATCCACGATGAAATTCAAATGAGTTTCAGTTGGATATTAAAAAGCTTTTCCCTTTGAGACTCTTTGAAAGGAAGATTCTTTCCAATAATATTTTCAGAAAGAGAAATTTCTTTCTCGAGATGAATATATGTAACAGAATATGTAACATGGGAAATGGTAGGAAGGAAGGGAGAGATAAAGAGGGGGGGGGGAGAAAGAGAGAGAGAGAGAGAGAGAGAGAGAAAGAGAGAGAGAGATGAAGGGAGGGAGAGTATGCTATAATGTCAATATCGAATTCGTATTTTGACTTGAAATCTTCATATTTTCTGGGAATGTTTGTAACGTAGGCCTATTTGATTGACTCATTTCACCCCCATTATGATATTGTGTTTTGTATTGTGTTTCTCGTTTTTATAAGAGATATACAAAAACGTCCTCCCAAAACATAGTTGTTTGTTTCCAGCTCTCTATATTGCTATGGAAACGATTCTTATTGATTTTTTACTGCCAAGAAGGCATCTATACCAATTGTTGTCACTCATTGATGACAGACACAGACAACAATGTACCTCAATCACGACTAATGTTAGTTCTCCCATTCGGTATGTTGTTATGGTAACAATTGTTATTACAATCGCGTTACAACTTACCTCGATCTGTGGGCCTACTTCTTCGTAGGACTTTGGCAAAGGAAGACAGATCTAGAACCTACCTTCTTGAGAAGAAACTACTCGAACTTTCAACATAAGTTGATTCACGCATAACTTACCTGAAAAAGAAAAACATTTCTTAGTCATATTGATAAATTATTTTATATCATATTGTTAGCTCAGATTCAAATAAACCATCTCCGATTCACACAAAGATTTGAGAAAAAATTGGTAATTTGGCTCAAGGGGACCTATATAGACAGCTCGCATGTTTTGTTCGTTTATTCGCATTTTTTTTCAAGTGTGACAAGTATAATATGCATTCTTTCGAAGGAAATATTTTGTATGAATTTTACATTTCCTCAAAACTATACAGTATCAAATTAGATGATGACACATAATTGTGTATGTCAAGTTTCAACTGAATTTTCGTTCTCGTTTGATCTGTGGAGCGCGAAAAATAAAACGTGATTTTTCCCACTAAAGTGTAATTGAGTCTTCGCTTAGCTCATCCAATAATTCTACATTTTCAAATTTTTCACAAAAAACGGTAAGGATCTTCATAATTGTACCACTAGCACCCACACGTACACCAACTACTATACTCTCGCATTGTATGTTTCTGTTTGAATGGTCGGGTTGTATGAGTTTGCCTACTTCTTGAATGAAACTTCATTCATGCTTTGAATTTTCATACAAATTCGGTAGCACACATCACATTTCTTTATTACGGTACTCAAATGAACGCATTTTATATTAACATATCATACTATTTTAATTACACATCTTTGAAGACTTATCTAATTATCAACTTATATTTGTGGTCATTTAACTTAATTCAACTCATTTAACATTCAACTTCTTAATTTCAAGAATAATAACCTTGAGTCTGACTTATTTTTGGCCCTCTTGTCGTGAATAGTTTAATTTCTAGTTTAATTCTTGCGCTCGGCCTTCATTCTATTCGAATCTCACGTTTGATCTCAGTATAAAATCCGTCTCGAGTAATCGGATTAATTCATCATTATTATTCAGATTTATTATTCGGAACTGTCAAGTTCAGGGTAGAAACTCGGAACATTCAATTGAAAAGTTTAATTTACTCATTTCATAAATACTTTGCATTTGACTTTTATATTCATGTTATTGTTGTTTTTTAAACCAGTCTGAGTCTAGTGGAAATTGTCTTCATCATAGTCTGTTGGACCTTGGATTATAGCTGAATGGATACGTAACTCATGCTGATTCCTAAACAGACTTCTCCAGAGCTCTGAAACATGAGGGTGAACTGTTGGGTCTTGCAGTTTTGCTTGGTGAATCAAGTCAAATTATTTTGTGAATCGGATTACCGTGACCTTGAAGCTTTCCTAATCAAGTTGTGTACAGTATTTTTCGATTTGTGCGAGATATATACTACACAGAAGACTTCAATGTTGTCAGAAGAAAAGCTGCGTGAAGCAATTACGTACATACATACATTTGCCTTTCTGATTTTAAGCATGAGAAGGTTCTAAAAGTATATGATTTTAACCACACGTAAAATGCAGAGTGCAATATACTAGGAAAACACCATATATGCGTTGTTAGACGAGCAGATAGTAATAGTATGTCGATTTTTCTGCCAAACTTTTGCCTACATTCGCCAATTGGTTGACGTTCAAGTTATTAATGGATAAAAACTGCTTCGAGTGGTACCAATTTAGCACATTTTATGTTTTTACTTCAAAATGGCTGACCCGATCAAGCTGAGAATTTCCAGAAATGTGTATCAAAATGTGATTCAATTTCACACAAAATTTCATCTGTTTAGAAAATAATTTTTTTTTTTTCCGCTGTGTTATTCTAGCGGGTATTTTTAAAATTTCTGAAATTCATAAAAATAAAATTTACCACCTGATAATGCCACAAAACTATACAGATCTAGGTTAGATGAGGAACCATGATGAAAAAAAGTTTTAAGTTGATAGCTGTAGCCGTTTGACCTGTGGAGAACCGACAAAAAAACATAAAAAAAAGAAAAACGAACACCAATTTTTTCAGTATGTCAAATTAAATCCTCGCTAAATCTCGTCTAATAAGGAAGTAATATAATTTGTACCTTGGTAACAGCACTATTTTGGTTCTCAGTATATAGCTGGTTGCATCCCTCGGAATGTTTTTGCTTATTCATTGATACGATAGCTGTAATCCATGTTTAAAGTATAATAAGTATTCACACCACAGTGTTCACTTTATCGACAAAGGGAAATCTAGAAAAATCTCTGGCCGGGTGGTCAAAAATGACGGGAATAGAACCCCGGTCCCACGAATTATGCAGTTCAGAGTACTAGCAACTGGTTCACCAGTATCGGGCTTAAACAAGTTGATTCAACCTTAAATACCCTTCATTTATTCATTCATATCATACGCACAAATACCTATACATTAGCTTGTGCCACCCTGATAATGCCCCTCTTCACATTCATTTATATATAAAAGAAATCAATTTATTCAGAAGAAGTAGACGAAGGAAAAAACTAACCATATGAACATGACTCATATACAGACTATATATAAATAGAACTAATGACATGAAAAACCAATATTCAACCAAAAAGCAAAAACAACTCATTCTCTTATACGTTCTTCTTCCTCGATTATCTTTCCCAATATTTTATTCGATACTTTTTCCCCTTCAAATATACTGTTTCCCTAAGTTTGTTCCATTGTTCAATATCTAATCTCCAGTAATTGGTTTAATCTCTAATATTCTTTATTAATCTCTACGTACAACCTATCCAGCGTTTTAGTATTCTATTCTGGTTGACCTAGTTGCTTGAAACGATTGCACGATAATCGTATCATTTAATCATACACCACTTTTATGATTTCTGTAGAGAATTGTGTGTTACATTAATCTGTTAGTTCTGCTACAATACGATATGTCGTTTCAATGTAAAATCTTCATATTATAATGTATTATTAATTTAGTAAGAGGGAGAATGAAGGGAGGGAGAATGAATCAAATCAGGAAAGACAAAGAAGAATAGAACAGGGCTAGAGAAGATGAAGATATGAATGAGAAAATGTAAAAATTAATATTCTTTCTCTGCGAACAAATGATCGATATATATATATATATATATATATATATATATATATATATATATATATATATATATATATATATTTTTTTTTTTTTGATTATCATCAGTTTTGTAACTACAAATAAAAACACTGAACAGTCAAATACTATCCACAAAGTCTCCAAGGGAGACTTGACTGTGGGAAGAAAAAAATCATATTATATCTGTATACTGCTTAGCTATAGATTTTATACATTAGTTATGTATGGTGATTGAGAGAGAAACTATAAACATAATTGATAAATTGAGTGGCAATAAAGAATATGAGTGGAAGAAAAGAAGAAATATGATCTACACGATGGACTATTATTCACAAAAGAATGATTCGAAATTACACTGATTAAGAGATTGAGTATATGTATCACAAAAGATACAATAACAAAAATACAAATGAAAAGTAAAAATGAGATCTACAAATACATAGAATGAGAATGTGAGAAATTTGACCTTGAGGTGGCTTGGTTGGTGCATCATGTAGTGAAGAATATATAGATACAGTGAATGATATAATAAAGCATAATATACAAAATGAGGAACAACATTATCAACAGCATGAATGTCAAAACAAACAAAAAAAACAGGTTTCAAGTCTTGATGATCACTTCCCAAAATACGAAGCATCACATCAAAATAATAGCAATATCAATTGAATCTCTATCTTGAATTTATATATGCATTATCTATGAAGTTATCTAGTATACTTCTTACAGTGTGTGAAATGAGTTGCAATATTCCTACAACTATTGCCATTGGGACGATAGTATGGTGAACCGTCCGAATTATTCTACCTCGCCATCGTTAACCTTAACTGGGGTAAAATGATTTTGTGACAAGTTACTTTGTGCATATGCTTTTTTAATGCTGAAAATATGTGCGAAAGTTCAGTGTACAGTGGTACAATTCAAAATTTGAGACTATTCCGCTATTTCTGAGAATATTCCAAATAATATCTAGAAGGCAGCGAATCACAAATTGAGTGATCATAATCATATGTTCAGTAATAGTTGACTTTCAGTATAACCTAAAATAATGTTTTTGATTAGCTGTATCTCTCGAGCATTCGAGCATCACTCGAAGCTATTAATATACTAATTAAATCCAAGTAACAAGTGTCACCAATTAATTGAAAACGATTAAATTAAGGGCTTCTTTATTATCGCAGAAATTGATTAGAATGAGTGATGAATAAAACAGGAGAGCAGTTACGTAATAGATCTGATCTGAAGGTGGATATGTTTAATTATCCAAAGATATGCTGATATATGTTCTAGCTCATCCATGAACGCGGAAACACATGACGCGTTTTCCTGGTACAATAAATCACAGATGCATATTGGCCCAAATCGAGGTTCAATTGACGACTCAAAATAGGCGTGGCTTTACCAGTCAGCCAGTTAGATCATTTCATTTGTAGTCATTTCAAGATACCCCGATTCGATATTTGAATTTGACTACAATTCTAACAGCCCTGTTGATTGGCCGGTATGATTTCTGACGTCATGGGGGCGGAGACTGCGTGTCAGAAATTAGATCCAAGGGGAACAGCTGAGATATTATGATATATTATAGAACAGAAGCTTTCACGTTCAGGAGTTCATTCAATTGTTTTATTGAGGTACTTGATTTTATTGTATTTCAGGAGATTTCTCTATGGTGCTTGGATTATTCAATTTTCTAATGCACGTTCGTACGAAGTTTAAAAGAAATGTAGTTCGTTTTAAGAATATGAATTTATTATGTTGTAAGAACTGAGGATAATGTATGACTTTGGTCGGGGATGTTCAGTAAGTTGGCCAATATAACAAATGCAGTGACGTGGCTTTATAGTTCCAAAATCAAGGTGTGTATTATATATCTTTCA
>OZ023334.1:29243979-29296479 GCA_964007535.1 Brachyptera risi | reverse complement strand
GGCAAACAAACCAATTCAACTAAAACATAAGTTTTTATTAACGTAGGTCAATTCATGTCACGATGGAATACAAATTTAACACTTAGAAAGATGCTTGAATCAAATTTGATCGATTTACCATCACACCAATGCTTCATTGAATAAAATGACCGGCACAGTAGTTGAGTGGTTAGCGCACTTGCTTCGTGTGACCCGGGAGATGAAGGGACATCGGACCCGGTTCGATCCCCGCCACCGTCCATCTTTACAGGGGTTTTTCGTGGTTTCCCTCTGTAGTCCAGGCTAATGCCGGGATGGTTCCCACAATATAGGCCATGTCCGCTTCCTTCCCGCTATCCTTCCCATTACCCATAAAACATTCATCTCATCATGCCATCATCTCACTAATCACTCATCCGACGCCAATAGATCTCAGTCATCATTACAGTGCGTTGTTAAAACCCAATATATATAAAAAAAATGGATAAAATATAAAATATTGAATATTAAATCTCAACATTAAATTAATATTGAATATTGTCAACATATTGAATGTAATGGATATAGAATCTGAAATGAAAGTTACTTGAAATATGTTACCAAATAGTGAATATACTCTATGCATTGCCCAATACTTTAGAGGTCGAGATCAAGTCGGACCGGGGTTTGAGTCCGACACAATGTTTTGGAAGGCATTATTCATCAATCACTTACTCAAACCGACTATTAACTGTTTTTAGGGCTAGGATGGTAATTAACTGGAACATATTGAAATATGACATATAATTGCACTGGAAAACTATAAATATATTGACTAAAAAAAACTAAAATGTGAAAAATAGAGATTACAATATTCTTCAATTTTGAAACAAATAGATATTTCAAAATACAATGTATATATTCCGATATATATTCAGAGCACATATTTTAAACATTCGGTTTTGCAATTTTAACACTTGCATATCAGAGAGAATTCTAGACGGGAGAAAAAGATTTGAAATTCAAGTCTTATTATTCGCCTAGACAAAATTATCATACTTCAGATAATTTTATTGGAATTTGACAATATGACCTGAGAAATGCCCAAATATGATGTTATAACAAAAAATTGACGAAACATGTCAATATTTCAATCGTCATCAGATTCAAATGCAGAGTAGTTGAATGTTTTTTTTTCTTCATAACATCGAAACTTGATACAAAATTATTGTTCCTCAATTAAGGCTAAGGATGAAAGATAGGATCGTTTGGATGGGGCACCACAAGGGTGATCTTACCACCCCATTTTGATTATTTAGAACTAATGAACTTCAACTATTTAAATGTTGTTAAATATATAGTTAAACGTGGTATGTCATAACCAGCCGTGGCCATAAAAATAGGCCTAATCATAGGAGAAGAGAGATTACTGTGTGATAATACGATACCGGTACTTGCAAAATTTAAACTATAGTGTTTTTCTCCTCTTTGTAACCAATAGTTCAATTCTGTCTCATCTTAAATATCATCATTCTATTTTAATTCTAGGTGGGATATTGGAATTATATATTCACATTCCTACGCTGTTCATGTATTGAGGTGTTAATGTATTGAACAAACTGACCTTGTGACTTTTTGTATTTGGTGCAAATTCAACTCAGCCAAGGAGAATTCTGAATTTTCATTATATTCTTTGATCAGTTAATAATTGACCACTATAGTGATAGGCGTGGCTAATCGACAGGCCATACTACATGTGGGCATTCAGAGATACTCTGATGGGTAAATGTCAAATTACCCACATAACAAACAGCCCATTTGATTGGATGTTTTGTTTTACGACGTTTATGGGCGGGTCAATCACTAGTCGTCAATTGTACCGGTATTATTGTATTTTTCGTCACATTTCAGTCCTCTCGATTCTTTATTCTCCTATAATTTTTTCAATTTATGTATTTGCTTTCATGTTTGTGTTGTTCATATTCAATTCACTCATATATATATATATATATATATATATATATATATATATATATATATATATATATATATATATATATATATATATATATATATATATATATTCATATATATATATATATATATATATATATATATATACATATATATATATATATATATATATATATATATATATATATATATATTACACATATATATATATATATATATTACATATATATATATATATATATATATATATATATATATTTATATATATGTATAAATATGTATATATATATAAATATGTATATATATATATATATATATATATATATATATATATATATGTATATATATATATATATATATATATATATATATATATATATATATATATACATATATATATATATATATATATATATATATATATATATATATATATATATAATATATATATATATATATATATATATATATATATATATATAATATATATATACATATACATATATATATATATATATATATATATATATATATATATATATATATATATATATATATATATATATACATATACATATATATATATATATATATATATATATATATATATATATATATATATATATATATATATATATATATATATATATATATATATATATATACTCATTTATATCACGCGATCGTTTTTATATTTTTCTTTCATTTTCATTCACGTGATTTTTCATTTACAATTATTTGTTCATGATTGTTTCGTCTCTTCTAGTCAATGCCAGACTACATAAACGACATCTACAAGGAATTCAAAGACGAGAGTCCATTGGTCGGCTATTACGAGTTCCTCAAGCCTCTCGTCATGGTCTGTGATCCTGAGATGATCAAACTGATAACCGTCAAGGATTCAGAGTACTTCCAGGATCATCGGCCAACAATCACTGAAGATTTAGATCCTTACATAGGCAAGAACTTGTTCGCTCTTCAAGGTAATAAACTTACAGCATCACAGACATACGCACTAGGGGTGAACAACATCAAATTTGGTATACACTAGATTTCAGATTTTAAGGGATTTCAGTGAGATTTCACAGGATTTCAAGAAGATTTCAAGAGATTTTGAGAAGATTTTAAGGGATTGCAGGAAGATCTCATGACAAGTGTACACCAGATTTCAGGACTTGTCAACCCCTCGGTTATGCACTAGGATTATTTGTTTACATCCTGAATCATGACATAGACTTTGTAAAATCTACCAAACTTGTCACAAATTTTTTCTGTTCCCCAATTATGACTGAGAATAAATGTCTCGTTAGGATGGTGTTAAGATCACTAGGATGGACCTACCATAGATATATATTAGTTACCTAGATACTTTACTTCTGCGGCCGACTAGCGATATATATTCGTCTTTCCAAATAGCTTCTGAGCAAGGTTTTCCATTCTATTCGTGATAATAAGCTAACCAGGCGGCAGCACTGTCAAAGTGGGCGATTGGCCGTCCGGAGGCAGTTAGGCCTAGATGTCATGTTGTTGTATGCTTATACACACATTATATTTGTAATTAATATTGTAATTTTAATAATTAATAATTTCAGTAATTTTAATTTTGTTTCAATATTGTAATTACACATTAATTAATTTGTATATAATTTGAAAGTATCTGCCTCCGCCCAGTTCAGAAAAACGTCACCAGATGTCAGCCACTTAGCTTTTAATCACGATTATCACTAAGGTCCAATCCACGTTTTGCGAAGCGGTGTGAAGCTACACTGCCGAGACACTTCTTAACGTTGAGTAACTTATCTCGGTATTATATATTATCTATAATCCTTCTACCCCAAGAACACATATAAATAGTGCAATTAATTCAAGGAACTGTAAATAAGATAAATACTTAAGGGGACATTGACAGCTATTTTCTCAAAATTTCGAGATTTTTTTTGCGCTTGATTGATAGTATAATGTTTCAATAATTATATACTGCAACACTCATCAAATTATTCGAACTGGTTCTGATTATATATATTGCATTTATCACTTTGTAGGCCTACTTCTCACATTTCAATGAGACCCATTTTTGACACATTTTTTTCAAGTGCGTTCATCTCAGAATATTGTTTTTACGAACGCCGGTACCTGGATCTCTGAAACTATCAGAGATAATCACTTCAAATTTTTACCACATGTAGGTACAAGTGTGTCATACTTGTGTAGTGCTTTTTTCTGTCTACTCAGAATATCATCAGAAATAAAAGAAATTATATGGTCAAAAATGTATGTTTTTTCGGACACTTTCTAAAAAAATTTGAATTACATATAACTTTTTTTTAGATTTCTTTTATTTTCCAGTGCAAGTGTACAAAGGTCTTAAGTAACTACTGTGGAAGTTTCGTACATGTACCTCCTATAGTTTGTGAGAAACAGGTACCGACGAAGTGCCAATTTAACATTGTCGATATGGGGCTGTCAATGTGCCCTTGATTGATTATAAGCAAATCGATCATTTGGGTTGGGTATAATGAATTTTCATTCTTATCATTCGTATTATTCATTTCTACAATTCTCCTTGGTCTTGCAAATCTTCCAATCTCCTATTTAATTTTATATTTATATCAGTTATACTTATATATTTTTTTTTTTTTGTGAGGAGAGGAATCTTGCATGAGACCCCCGTGGGTTGGTTTAATTGCGGGAAGTGTCGGATTCATACCGACCAAAACCCCTCCTCATTTTTGAGTGACATCGATAGCGTGGTCATTTCATTATACTTATAATATGTTCCGGACTTTTGAAAACTGAAATACTTTCATCTGCGGCGACAAAGTATGGTCACAGAATGCGTAGTAGGCCTACTGCTGTCAGAGTTTATTCAAAAACAAAACCAAGATCACACTTGTGGTATACCTCGTCCAAACGATCCTACTCTCACCCTCGGCCTTAATTGGGGAACGAAGACTCAATTTGCATCAAGTTTCGATGTTGATTAAATGAAATGATGTCTCCATTATTCCATTATTGTTTTATTCCAATGTTTCATTTCCACGTTTTATTCTATTATTCCATTATTCTATTTTTTTATTTCATTATTTTGTAATTTTATTTTTGTCGTGACCTGATTTTACTGAGGCTTCGACTGAGGAAATCCATGATCTTGAGACAGGGGTAAAGAATAAAGTGACGAGTTATACCTGTTTCGTCCTCCAGGACAACGATGGAAGAATATGAGGTCGACACTGAGTCCTGCTTTCACGTCCAGTAAAATGAAAGCCATGTTCGTATTTGTGTCGAAGTGTGGGGAACAAATGGCTGAACACATCGCAAAGCGAACCAAAGGTATAGAAATAGAGAAAAACACATATCTATTAATTAAAGAACAGGAAAGACGTGGAAAAATGCTCGAACATATATATATATATATATATATATATATATATATATATATATATATATATATATATGAATAAATATATATATATATGTGTATATATATATATATATATATATATATATATATATATATATATATATTTATATTTATATATATATATATATATATATATATATATATATATATATATATATATATATATATATATATGAATATATTCATATATATATATATATATATTTACATATATATATATATATATATATATATATATATATATATATATATATACATATATATATATATTTATATATAAATATATATATATATATATATATATATATATATATATATACATATATATTTATATATGTTTATATATATATATATATATATATATATATATATATATATATATATATATATATATATATATATATATATATATATATATATATATATATATAGATATATGAATGCATATATCAATTATGAATTTTCATCATTCATTCATTCATTCATCCATTCATTTATCCAATAACAGCTCAGAAATCACTTACAAATATTATCTTAGAATAACATAAGTCAGTCACAATTCTAGTGGTAGGTGGTATTGGTGTATCATATTATATTATTATATTATATTAAATTATATTATTATTATTATATCATATTATATTAATTATATTACGATGATTATATGCCTATATGAGGAAAAAAATGTCCACAAAGAAAGAACTGAAAAAATATATCCGTATACTTTCAAGTCTCAATACAGTTCTTGGTCATCAATTCAGTGCGTCATTAACTTAATATGAATAAAAATGGATGAATAAATGGAAATAAACACCTTAACTTTGAAGTTTAGCGTTATGAAGGTTCTCACAAATGTTTCCACTCAATTCTCAATGCTAATTTTGATCAAGACGTGAATAATATAATCTGAAATATGATAATCATTATTATCAGTAGGCCCAAGTATATCTCTGATGACCATTATCATGATATAGATTTGTCATGTCTATCCCATCAGAATATGACATATCACGATCTAAAAATAGAAGATTGTCATAATTAAAAACAAATTGAAGACACAAATAAATAATACAAATTAAAAATGTAAATATCAGCTTGGATTTAACTGGAATACTGGATTCAAAATTTCATAGTAACACGATTGCATGTTTTTTTCTATTACAGTTATTCACTGGAACCAGTCAGATATTTCCCGTATAACGTTCCTTACTGCTTCACTTGAATTACTGGAAACTTGAGTTGAATCTCTACTTGAATCTCTACAATAAAAAATAATTGAATGTATCACTCTTTTTTGAGTTCAACAAAAATATAGAATTACACGAAACAATTATTTTGCCGTTGAAATATTTCATCACTTGATAATCTATTCGACTATTCTCAGATGGTATTTCGATGATTATTTTTGAAAATATAGTAGACTTATGCAAATACTAAAATTAGAATATGTCCAAACGATCCTACTTTTCATCCATAGCCTCAATTGGGGAACAATGATTTTGTATAAGTTTCGATGTTATATAAAAAAAAAAAGAATATGTGAAACGACTTCAAAATTCCTCTATTCGATGAAAAAAAAATGTTAAAAAAAGACTCAAATATTCACTACCGTCACATCAGTATAGTTCCAGTTATAAAAATATCAAAACAGAAATTAAAATATGGTTACTTCCCAACTTATAATATCGTTATCTCTATAATCAAACTATAACATTGTTATATTGTAACAAATGGATTGTTTTGATTCAATTATAAGTATTGATTCATCTTTTCGAATAAATGAATATTAGGGTTTTGAGGCGCATCGACAGCGAGGTCATTTAGCGGGTGTTTATCGATTATGTATTCTTGAGTTTTGTTTTTTGTAGTCGGGTGAGTTTTGAACATGGCTGTGATCACTGAGTGTTATGTGTTGCCGGATTGGTCTCAGTTTCAGGTTATCGCATTTCAATGCACAAGTGTTTTTTTGTTTTACTTACAAATGGTAATTAATCGTAATATTCATTTCTCAGTTGACATATTTACTTTGATCATTGGGATGATGACGAACCTGTGCATTTCTGTTGGAAAAACCCTTTTGTAGTATCTGTTTTTGTGTGATATAGAGTGAATTATTTCTGTTATTACCACACAGAAGCCTTCATATGACAAGCCTCCATAATGTTCTTTGTGAAAAATCGATTATCATTTTGGTTATCTGTAACTTTTCCATTCTTTGCTCACTCAAGTAGGAAACAAAAGCGATAATCACAAAGTGAACTTTTGTCGGTCTTTCAGCGGAGAATGTCGAAGTGTTATCAGTGGAATTAAAGGACTTCTTCACTCGCTACACGAATGACGTCATAGCTACGTCAGCTTTTGGTATCCACTGTGATTCAATGGAGAATCCTGACAACGAGTTCTATCAGATGGGCAAAGTGACGTCAACAATTGGAGTCAGTAGAATAATGGTATTCCTCGGGTTCATGGCCGTACCGAAACTCATGAAGGTGCTGATTACAACTTTATCATATTTCAAAGTGGGAAAATTAATTATGAGTGATTGTTGCTTATTATTCTTAGGGTCGGTAGTTCCAAGTAATAATTAAATATAAATTATTCGATTCTAGTTAGAGTACGAAAATAACATACAACCGAGGGTGATGAAACAAGTTGATGATCACCGGCACAAGCAGCGCAGTGGTTAACACGCTCGCTTCATGTGATCTGGGAGGTGAAGGGACATATCGCATCCGGTTCGATCCCCGCCACCGTCCATCTTTACAAGGGTTTTTCATGGTTTCCCTCTGTAGTCTAGGCTAATGCCGGGATGGTTCCCACAATATAGGCCACGACCGCTTCCTTCCCACCATCCTTTCCATACCCATAATACCTTCATCTCATCATCTCGTCATCTCACTAATCATTCATCCGACGCCAATAGATCTTAGTCATCATTACAGTGCGTCGTTAAAACCCAATACGAAAAAAAATCAAGTTGGTTCGGCAATGTTTGCTTAGTTCCCTAATTGTCATTGGGTACTGCCGATTCTAATATTCGAATTTGATCACTATATTGTGTCTACAGCGCCTTGTCTAGCCCAATAATGCTGAGCGATATATTATCAACTAACCATCATTATAAGGGGCGAGACTAGTGCTCACGACAAAAATCATGCTTTTATATCTTCCTCATAAAAACTATATTATATTCTCGCGTTGATGGATGAACTTGCCGCTAATCAACTTAGAATTACATAACTGAAAACTTATGATTGATTTACCAAACTGGTTAAATAATGAACTCACAAATTCATTACCATATTGTCTTCTATGCATAAACTCGCACTGAAAATTCCAATTGTAAATGTGAATATATTTTTCGTTATATTTTACTGTCAAGATATAGTTGAACACCTTCACCAAAAATATTCGAGTGCCACTGATCAATTCTTCAGAGAGAGTGTGCCAAAAATGGACTAGGTATGCGGCAAAACTAATAAGCGATGATTGCAATAAAATTGTATCATTTTTGATCGGCTATTTATTGAATATATTATCGCTGACTAATATGAATTTTTGTTACAGTTGTTAAACTTCACGCTTCTTCCAAAGAAGGTGTGCACGTTCTTTACAGATTTGATTCACAATACATTAGAAGTGAGAGAAAGAGAAGGTATAATCAGACCCGATATGATTCACTTATTGATGCAGGCACAGAAAGGAACTCTACACAATGAGGTTAATACAGGTGAGTGAGAAAGATTAGGTTCTCAATGTATCTCATGAATTGTACAAGTTGTTAAAATTTGAGTCATTTCGGCAAATTCTGCCAAGAGTGGAATCAACCGCAACTCAAAGTGAAAATGATAATAACGCTCTCAGCGCTTGCGCTGCTCTTCTATTTCCCCCAAATATTTCAGGTTTTACAAATTAGTGATTGACATTAATTAATGTATGTGCAATTATTTATCTCCAGGAGAGGATGTTCCACGCACCATCGAAATAACTGAGGAAGACATCGCTGCCCAAGCATTGATATTCTTTTTAGCTGGTTTTGACACAATATCCACTCTGTTATGCTTCACTACTCAGTTGCTAGCCATACATGAAGACGTGCAAGAGAGGTTGAGAAAGGAGATCGACGACACAATGGAAGAGGATGGTGGTAAACTCACATATGAAGGGGTAGGTCGAGGATACCCTATCTATCAGTGAAGTTTTTCAATTTTAGTATACTTTTAAACTAATAATAAACTCTCTCCTCAGATGCAACGTATGGTTTATCTCGACATGGTTATCAACGAAAGCCTGCGTTTATTTCCACCAGCCCCGATAACAGACCGAGCATGTATCAAACCATACAAAATGGCAGCTACGGACAAATCGCCAAGCTTCAACATTAACAAGGTGAAGATACTTTATAGAAAAGAGTTGGAATAACTTTTTTTGCTTTTAGGAACCGAATAATTATCCTATTAATTGTTACCGATAATAATGATTGTTTGCGCCACGACTCCATCAACAGCTAGGTTATTTGGGAGAGAGAATGATGGACTAATAATGTTTAGAGGAATCCATGCCATTTTCGGAAATCTTGACCAAGCCTGACTCGACTATTGTTTTTAAGGCAATGCCTTGACTGACTAAACCATACGAAAGGGTTCCCATACCTTGTACACGTATATTCAAAAACCTTGTTCTCGATCCATCTATAATTATGAGATGCTTATGGTTTATATACCACGCTACAGATCTGTTCCATCCTTTGAAGTCTCCCTCAGTGTTTATTGTGAATGCTGGAATAGTTTCATCATTTCATGACTTCCCATCTTTAATCCAATCACACACCAGTCCCTGAAGTACCTTCCTCTTGTACTTGGTGATAAAAATGTTTGTTCGTTGTTTGCTCGTAACTAGGGTGACGGTATTTGGATTCCTGTTTTCGCCCTACAACGAGACCCTCAGTACTTTGAAGATCCAGAGAAGTTTGATCCGGAGAGATTCAGTAACGTCAATAAACATAAGATTCATCCTTTCACGTATTTGCCTTTCGGCACTGGACCAAGAAACTGTATCGGTAAGTATCCAGGACCCTTACAGCGATCATGGACTCATAATAATGGGTCCATGCAGCGATAATCATTTAAAATCACACCTTTGGTTTCACTAACTCCAAAAGATAAGAAATTCAATGATTTCATAGTCATCAACGAAGCCAGTATCAATAACCAAACAAGGTGATAACAATGTCACGATGTCCAAGGTTCGATAAAAAACAGTTTAAATGATTGTTTCGATCTCATTCCTTGGATCTTAATCTTCGAATTTGAATATAGAAAATGAATATTCACAACTACTGTACTCATTTAAGTTTTGTTGTCTAGTTCTTCCCATCCTCAATGTATCAGGAAAGAATACTGTCTGAACGGCGTTCAGGCATAATCCCACCGATGGTAGCTTCGCAACACCACCCGTTCGAGCGACTGCATGTACCAAATATCCTAATCTGCAGTTCCTCTCGTAGTGTGCAAGATTACCTTTGTAACAACATTGTCGTCAGTAGAGTAGAACTAATCTGTCTAATCTGTAACTAACGACGGTCTAAACCCAGCTAACGCTCTCTAATTGTAGGTCAACAATCTTAAGCTTGGCAAATTCTCGTCGTATGATTGTAACTATAATTCCATTTCATTTTAAGAGTCCATGGAAGTTGATTTAGCGAAATATAAGTGTTTTGGTGATAACTTTTGAGCGGTATGTGATATCGAAATTCTAATACCATGGAAACAGATACTTTTAATAACTTCAAGATACTGAATTTTTTTAAGAAACTTAAAACTCATATCGCATTATTGTTGAGCGTATAGACTAGGGTCTCAGCTGAAAAATACATTTTTAGTTGTATACCCTTAAAAATTATGCGAGATAGGTTATAGAGCTATATTTTATACCATCTTGAAGTTATTCAAAGTAGCTGTGTTTCCTATGTATTGAAATGTTGATATCTCATACCGTTCAAAAGTTTTCGCCCAAAACCCGATATTTCGCTGAATCGACTCCCATGGACTCTTAAGACGAACCAATTATAGATACGTCGATTATTCGACTTCTGGCGGTTCTGCAGGATGATTGTTCGGATGGCTGCCTAGTGTATAGTATTCCTTCGTTTTATTCAACATTTTTCATTTTTCTTCATCCCTCTTTTATTTCTTCCCACCTTTTTTTGTCTTCCTGTCAGCACGATGTAGTGATACCAACCAATTTTATCATAATATAAAGAAGGTGCAACCAAGGCCTTCTATATTAATATATTATAATATAATATAATATATTATAATATATATTAAAATATTATTATATAATATTATTATAATATTATTGTATATTATAATATAGAAGGCCTTGGTGCAACTCGGGTCTTGAAAGTGAAATATTTCTGGGGTCAGTTCCCGAGTCCAGGGTACCGATTGCCTGTAACGCAACTATCGCTTTTATCTCGAACTAAATAAAACAGCAATACTCAACAATGCCATACACGGCTCAGTAGAATTATAATGTTGGTAATTGCATTTGCTTTTTTACGAAAATTATAAATTTCGTGAGTTGAACAATGCCACCGGTACCGTAGCCACTCTTATCAACATCTAGTTCACATAGGAATCCGCTAAATCGCGACAGGCCATCGGCACCTTTGGCTCTGAACTGACCGCAAGAAACCACAAATGCCGTCCATGTTATCAGTATGTGAGTTGGAGCACCTCCTTTATACTATGATGGAATGGGTTGGTGTCACTACACAGTGCAGTCAATATAATGATATACTTGTGTGTGTTTGGTTGTCAGGTATGAGGTTCGCACTGATGGAGGCGAAGATAGCGATTGTCAGTTTACTGGCCAAATTTCATTTCGATGTCGTCGAGAAGACGTCTGTACCAATGAAGCTGGATAGGAAGTCTTTCACCATGACGATTGAAGGAGGCTTCTGGGTGGGACTAAGAGCTAAGGAGTAACTGAACCTGGTGATATGCGGACCATCCCCATTCTCCATGATGATCGATAGTGGCTTTTGTGTCTACAAGAGCAGAAAATAACTTACCCTGCACCCTTATTTCTGAAAGATGTCACTTCGTGAAATGACTCACTTTTCGCTTTATCTAACTAAAATGGCCGATTGTCATTCCCGAGTCACCAATGTGAGTCACTTTCTCCAGATTTTAGTGACTCATATGTCACTTTTTATATCACAAATCGAAAAGGTGGTGACATCGAAAGTGAGATGAGAAGAAAAGTGAGTCAAGTCACTAAGTGACATGAGTCACAAAAGTGACATCTTTGAGGAATAAGGCTTCTGGTAACAGCTATACTTTTGAAAATGATTCCTATGGTTTTTATTGTATGAAATGACCATACATTAGGAATTAGGTCCTCCACATACAGTACTTAACTAAAGTACATGACATCTTTCATCTCTAACGCTGGATCTGAATCAGTGATGAAGCTGATTTTCCCGCTAATTTTGGATAAAACTGGAAATTATCACCTCGATTTTAGAAATTATAATTAATTATTTGTACTCTATAGTCCCGCCCCCTTTTCTGAGTCATGACGTGGACGCCACGATTCAGAAAATCGTGTTCTGGGGGGCTTAGTTCCGGTACGATTTAATCTGGTTCCAGTGATATTATCATCATTTTTTTTTAAAATGATTTATTCAATATTAATGCTTGGTTCAAAACAACTTATTCAGATATAACAAAGATAATAACAAAACAATCCAAGTCAATGCTTTATTTTCTCATTTTATTTTTACATTCTAATAATAGGTCACGATAAAAAATATGACACGTCAAAAATATTATAAAAATTAGCATAATATAGACTATAATATATAGACAAAAAAGCAGAAGAGCAGTAGGTCCCATTTATCAACAACCGGGACACCCTTTTTTCGCCTATTTTTTTGAAAATTCAAAATTCAGTTGAATAATTGGAAAATAACCATCACCCTATCTAGATGAAAAAAACATGGATTATCTTCATCTATATAGAAAAGAATGATCGTCATATATTTTTGATATCTTATAATATGTTAACTATTGTGTAACTAGAATAGCCTATTTGAATCGCAATATTCTACCGATGTAGATAGATCGGTGAATGATGGTGGAAAACGTTGAAAGTTCACCAAGCAGCCAGCGTATCACTATCGAACTTCAACGTCAAGTTTGACTGTATCGTGAGAACTTCAACTTCTGGGGATTCTTTTGAACAGCGCATTTCTCCAATCGCGTTTGTTCGCTCATGGATAAGGAAATAAAGCCATGGTACAATCATAGTCTAAAGAATAGGCCTACCTATGATACAATTCACCTCATTTTTCATTACACGAATGAACATAATTTATGTGATAATATACTAATTTTCATGATGTTCAAAATCATGTTCATGAAATAATTAGCGACTGACGATGGGTGTAACTTATCAAATTGCCACCTAGATTTATACAGGTTGAGATACCCTAATTGAGGTTTCGGAGATTCCATATAATGAATCTCTCAGCTGTTTGGGTGAGATGTTTTGTTAGGTCAAGGGATCAAGAAAAAAAAGGTGATTCATTGGCAATTGATAATCATTGTTGAATACATTTTTATTGTCATCTTGAAAATAAAATGTTTTTTTTGGAATAAAATAAAATGGTGATGAGAATAATGGAAAACATTACATAAAGTAATTGTTCTTGATTGAAGGCTAGAATGAAAGGGTAGGATCGTTCGGCTGTCACCATGAGGACGATCTTACTACCCCAAAGTAAATTATATATATATATATATATATATATATATATATATATATATATATATATATATATATATATATATATATATATATATATATATATTACTGGAATATTATATGGAAGGAAAATGAATATACATAAATTTGTTTACACAATGTTATGAAAAAAGTGTAAATTTTCACCACCTTCTCAGTAAAGGGGCTACTACTTTCACTACCAATAAAGGGATAACATATGCCGGTGTATCCTGATATCTCGTATGAGTGCGACATACTGTACCGCGATACACGGCTGCGAGTGTAGCTGCCTAAGCCTCGAGGGGCTAATATGGAGTTGGAGATGGACGTAAGGAATAGATTCCAATACCAGCAAGAGAAGAAAAGTTGGGTTCGGAATTCAGACGCGTACTTTTGTTCAGAACTTTCTGATTGTAAAGTTCTCTAATGGTGTTTTCACCTCATTCATTTTAATGAATGCGAGAAAACATCAAGTGGATAAACTATAATTATGTTCTATACCTTGAGTCTTGATGACTTTTAAAACTAGTTAGCAAGACGATGAACGAAATACACATGTTGGGATGGAATATTCTAACTATATATATATAAATACTTTATTAATGAAAAATAAAGTCTCTGCCTTACAAAAGGTTGCCCATTAGACACAGAATAATATAAAAATGGAAATAACATATCAATGAATAGAACAAAATGGCAATATAAAAGTGTTTGATTGAAAAATTAATAATAATATTGGACCATAATCTAGTGAATTGAATATTATAATTGATTTCTCAATAAGAATAAGAAGAGAAAAAGAATGCAATAAAAAAAGGAAAAAAATATTCGAAAAAGTTATTTGAAAAAAAAAATGCCTATGATATAAAAGCTATAATTTCAGGCCCACACACGATTCATTCAAACCATATGAATGGTTTGATATTGCATGACTCAGAACCATCATGAATAAACTACTCGGAATAATGTGTTAGGGCTAGACATAACTCCAAGAGACTAGAAGTTTGATTGAATAATATTCACTAGAAGTGCTACCTACTACAGCAACATAGCAGAATTAAAAAGTCACTATCCCGTAGACTGCAATCATTGAAACAATGAAGCTCAGCAATGAAAACCTACAAAGACTAGACAAGTTACTGGAGTACCTTTTTTTTCAAGTTTTCATTATTATCATTTCATTTTGATCACCACCATTCTTAGATTTAATTAACTTATATTTCCAGTCAAATTATATTTATTCTGTTATTCTCTCTAAAATGTTATTATCGATTATTTTTTCATATTTTAATTGATTGATTTTTATTCTGTGTGTTTTTGCAATCTTATAAATGTAAGACAGAGTCTTGAATAAAGATATATATATATATATATATATATATATATATATATATATATATATATATATATATATATATATATATATATATATATATATATATATATATATATATGTGTGTGTATTAAACATTGATCAAAGTTCTAGACTCTTGTGGTGCTAGCTAGCTAGCCCTAGCACGTAGTTTATAATAATAATAATAATAATTATTATTATTGTTATTTGGATCTCTTGCATGGAATGATTGCACATGAATGCGTGATTACCCCATGTGTTCAAGACATTTTGACCACCTCCCTTTCCTTTTGACGGCATTTTTTTCACCCCTATTTCATCTCCCTTCAATATTGCTAATAAGCCCATTCCAGCCCCAATTTACCCACATCCAACCTAGCTCCCTTGATGACAAATACTCTATCATTACTTAGAAATAACACAACTGATCTATTAACAGGTGAGAGTTCTGAGTAACTAAATTACGTATATGTCATTTTATAATCTGTTGGTTACCGCGGTAAATTGATGAATTTATTTTATTATTTTCATCGATGAATGTAATATAAAATCATTATACGGATGTGATTTAATTGATGTAGAGTTTATTGATGAGCGTAGCGAAGTCTCCATCCCACTCCTATAGGGCTTTGTCTGTGTGTTTTTTTTTTTTTTTTTTTTTGTAAGCACTCCACAGGTCGCAAGGGTTAACTGATCAACATGAAACTTTTTTTGGACACGCGAACTCATCCAACTTAGAACTGTATAGTTTTTGGGATGAATCGGTCAGACCGATTTTGAGAATCATCATCTCAAAGTTTCTAAAAACCCCATAAGATTTGGCTGGGCGGAAAATGTTGAAAAATAAAATCTCTCCAAATGGGATGAAATTTTCTCTAAATGTGTATACATGGATTTTACACATTATTACGATTTTTTGAGCAATTCTGATCAGTCGTTTTGGAGAAAAAAAATAAAATGACTGATAATATTCATAAAATATATCATAAAAATTATGACAGAATTAAGTTGTCGAGATTCACTGCTTTCTAGATTCAAGAGTTGACCAACAATGAAGTATTTTTTATATGCGTCAAGGTATGTGGAACACCAGAGTCAATGAAGTGGCAAGAGTAGAACTTCTTTAACGACTTTTATAGCTTATATTCAGATATCAAGGTGTGTAGAATACCAAAGTCGATAAAGTAGCAAGGGTAGAACTACTTTAAGGACTTTCATACCTTATTCAGATATCTCGCTCATCTTACAACGCATATTTCGCGTTTGACTAGTATATATGCATTACACTTACAGTACCTAGAGTGAGTTCACGATGTAGTGATACCAACCTATCTTATCATAATATAAAGACGGTGACCCAACTCCTATACTAATAACATGGAAGGCATTTGTTGTTTCTTGCGGTCAGTTCAGAGCCAAAGATCCCGATTGCCTGTCGCGATTTAGCGGATTCCCTTTGTGAACTAGATGTAAAGAAAGAAGAGTGGCTACGGTACCAGTGGCATTGTTGAACTAACAAAATCTATAGTTCTCGTAAAAAACAAATGCAACTGATAACATTATAATTCTACTGGGCCGTGTATAGCATTGTTGTTGTATAAATAGTTCGATATAAAAGCGATAGTTGCGCTACATTCAATCGGGACGCTGGACTCAGATTCTGACCCAAGAAATATTCCACTTTCAAGACCAGAGTTGGGTCACCTCCTTTATATTATGATAAAATAGGTTGGTATCACTACATCGATGGTGAGTTTCTCTAAGACCCGGTATTACCAACGTGGGAGTAGCTCCAACTGGCAGATAAAAATTGTTATCACCATGGTTACCTGTGCTATTTGTTTTCACTAACTCTCAGATAACTGCTAACTGGACTTGGTAATACCAGACCTAAGCAAAATAATAACACTGTTGCCAAGAACTGCAACAATCGTCACCAAGACACCATAAACCACGGCACCTGGATCTGTAGATGGGTCGTCACAAACACATGTAAAGAATGACACGTATTTGACACATAGAATAAAGTTCGACAAGCAGAGAAATATCGCAGATAAAAGAATCTTACTTTATATTTTGAGGAAATACTAAATAAGAGTGGGGTGACTGAGGAACAAATGAGAGAAGGGAGTTTGCAAAGCCGTGGAAGAGAGATGGATGATATGGATTGAAGAAGATTTGGGATGAAAGAGCACTTGGGATTGGATAACCGAGTCAACATGGGTCCTAGTTTGCCCTAGTTGATGCGTCTAACCAGGAGCGTAGGAACTTTGATTTGCATTAGCGGGTGGGAGGGGGGGGGGGGGTGGGGGGGACAGGGAGGAATCGTGATTGCTAATCAAAAAGTAATATATTAAAATATATAATATTCAGGGGCCCCAGTCTCCGGACGAAGACAAGGGGAGGGGGGGGGGTGCATTTACCCACTTTCTCCTCCCCTTCCTACGCGCCTGCGTCTGACCTGACATTAATCGAATATGGACTTTCGAGATGGAAAAGTATATTATACAATCTATAATACACTCAATAATAAAAAATATAATTTGAAGACTTCAATTCAGAATTATACGCAATACATTATTATACATGAAGAAAGGTAGGATCGTTTGAAAGGAGCCTCACAATAGCGATCTTTTATCCATAAGGAAATAATTTATTATAATGTAACTTATGTAATAATTTATTGATAGTAAACTGATGAGTTCTTGGTTTTTGCAGGAATGCATACATACAAAATGAGAAGAATTGTTTAATTTAAAAAAAAAGTATCGAAAACAATCTTCTAATTGTAATCGCAATATTTTAATAGAATTACAGAAACATGATTATAAATGTACTTACCCTTCGCATGACCCTCAGTGAGAAAGAAGCTGCCTTCATGATCGAGTTGTTATACTACACTAGTGTCTACCTGGTAATTACCGTATAACTAACGTGTAACTACAGTCTACGTGCAATAAGTACCTCGTAACTACCTTGTAACTGCAGTCTAAGTGCAACAATAACCGTTTAGAGATCGCTTAACCACGATTTCGACTGTAACCAATTCTTTTAATATATCACTGGTGATTGGATCACTTTTGACCACCGTTTGACCGCCGTTTGACCGCTGTTTGACCAGCTGCAACAACACCGTATGCTCTACAGGTTGCTACCGATGCCAGTGAGTGAGATAGAGAGAGTGGTAGTGTTGAGGGTTGGGTGGGATGAAAGAAGGGTGGCAGAAAACCAGGGGCTGTCTTCTGTGTACGCCGGGCTTGCCTGCTTTCGGTCGTCAAACAGAGCTTGTGCAGTTGCTATGGTTACCAGCTCATGTACACTACAGGTCACTTGGTGGGGGGGGGGGGGGAGGGAGAGAGGGAGGAAGGGGGAGAGAGAGAGAGAGAAACGTCGTCAAACATACAGCTGTCGGTCTAGTCTTTCTATCCCTCTTTCTCTCCCTCTCTCCCTCTCTTTCCTCCTTACTCCCTCCCCAACCCTCTCACTCTACGTACCAATTTGACAAACAGTAAATTATTCTGACTCTCCTTTAAAATTACATCACCAATGTAAGTAATTATCAGGTCTCATATATCACACAAGATACATGTAAAAAGTGTGTTTGATGGCATGTGTTGTAAATATCATTAGAGTTTTGAAGTTTTCTACTTTTTTCTTCCTGTTCCAGTTTCAATACACTTATAATATGGAACAAAATTATTCAGATTTCTCTTTTTTTCTCATTGTCGAATTTTTCATTAACTTTTCATTGTTATGATAATGGGATATTTTCAACAGAGATTTCTTCGGCTCTGTTTGCTGACGAAAGTTTTTCATAATCCATTTTGATCATTAGGGTCAAACTTGTGTACTGACGTTTAATTTTTATTTCTATCACTACAAGAAGTATTTAATTTAAAATTTTGATTGATAGGCCTCAATTTTGTCATTTTTTATTGGCTCCAGAGTAAACTAAAGAATATATCTCATTCAAGTATTAGAGGAACCAAAATTGTGACCCCAACAGAACATGCTTCATTTAATAAGCTTCATAATGAAAAATAGTTTTCTACCTATAAATGGAATATATTTTTCCGTTATGGTTGTGTGTGTAAATAAATCTTAGTTTTGAGAAAATTGCAAGCAAAGTTTAACTTGTATCATAACTGTACTTACGAAGCAGTTGGGTAATGACTATGGATTTCAGATTATTTTCTAATCATAAATGTGCAGGGAGGGTTACAAAATATTTATTTGTAAAACAATTAACAACGATGCGGTTCGTTTTTCATTGAATATAACGAATCAGTTAATAAAGTGACACCAACATGGGAAAATTTACATTTACAAAAAATCCTCTTTTCCAAGCCCATACTAGTACTTTATAAGACCTCATGTTTATAGGGGGCAGGGGGTACTGGGTACGAATAAGCTTGTTAGACGAGCTTTAGCGAGGATTCAATTTGACATACTGAAAAAAATTGGTGTTCGTTTTTATGTTTTTTTTTTTTTTTTTTTTTTTTTTTTTTAATGTTTTTTTGTCGGTTTTCCACAGGTCAAACGGCTACAGCTATCAACTTCAAACTTTTTTTCGTCATGGTTCCTCATCTAACTTAGATCTGTATAGTTTTGTGGCATTATCGGGTGGTAACTTTTTTTTTTATGAATTTTAGAAATTTCAAAAATCCCCATTAGCTTAACCCAGGGGAAAATACTTGAAAAATCAAAATTTTTCAAGACCTCTCAAATTTTCGCCGAATATAAAGGAAACTATTAAGCACATTTTGAGAGATTTTTTGCATCAATCGGATGAGAAATAACGAAGAAAACGCATTTATAATGCATTTCCCCATCAATTTAGGCTATTACGGGAACCAATTAAATCTATAGCAACAAGTGTCAGCAATTAATTCAAAACGATTGAAATGAATGAAGAGGAAGGCCGTGACATAGCTGATTCTCGTAAGGTTTTTGAACGTTTGGAGTGATCCAAGGTCTGTAGATGTAGATTGGGTTGACAAATTATTTTTCATTCTAGATTTCTATACCCCTAAGCTCGTCTAACAACGCGCATCCCGCGTTTTCCTAGTAGTAAAAATTGTAATATCTGTAGGCCTATAAAATGTTAAATATTTTCATACATGGTTTAATATAGTCTGACATATAATATAGTGACATATGTACGTAATAATTATTTTATGTATAAGCACGTTTATTTTAACTCATTTCTGTTTTGTATAATATGACTGTCTCATATCATTTTATGATCATACAAAGGACAATAAAGAGATTATTATTATTATTATTATTATTATTATTATACAGGGTAGAACACGAATTTGAAGAAATTTGAAATAAATTAACTTTATTATACAATGTGATAATACACAATGTGATAATGTAATGATACAAGATTATGATACAAGCATTAACTCCAATGTGAATACTATAGTTATTTACAGTACTACTTTTGCTTACTCTGTTTTCAGCTATCACTCACAATCAGAGGTTCAGAGTGGATACATATTATATAATATCGGTGGTAGGCCTAGATAATTCATTTTCAAATTCGATTCTCGATACGGTGCGAACGAGAAGGATTATAGTGTCGCTTATATATATATATATATATATATATATATATATATATATATATATATATATATATATATATATATATATATATATATATATATATATATAAATATTTGGAAATTTTTCTTCCAAATAAAAACTTGATTCAAAGGCATGCACTTTTGCAACTGATTGCAACTGCAAACTTGCAACAATAGTAACTTTGCAATTGGCAAATGCATGATTTGGAAGAAAGAAACCAACATGACACCAGGGCTATCACCAAACCAACTCCCCCCATCTCTGCTTCATACATTTCCAATATCATCATGAACAAGTGGTTACGCATCACAAGGAGAGTGCGGAAACAAAATAACAATTCATAGGGCGTACGTCTTCAAAGTTGTTATTGTTGTCAATGTTGACGATATAACCTATCCTTAGGCCTATCCACGTAACTAAATTGTTCAATTCATTAAAAAGAAATACTGGAATGTGGAGAAATTTGATATATTGGTGTGAATTTATTTAATTCATCCACACCAAAGTATATAATAAATAAAAAAACGTTCTTTTAAAGTTAAAATTGGTCAGTAGAACGTCAAATGGGGCCTTACATGACATTGACGTGACTACAATGGAAATGGAATATACTCAATAACACCAACTTAAGATCAAATAAACCGCTATTACGTTCAAAAACGTAGGTAATTCCTTGTGCTAATATCAATATTTATACAATATAAATAGGTAAAAAATAAAACCCTACGTAAAAGCTCTAATTTCTTCATCACTGAAAACATGACAAGAAAATAAATTCAAAGGAAATATAAGAAATTTATTTTCCGGTATTTCTGCTGTTGGCAATCCGAGATACCGAAACGTGGCTAACAGCTGTTGGACTGTTGGTGTGTGTGATATAGGCCTAGGCAGGCCTACAAATGAAATAAACTACATCATGTTTTTACGAATAAGGCGATAGTGTTCATTAGTGTCAACAAATAATAAGTTTATAATTGATTGTTATCATAACTGCCATGTACCTTTTGGTACGAAACAAATATTGCATTTGCACAAATATATCACGTTTATCTGTGACGTGTAGGGAGGCCTAGAGATCGTAGGCCTATATTCCAACCTTAACCTAGAATTTACAAACATTTTGTAATAGGCATTCGCTCAAATTTATAGCATACAGTCTGTATAAGCCTTATTCAACTATATTATCATGAGTGGTAACACGAACAGCCGTTCTCGTAGAAGAGGCGGAGGAAATGATCAGAATGAATTACTCGAAAATGGCAGTATGGTAATTCAGCCAAACGCCTCGCCACGAGAGCGTGGAGAAGAATTACAGAGTGACTTGCGAGGCGACGAATGGAATATAGCAATTCTGTTTTTTTTGTATGTACTACAAGGTATACCGCTCGGTCTTAGTGCTGCCATTCCAATGTATCTTCAAAACCGAGGTGTAAGCTACAGGCAGCAGGTAATTATGAGTGGGCCCACTTAAGGTTGAAGGGGCTTTGAGATATTGTTGTGTCAGATAACGTGGTTAGTCAATATGGAATTATGTTGAACCATTGCATTAACCTTAACTTAAACGAGTCTTACACATGGGAGTCATGGGGTCAAGGGGAAATAGCAAAGTAGTTATACTCTTCGCCACTAGGTGTCTTGTTCACCGAATAGCGTTACTATGTAATCAAATGGCCAAAATAACGATTCTTAGCAATGTGATCCATGCAGCCCAATGGTTACATGCATGGTCACAGTCCATGCAGACTCCCATGCCAGGGAGCTCTGAACGCATCCCGCCTGTTAGGCCTACTTATTTTTTCAAATCGGTTCTTCCAGAGTTTATATATAAAGGAACATGGTCAATTGTGTGGACCATAGTGTGGACAAAGCCAGGTTGTGGACACTTGGTTAGGTTTTTAAGGTTAGGTCAGTGTACAAACCTCAGGTGTAGGCCTACCGCCAGCAGGTGGAACAGAGCTTATATAATAGATTATGTTCATTTATCGGTGACTGGTGTCGGGTGCACTCTAACAGTAAAATTACAACTGAACTATTTGCTCAATGTCTCCCAGGTGTGAGACTCAACTTGAACTGTCTAGTTTCAATACCGTATGTTATAAGATTTCTCAACTGTTGATACAATCAGTTGTGCCTAAATTTGGCATCTTTTCTCAATTTTAAGAGAATTGCCAAGACTTGCCTAGGGTATCCATATTGCTACCTATAATTTTAGGTAGGGAAGCTACTTTTGTATTTATACTTTCTATGTATGTTTGGTACTGGTAGGCCCTACTTTCTATATAGTCCTATCTATTTGTTACTTGCATACTTGAGTCCTAATGGAATTCTTGGTTTTCAATCGTAGTAGGACTAGACCCGCCCACCTAGGATCATACTATAATTTGAAATTTATCCTATTCTTAGGCTGAATTTAGCTTAACACAATGGCCGTTCAGCATGAAGCTTCTCTGGGCTCCAATTGTAGATTCCGTCTTCAACGAGCGTTTTGGTCGAAGGAAATCGTGGATGGTTCCGGCTCAGTATCTCATAGGGTTGTTCATGCTCTTCTTATCGAGCAACGTTGAGACTTGGCTTGGAACTGGAGGTCCTGACGGTATTCCGCCGAATATCGCCATATTGACATTTTGTTTCTTCTGCCTCAACTTCTTGGCAGCAACGCAAGATATCGCAGTTGATGGCTGGGCTTTGACGATGCTCAAGCGGTAAGTCTTCCCTTATCACCGTAATACTCTTTATCCCATAGAACATGGTGTGGCATGTGGTACATGTATGTAAGGGGCCTAAAGAATATAATGCACAATCTATTAGTGATGAATTGGAAATTGGAAAAATAAATGGTACCCACTATGGGCTTAGGCTTCGAAATTATTAATGTGGCCCACGTCATTGCTCATTTTATATTTGTTTCCCAAAGTGGGAGGCCTATTGGGTCAGTAGCATCAAGTGGTGGGTTGAGACATTGTGGTGGTGCAATATTCCTCATTCTTCTCGTTGAACATGATGACAATTTTGTTTTTTCAGACGTAACGTAGGACACGCCTCGACGTGCAACAGCGTAGGTCAAACAACCGGATACTTTCTAGGTTATGTTGTGTTCATGGGCCTCGAGTCTCCGGCATTCTGCAACTCTTTCTTGCGTAGCATTCCTGAAGACAAAGGCGTAGTCACGCTACCAGGTAAATACGTTGGAACTTTGTGGTCATACAACTTGAACAACTAGGTAAAAAAATATTAACGAATTGAGATCCATTCAATTTCACGTACACATTTTCTGTAATGAGGATATTAAACTCACAGCTTATTTTGTTGATGAAAATAATTCATCTGTTCATTTTCCAACTTTGATGCAGTGTAGGGCCTACTCTAACAAACTCTCATTTGAAATTCTTTGGAAATTATATAGGCCTACTGTAGTGAAGGAAATCCTTTATTTAAGTAAAAGAATGAACTTACTTTATCGATTGATGCATAGCACATCCACAGTAAAGCTGGCCTTACATGAACATTTTTGATGCGATATCGCAACCGCATGCGGGTGCGGGACGGTGCGACGCGATTAAACAAAAGTGCTGCTGCCTAGTAGCAATTCAAGCAAGTTGGTCAAAGAGATGGGCTTGTCTATAGTGTCCCGCGCTTTTCGTGGCAGACTCAAGTTCGTTGACTGTTTGTTGTAATTTTGTTCTCAATCATAATAATAACTATATAAAAACAAAATATCATAAAAGAAGTCGTATGCACGTGGGCAAATTGATCAATTATGGAATTATTTTAAAACAATTCACGCTAAAATCGACACAGCTGTTCTGGGGGAAGCAGTACGACGGCGACCTCAAGCGGATTTTACCTGAACCCAAGCTACATCCGGCTATTCCGCATGCGATTTATTGCGTCGCGAGCCAAAAGTTGAGTAGAGTTGTACTTGTGCGACAAAACCACGCACCATCCCGCAGTCGTCGCTGATTGGCTGATACTCCAAGATGGCCGACAACCTGCGTTATCGCTCCCGCATGCGGTTGCGATATCGCATCGAAAATGTTCATGTGAGGCCAGCTTAATACAATTGAATCCCAAGAGATTGTGTTCCAATAATTCCAATAATAGAATAAGCCTACTCATTTGTATTTGTATTTGTATTCATTTCCATCCCGTTGACTGGTACATAATGCAAGTATGGGTAGTCTCATCAATTAAAACTTTGACAATATAAATTTTGCTGTAATCCAAACAACAGTTCCGGTCCCCACAGATTTTGTATCCACAAGCTCAATACTGAATATTTTGATAATTCAAAGCTGTTGAATTCTTTATTTCCATTGTTGGGTAGGAACTTAACGAAAGGAACGCGTTCCTAGGAACGTGTTTTTTTTTCGGGAACTTCAATGGGGAACGCGTTCCTTTTATAAAGCAGGAACTTTAACGTAACGCAGTTCCTCTTCAGTGGTAACGAGAAACGAAATTCACGTTACCGTTACTTTCAAAGTTCATTTCGAACGATACGCATAGAACAAAGACTAGAAGATCGTCTAATTTTTGTATGATAGCAGGTAGAATGTTTGTCTTGTCCCATATTTTTGAAAGAAACATACTCACAAATCTTCCTAATCACTTCCGCCCATAGTCTGACCAGTGACCACTCATTATTCCAAGTTTGCATTCCCCATCTTTGACGTACTTCCCTATTTCATTAGCTGTGCACTTATCTCATCCTACGATCTTTCCGTTGTATCGGTGTTATCACCCGTTCTCGAGTCACGAAGTTGATGGCTCAAACCAACCTAGCGTAAGTGTGAGTGGTCGGTGAAAACGGTCAATCGAACTGTCATCCTTCGTCAACATGCAACTGCTTCTTCTGCGAATGAAGACATTCCGAGAAAACCTCCCTCTCTACCCGGTGACATCATCAATAGCCAATAAGATTCAGATAATTTTCCAAACGCACATGGGAGAGTTGTGTAAACACAAAATAGTTATTTCACTTCAGTGTTTGATCTCAAGAGGAGGTCATTGTCTAACAGCGTCAGTCCTCGATGATCAGCGCGTAACTGCGTGTAATATTGGCTAGTGCTAGTTCATTTTACTATCAAAGTATTGTCTCATCATGGCGGATACGGGTAGTAATCTTTCACCTTGGCAACACTTTTAAACCTTTTTTTTCCCCGATGAAAAAAATGTTGTGGAGGCAATTTTATGGCGAAAGCCGAAATGTCTATTGTGCGTGCCAGGGAAACTTATGTCGACGTCGTCGAAATAACGGAAGCATATTGAAGTAAGCAAATGAATGAATTATTAATTCATTATTTACTCTTTCAATTTCACTCAGTAGTCGTTTTATCCACCTACATCTAACTTGTGTTTAATAATTTAATAAAATATAATATAATTCCTAATTTATATGATATATAATATATAATTTCTAATGTATGATATGATTTTTCAACCATTATGTAGGTCTATAGGGCAGCAAAGTAGGCTGTGGCGTGGAAGGATAGGGTTCTAATTTAGGTTCATTCTTATTCTTAGCACGCACATGATTTTAAAACTGTCATAACTTCTAAACTACTAACACTACGGCTAAACCAGTTAGCCTACAATGTTCAGTAAACTGTTATCTTTACGATGAGACACATACATTGTATCAAACGCCTAGTTAATTTAAACAAATAGATGATGAAAAACATGTTGTAATTGTAACGTTGAAAACTAACGATAGCTGTGTTCGTAGGAGTGCACCCGCATGACTGTCAAAGTTAATGTTGCAACATCTGTTTTGCGATGATGCCAAGCGATACCTAGCAAGCAGCTAGCAAGTTTCTTGAGAACACGGCCACTGTGAGAATTCCGATGCAACTATCTCTCTCTTTCATTCGCTTGGCGACATCGCAATTACAGCATGTTTTTTATCATCCAATTGTTTAAATTAACTAGGCGTTTGATACAATGTATGTGTCTCATCGTAAAGATAACAGTTTACTGAACATTGTAGGCTAACTGGTATAGCCGTAGTATCAATAGTTTAGAAGTTATGACAGTTTCAAAATCATGTACGTGCTATTACCCATAAGAATGAACCTAAATTAGAACCCTATCCTTCCGCGCCACAGCCTACTTTGCTGCCCTATTGATTAGATAGGTGAAACATAATTATGAGCCTGGAAAAAAATCATTCTAAAAGAAACCTACATGATTTTGTAGCACAATCAATGGAAGTATGGTAATTATATTTTGATATATTACATTTCTATTTCTCGAAAATTGACATGAAAATATTCTCTGGCTTAGTGGTATGGCGAGAAGAAAATCGGTACTATATATATTTTTTTTTATTGGCTTTTTAACGACGCACTACACTGATGGCTACGATCTACTGGCGTCGGTGGATGATGAATGAGATGATGGGATGATGAGATCAAAGGTTATTTTATTAGGTGTTTTGGATGGTGGGAAGGAGTCGGTCGTGGCCTGTTGTTAAGGAACCATCCCAGTATCAATCTGAACGACAGAGGGAAATCACGAAAAACCCCTGTCAGGATGGTCGACCATGACAGGAATCGAACCCCGGTCTCCCGATTCTCGAATGACCACTCGGTCACGCGTCTCGGTTCGGTACTATATCCACAATTATGAATTATTTATAGTAAACTAACGAATATTTATATGAAAATCACTGGCGTTATCACTTTATTGATGAGAGAACAAGAATATCCATATTATTTTCAACGCCCATGTAAATACTCCTGAATCTTACGAAAAAATTTGCTTCGGTAACTTTCGAAGGAACATAATTTTTTGGGAACTTTTCAGTTCCTTTTTTTTTGGAGGAACTGTAACTTTAACTAGTTCCTTTTTTGGCTGAGTAACTGGAACTTAACCCAATTCCTTTTTTTGAGGAACTTACCCAACACTGTTTACTTCTTATGCTGATTCTTGTGTCCATTGAATTTTGAAGTAAAGAGGGTTTACTAGTATAATTCATGTTCTTTCCTATTGCATAATATTACAGTAGTGTACTTACAGTATTTCTTCAAAACAGAAACAGTTTTATAAGAATTCAAGCTCAAAATAATAATTACATTGCTGGTAAGTTACAATGCGACGTGATCATATTCTCCAGGTTTCCTGTACTTCTGGGGCATCATATTCATGATCTCGACGACGCTGATCGCTCTTATCAAGAGGGAGTCCGCGCCGCGCGAGTCTTATCCCGACGCCGGCCTTGACAATCTGGGAATAATGCAGAGCTACAAGCTGTTGTGGAACATTACGCAGCTTCCTGTCATCCGTAAAACTGCCGCCATCTTGCTTACTGCCAAGGTCAGGGTCGTTCGTAAACCAGAGTGGAAGTCGAGAGAGTGGTTTAACCCCAGAAAAGAGTTTTTGGGAAAAACAATTTTTACATCTAGGCCCTAGGTCCTATATGCTTTTTTTTGTTATTCATTAAATTTGTAAGTGTTCACATTTCTATCTTTACGCTTCTTCAATTGAATCATGAATCGTAGTGTAAGCATATGAAATGATACACAAATTTGTAATTAATTTTAATTGATCAAAAATTATGATCCACCGATACTGTATACAACATTTTTATAGTGTGCTGCGGGTCATACATTATCCCTCATAATTGCTTCCACTGGTATTTGATATTTACAATAAGTCCTAAACAAATACCACCCAACATAAGATACCCAACCCAACATAACCTTAAAAACGATCGGTAGGCCTACGTTCAGTTGAATTTTCCCCGACTACTACTGGAATTTTTTTCATATGTATGATTCCAAGTGTCACATGATAATTTCGTATGTCGCAGATTGCGTTCTGTGCGTGCGACTCGGTGACAAGCCTCAAGCTGATCGATGCGGGAGTGCCGAAAGAGAAGCTGGCGCTGATGGCGGTGCCGTTAGTGCCGCTGCAGATTGTGCTGCCGCTGATCATCAGCAAGTACACAGTCGGGCCGAGACCTATGGATGTGTTCCTGAAAGCCTATCCATTCAGGTATGTTTACAGACAGTACTTGTATCCACGAAAGGTGAAAGAGCAAATCGCCCGTGAGCTAGTGGTGGGGATTAGGGCAGACGGTCGGTTGGAATCTACATCTCTCGTTTATACACATATACCACATCAAACTCACGTCATCTAAAACTCGGATCATTTAAATTTTTCTGTAATTTGAACCATAGTTCAGACACCTACCTTCAGAGCTTCAATGCAAGTTCAATGTTGAATATTTTGATAAATCAAACTTATGTCACAGACCCAATTCAAAATGTGTATTTTTGGGTCCATTGAATTTTGAAATAACGAGAGACTACTGTAACATCTTCAATTATTATGAAAACAGGCGTTCATTTGGCTCGGAACAGTCTAGGCACTGCTTTGTAACTATAAGCCAGTTGGGCGCGGGTTCTTTGCCCTTACAAGATATGGGTTTTTGTAAATTTCCTCTCACCCATCACCACTTCACCATTACATCATCACCCACTCGTCGGTACCCTTGTATAATCCAGGGCTTTTGAGGTTGTTTAGCGAACAATAATACAAAATTATATATTATAAGTAATTGGGATACTAAACGATTTCATTCTGATGTTCTCAGACTAGCGTTCAGCCTGGTGGCCGCGTTCCTGGTGTGGGTGACGCCGCTGATGATTCACGACGGCGAGGTGCCATACTCGTACTACGCCCTGCTGTTGGGCAGCTACTCGTTCCATCAGGTGCGTTCATTTCACTAGCGCTCGTCGTGAAACTGTTGTTTATAGGTCAACTCGGACCTTGTGTGAATATAATGAAAGGGAAGAGGGGGGGGGGGGGGGGCAGATTTGCATCTCTTCTAGGTAGACCATGTTGATGTTATTTTTTTGGGGATCATGACAAATGACAAAACATGGTCATATTTACAATAATTGTTTTTCATATAGATGTGTTGTAGACCTATGGTATCTATATAACTCACAACTTACAATTATAAGCACCAAATGTTATAAATGAAATATAAAAGATCACATCATTCTCAAAATGTATAGTTTAGTGATCTGGCATAGGCCTATAGGTCTGAATGTATACACAGTTAGATGGAAATCATGAAAATATATCATGAATTATATTATTTATTCAATAGATAGTTAATTTATTTTGGAAAGTCAACTTTAGTACCAGACTATATCATTTCACACTGATTACAGCCTACATTACTCTTTGCAAATCACAAATAATCACAATTCATCGTCCCTACTACTCCTACAAGTCAAGTACAAGTCTCAGTATCGGCCGTACATGTTTCAGATCTCGTTGTACAGCATGTACGTGGCGGTGATGGCGTTCTTCGCCCGCGTCTCCGACCCGGCTGTCGGCGGCACGTACATGACCCTCCTCAACACGCTGTCCAACCTGGGCGGCAACTGGCCGGCCACGCTCGCCCTCTGGTTCGTCGACTCGCTAACGTTCAAGACCTGTGTCGGCGTCCCGGGTAACGCGTGCGCCAACGACGATCAGGTCAAGGTGAGGGTTGAGGACCGTAATGATATAACCTAGTGTCCCGATTCTCTGTCTTCATTCTTGACGGCTGTGGTCTGACACAAATGGAAAGTAAATCTTGTACTTCACTCCATCTTGATTATTACAGTAGAACCTTTTTAGTAAGTTTCTCTTTCGTACATTTTTCACTATAGTAAGTTTTATTCTTTGATCCCATCTATATGCTCCCACATGCTGAATAGTTTCTTCAGTAAGTCTTTCACTTTGATAAGTTTTTTTTTGTCTGGTCCCCTGAAAAACGTACTAAAGAGGTTCCACTGTACCTGGTACTACTTCAAGTGTTACATATAAATTTAATTTGATACATTTTGAAAACTCAAGCGACATCGTGAAAAGTTTAAAAGTTCACTATGAAAAGTTTCAGTCAACATCGCTATTTCCGAGTAATTTTTCTATCCGCCTATGTTTGTTTCAGGCGTGCTCTGCCGCCGGTGAGTGTGTCACCAGCATAGACGGCTACTATCTGGAGATAGCCGTCTGCTTCGTGATTGGCTGGCTGTGGTTGGGGTGGGGCCGACGGACGATCACGTCCTTGCAGGATCAGGACGACAGCGTGTGGCACGTCATCAGGCGGAGGCCGAGCTAACGATGTGTCGTCTAGGAATACCGTCGAACGGTCGCAGAGAAACTTTTGTCTAGTCTGCGCTCGACAGACGAGCGACTATTTTTATATGATTGAATTTGATTTAGTTTCGAATATTGACATTTCGAGGAACGTGTAAGGTGGAATAGCTCGCGGGTTACGACAGAGAGAGAGAGAGAAAGAGATGAAGATCAGCAGCTCACCTTGATTGGTGAATGTGGGAAGTACAAATTACGTACATGTCAACATGAGCAATTTTCACCATTGTAATGTTTGCCAGGCCAATTCATTCTGTGCTTGTGAATTTATAACTTGATTCTTATTATCTTTCAGTTTTTATACTAATGAAACTGATACTACTCATCTTGGACACCTATACTTGTATGTTTTAACTTTTAAACGAACTGCTGCTCTCGTCACGTATTGACATTTTTCTAGGTTGACACACTGCAAATAACTACTGCTACGAGTTCTGGCAAAGAGCTAGTTTGAAGTCTGTACTTATATTCTTGAGTTTTGTACCTGACTAGGATTTTGGATCTAACCCTAAATCTTTGGCTGTCGTACGTTTTGGTGTCCATTTCTTAAACGATGATCAATCTCAACACAGACGGAAGGTTGATTCAGCAACGTAGCAGTAGACCTATTTCTGTAGATGGCTTTTGAAAGTTTCGTGAGGTGTTTTGGATTGTATGGCTGAGCGGAGCAAAAATGCCCTCTTGGTTAAAGAAAAGTCCGATCTTTTTTTTAAAAAAATTCTGCGTTGCAATGCAAAACCGATCCACGTGATATTTTCTAGATATTTCTCATCTTTTTCCTTGGAATTGTATGATTTTTGGTAGCAATTGGTCCAGTAGATTTTGAGGAATTGATGATGGCAGTTTTAAAAGTTCATGTGTGAAAGTAATGTGTCCAAAAGAAGCAAGAATTATTCATCGGAGAAAATATTATTTTCATGACGTTTTAACCAGTGATAGTGACAACAACAAAACATATTTGTATTTTGTTTAGATAGTCACAAGTTTGATAAAAATCATCTAATTGGTTACCTGTATCAAGGTGCATAGATTTCTATTAGATTTCATGGAAGTATCACGCTCAACTTATATGCTCCATTATCTTCTTCCGAATTTATATGTCTCATTCATATCGTTCAAATGCTACCTGAACAAAAAAACTGATTTTTTGCTAAATCAACTAGCCTGCACTCATAAGTGGCTACTGTTCCTCTGTTTCTCTCTGTTGCCGTGGCCCAGAGTCGATCGCGACATGCGGCTAGATGAAGATTTTACGGTGCTCGGAACATCATTTATTTAGGTTGTGGAAAATATCGCATAAAACATCACGTTGGTCAAACTGGTTAATGGTGCGCCACTTGATATCTCCTCGTTTGACTGAGAAATCAAGTCGCTCGTTAGTAAGAGGTTTAACTTCACAAAGATACAGATATTGACAATTTTAAAGGCCTATATATAATATATATTTTCTGTTATTGATAAGTATTGCGCTCGTGAATGCTATCTTTTCTATGCCAGTTATATTTATCTGATGTTACAGTAATTCTAAGAGCCGGTTGTACAAACTCCCTTAGGCCCGGTATTACCAAGTCCAGTTAGTATTTATCTGAGAGTTGATGAAAACAAATAGCATGGGTAACCATGGTGATAACAAGTTTAAACTGTCAGATAAAGGCTAACTGGATTTGGTAATACCAAGCCTTAGGCCCAGTATTACCAAGTCCAGTTAGTATTTATCTGAGAGTTGGTGAAAACAAATACCACAGGTAACCATGGTGATAACAAGTTTGAACTGTCAGATAAAGACTAATTAGACTTGGTAATACCGGGCCTTAGTCAAGTATTAATCAGCTAACTAATAGTCGTGGTAGGAAAATAACACGCGTAACCAAGGGTGATAAGAAGTTGATCCGCTATCGCTAAATCCACTCACTAACATTTCGTAAAACCTGTCCTAAATGTACTAACAGGCATAATCTGCTATGATCCAGCACTTCTCGAAATAGTGTCATTGGTCTCTAGCTCTATAATACCAGGACTGTGATTGGTTAATTCTTACTGAGAGAGTTAGTTGAACTTCACACCCATATAGGCAAATTGAATGTTGATCAGATGAGGGTAGGGTGGTACAAAATGAATTATCGAAGCTGAAAAAACGATGGTTGTGGGTAGGGGGTGGGGGGATCGGGTCTACGATGAGTCGAGGTTTCACTGTCAATAACACTAATTAACAATTAACTATCCACTGACCGGGCACATATGACAGCATATTTCCCAGTAATCAGTAATTATGCATTTGTTACCAACATTATACAGATTAGGCCTAATTGTATATATGATTTTTCCTTGTGTCCATTTACTTTGTGACCGGGTAGACTACTCGCAGATTTATGCCAGACTGCCACGTCTATAAACGAGCTCACCGTGTGTTTTAACTCATAGGTTATATTGTTTTTATCAAATAGTTATTCATGGCTGTTGTCTACATTTAAGATAATATTTGTAAATATGTAGATTAAAAAATATTGTTATTGTAAAACAAGTGCAATACAGTAGGCCTACTATGAATTAAGATTGTATTAAAGGCCTGATGATGGTGATAGAATGAATGATAGGCAACGTGCATGTGTTGTATCATAAGTTGAGAGTTCACAAGCCGTTTTTTTTTATCAACCTTGAAAACTTGGCACAAAGTCATTCCTAAGTTATGGCTAAGGATGACACTATACGGTCGTTTGGATTGAACAGCACACGGGCGATCTTTCCACCCCGAAAGAAATTATTAATTTCAATATAACTCATTCAACAAATTGTGAAAAATTGTGAAATTTGGTAAATTACAGAAATGTAATGGATATTGAACACATTTCAATGTATAGCGAACACATTTCAATGTATAGCTGTCGAAAGAGTTGAAAATAATTAATGTACACGTCGTGAACATGTAACTTGAACACGCTAGTTCAAGTCCTGAACACGGAGTGGGCACTCGTAAGCATCATTCAAATATCATCCAGTCATTCTAGGTCAATCTAGGTTTTGGCGGAATTGTTTGGCAAAAAATTATCATCATTAGACCCTTCTGCGCAAATTGTATTTGACAGCTGATTTCATGGATCTGCATTGTTTCTGCTCCTGATTCCTGTTTTAGGGCATACACAGCTTTTGAAACAAAAGTATTCTGGCAATACTTCTTGTTTTTCAAAGGACCAGGAAAAAAATCCATCCTTGCAGGAAATGATCCATCCAGGAAAATTCAACACCGGATACCCTAAATAGGAGTAGGGTATTACAAAATGAATGTTGGAAGCAGGATAACGATGGATCTGGGACCGATGCATTATGACGAGGTTTCACTATACTGTAGTTCCATTTCTGTTGGTCTGATTCCTGTCAAATCCTATGCAATTTCATAAGATATTGAAGACCAATGAAAGCTGTAGGCCTACATTTACTTACACTCGTTAATTGGGGTCTTCATTTCGGGTACAGTAGAACCTCTTCAGTAAGTCCCTCGTTAGTGCATTTTTCTCTTTGGTAAGTTTTATTTTTTGATCCCATCTATAAGCTCGTACATGTTAAATACGGTAGTCTCTTTAGTAAGTTTTTCACTTTAGTGAGTCTTTTCAGTCTGGTCCCCTGAAAAACGTACTAAAGAGGTTCCCTTGTATATGTAAATGAGTCATTCCTAGATCTGAATCAATAAGATGAAAACTAGCAATATGTGACCCAGTTTACAAAAGAACTGGTAGGTTCTCTCTGGTTGTATCAATACAGTACATGTATATTGTTTTGAGCATAGTCTTGAAGTTACGAGACATTCTCTATTTTTCTAATCAGATGAAATATTTGCTTTGGTTCATATTTTTGGGAAAACTATGATTAATTCAATACTGCAGATAAAGATTGAATATCAATTGAAAACAGTAGGCCTCTATGACCCGTAGATTATCCAGTTATAGGCCTACTTGACACTCATTTTGTGAAGTGAAAGATGGGTTTCTCCACATTATAATGTAGGTCAAGATCAAAGTTAATGACTAAAATATTTTTTTCTGATGGTTGACATTTTTATTGACTTATTTCATCAATTGAATTGTCAGTAGATAGGCCTATATTTATTTACCAACAATATTTTGCTTTTGCTCCGATTATTTCGATTCCTATGTAGGCTTGTTTGTGTGTATTTTACTCTAGTAATATCATGGAATCTTAATATTGAAATCGTGTGAAATGTAATTGTTTACATTGCCTTGAGAAAAATATTTATGTTCCAATTATTGTCAACCGCACTAATTATATTTTCATTCAAGCTTTAATAATTTATTGCAGTATAATTAATTTTATTTCAATTACTGTACACTCGTGGTCACATAATTTTCATCAGGTCATATTAAAATTCCCACTGAAAACAATTTACTGCTTTATACACACTAAAACTAGCACACAATGTGTGTATGCACTCCACGTACAGTCTGTGGAAAAAAATAATCAGTAACATATGTGAAGATTCTTTACATAGGACTAATTTCAAAAAAAAAAAATCGAATTTTTCTCATGTGACTTCGAGTGAACATTATCTCCACTTCAGTGCACATTTCAAGCTGGGCTTTGGAAATTAATAATTGTTATGTACTTTATACTTTATGTAAATTCAAGTTACAAGTAATTCTAAGACTTACCTTGATGTTTTCCCTATCAAGATTGAATGAAAGATTGTAAGGTGTGAGAAATAAGTTAAATAATTAATTGTACATTACAAAAACTTCATTGGTATTCAAGTTTACTGTTTTGGCATACCTGTATCCACCGAAGAAGGTTGTCCACCAACCTAACAAACAGATATCACCTCCATATTTGTGAAGTAGTGGTATTTTCAAAGTGTATTTACCATATTCATAATTTATCTTTATTTGATATTTTATACCACAAGTGACACACTCTATAACAATGTACATTGTTCCTTGAATAAAGATTATTATTATTATTATTATTGTCAGGATGAAAAACACAACTACTTATTCAATCCCTAAAGTTGCTCTGATTTTGTAATCAGTAATTAGTCTAATTACCTTGGTCTTTGCAATCATTTATTCGGTAGATAACCTTCTTTCGTGGATACACGTATAATTGATGAGCGTAGCGAAGTCTCCATCCCACTCTTATAGGGCTTTGTCTGTGTGTTTTTTTTTTTTTGTAAGCACTCCACAGGTCGCAAGGGTTGACTGATCAACATGAAACTTTTTTGGTACACGCAAACTCATCCAACTTAGAACTGTATAGTTTTTGGAATGACTCGGTGGGACCGATTTTGAGAAAAATCATCTCAAAGTTTCTAAAAACCCCATAAGATTTGGCTGGGCGGAAAATGTTGAAAAATAAAATCTCTCCAAATGGGATGAAATTTTCTTTAAATGTGTATACATGGATTTTACACATTATTACGATTTTGTAAGCAATTCTGATCAGTTGTTTTGAAGAAAAAAATAAAATGACTGATAATTTTCTTAAAATATATCATAAAAATTGTGACAGAATTAAGTTGTCAAGATTCACTGCTTTCTAGATTCAAGAGTTGACCAACAATGAAGTATTTTTTATATGCGTCAAGGTGTGTAGAATACCAGAGTCAATGAAGTGGCTAGAGTAGAACTACTTTTAACGACTTTTATAGCTTATTCAGATATAGAGAATACCAGATGTAGAAATACCAGAGTTGATAAAGTAGCAAGGGTAGAACTACTTCAACGACTTTTATACCTTATTGGGATATCTCGCTCATCTTACAATGCATATTTCGCGTTTGACTAGTTATAATATAGTATATAGAAACCTTGTCTGGTTGTGAATTGACAACTTTGGTCCCATTTGACATTCCATGTTTTATTCCATGTAAGGTGAGTATTATTTCTAGAGTTTGTCGTCAGTTGCGTTCAATCGATACAATTGAAATTCTTCGAAAGTTGATTATGATTTGATTCAAGTTTTCAAATCTCTGAGGGCTTATTATTAGTAAAGACTCATCCTTCATTCTTCACAATCATCTTTATAATAACTCTTTTTAATAACTTAACAATGACCCACCTTTGAATTAATTATTATTATCATTATTTGTATTTGTTTTCTGATAACGCCTTTTCATATAATTGAATTTTCTATCTAGATATAAGTTGATCATTTTCTATAAGTAATTTTTGTAACCACATTGTATTTTATATGGATTATCAAGCTGGATCCCCGTGGTCAATCACGCATTGTGAACAGCCGACAATAAAGTTGTTTTTCTCTCATTACTATTTGTATCTTGACATCTCAATTTTCAATATAGGTACAGTAGGCCTACTTTATACTTTGATGCTTCAATCAAAATAACAAATTACAAATAAATGGATAAATCAATGAATTAATAATAGGCCTGATAAGAAAGAGGGATATTAATCAATGTGAAACAAATCAAGGAAAAGACGAGAAAAACAAAAATTACAAGTGTTTTATTCAATTCAAGAAGAAAAAGGAGAATTCAAGAATAAGAAGACAGGAGACTATTTCTCTCCAATGTAAATGTCAACTATCTCTGGAATTATTACCCCAAGATTTATTGCTCGTCGGATGAGTTATCTTATTTCAATTATTCTATTCATTATTTCTTGACTTATTCTTTAGAAATTACCTATCCCAATAATCTTATTGACCCAACACCATACTAATGATATTAAACACTCAATTTCAAAACTGTTGGGGCTGTGCGAGCAGAACTTTTTGAGTTTGAGCACTATTTTTATTTCAAGCGAGTTTGAGCAAACGAGCTCAAACCTTCATCCGAAATGGGAGGGACCCCCCTAAAAAGATTTCGATTTATAAAAATTCAGATTAACCAAACATGTCCTTATCCACGAAAATCATCACTTCCCACTAATTGTACCTGTAAGAAGATTTGATCCTCACTCCTACAGCACACAAAATTACAACCCACTGCACTACTCATCCATTTATATTTATACTGTTTCCATGAGAGATAGAGGTTTCCCGCCACTGTCGACCATCCTGACGTTTTTTTTTGTGGTTTCCCTCTGTCGTTCAGGTCAATACTGGAATGGTTTCTTAACAACAGGCCACAATCGACTCCTTCCCACTATTCAAAAACACATAATAAAGTAAGCTTTCATCCCATCGTCTCACATATCATGTACCTACGTCAATAGTAGTCATCAGTGCAGTGCGTCGTTGAACCCAATGTAAATGAATAGAGATGAAGGTTCCGGGTGACCATAATCATGCAACACTACCGGATGGCTTGCGCCTTCTATTCTGGCTCAATTGTAGATGGAACGAACACAAACTCATTTACTCTAGTAAATGTGCAATATATGTACGTATGTGAAATTGGTGAAAATATTCTTTATAAAATGTAACGGTTCCCTTATTTATATGAAATCACCAATGTACATGAGAAATTCATAAATGATTTTGATAATGTATATTGATTATTGAAGTGAAGTTAGCCTGTTAGGGCCTATTTGCATTTTATCATTTTAGAACTATGAAATTGATGTTACCGGTACAGAGAAGACACAGAAGATGTTCAACTAGAAAATGTACAGTGTCCATACAAACTTGGTTAACGAGAATGCACCACATGGTATTTTCAAGTTTTCTTGCTAAAGAAAGTGACCCATTATTGAGTAACTAATCGAAATGTGTCATTTTGCTTTTAATTTTTGTCATTACCATATACTGTATGACATATAATGTTTAATCATGCAATGTGACATGATTGACTCATTCTTAATCTTAATCTTGAATTGAATGTAGACAAACACACAGTTTCTCAAGTATTCTTGGAATCATGATTGATAGTATATCAATAACATAATTTATAATCAAAAGAAAAATTAATCCAATAATCCTAGACCTATATTAAGTGCTCTAACGAAAACCCAGTATCATTTCTTTGTCCTATTCAGACAGTCTCGATGAATCTTCAAATTAATTCTAAAAGTTTTTCTGTATTCGTCGTCTTGGTGAGTTGATGTTTTTTTTCTTTTTTTTCTTCTCCTTTTATTCATAGGTACATGAAGTATTTGTGGTTTTGAAACTCCCGTTAGTTTTCGTTTCTCTTTTGTTTCCCTACTCCTCTGATGTCAACAATATCCAATCAAGTGGTCGGTTTATTATATGGGATTTGGAAATCACCATTCGAGGATTCTATCAGGGCTCGCATGTGGTGTAGATCCGAGTGGTTGACTAATGAGAATCTACCCTAATAACACGGGCAGTCAGTCCTGAGGTGCTTTTCAGGCGCGCAGAATGCCCACCAATGTGAGTGACTCAGTACCTCCACAGAATTCTAGTGTTGTTAGGGTAGTCGTTAATTAGCGCAGTTGTCTTCTGGCGGTACAAATATGGTTTCCCTCAAATGTGGTCAATATTATCAATTTATCATAAACCTTCAACTCACAATCAGGAAAGACAAACTGAAATTGAAATTTGTGCTAACAATTGAGACCCGCTCTTCCAGGTGGCGGTATGTGCCGCTCTAGACGACACAGTCCGCCAACTCAAAGCCAACAACTACCAGGTTTCCCGCTCGTTGGAAACTTACGCCAACTGCCGCGTGGGGGATGTCTCTTGCAGTGCTGACTGCTTGAGCTTGGAACTCTGCACCGCCGGCGGATTGTACGTGACGTTGGAGGAATGTCCGCCAATGGAGGTATAACGTTCAGCATTTAGTGTAACAAAGTTGACTTTTATACCATATGTTTTGACAGTTGATATATTTCAACAATCCAATAAGATCAGAATATTATTTTTTGAAAATGATCATGAACCAGCCATGAGTGGTGGGCCTTATTGGGATGTAGGACTAGACAGTTTTATTTTCATATTCATATATTTTTTCTAATATTATTTTGCTGTTGATGTTTTTATTGGCATTTCTTATGGAGAAGATACATGTACCATATTCCACACTAGAACCCACAAAGCCGATTCGGGCTTGTCTGTGGCATAGGCCTAAACCTAATAAATGAACGTGAACTTGTAATAAATTGTCAAATCAAAGTTAACATCATTAGGAACAACAACAGGCCTAAAAATGAACAGTATAGGCATACAAACAACATGGGATATAATAGTGATAAAGGTATGGGAAAAAAGAAATAAGGATAATACACCCTAATGGGAATGCATAATAATCAATCAAAGAGTTAAAAAATGAACTCTTTTCTTCTTTGGTATCGAAATATGATTTGAATAGCGAGTGAGCTAGAAACGAATTGTGTAAAAGTATGTTACTTTTTGATTGATATATCAATTAATCATTGAAGTTTTACCTATAGGTAAAACTTCAATGAATAATTGACAGTAGTTATCAAGGGAGCTAGGTCAGATGTGGGTAAATTCTCCTTCTTGAATAGATCTGGTAGAGACTGGAATTGATTTGGCGGCATGGCAATATATTCAAGAGGGATGAAATGGAGGTGAAACAATTCCATCAAAAAATTAGGGAGGTGGTCAAAACATCTTGAACAAAGGGGTAGGGAACTTATCACCACACATTTTTGTGCATCTGCAAGAGATCTAAATGATGATAATGTGATGACACACTAAGATAGTACATTTTTAATGCGTTAAAGGTATTTATGTAAATAGACTACGGTGATACTGTCTGTAATAGACTCTTTTTCAGACTCAGTTTTTTTCATAGTGGGCCTATTAATTGTATTATTTAGAAGATGAATAAAATTTATTTAGTTTCGAGAATTCAAATGTTACTTACATCAATTGATACTTCTACACAGATCACGTTGTATGGATGATTTGAAATGTTATTCTATTGCTCAGATGTGGAATTATGCATATATTCATTGTTGTTTCACTTTTTTCTTGACAATCCCTATTTTTAATCATCACTCGGACCCTTTCATTCGGTCCGCCCCGGATAATTTTCAGTTGAATTCTTTGAAGGTCAACGACGATGCTAACATAAAAATAGTAAGCATTCATATGACGTAGTGTAATTATGCTCGTTTGGATTTTTTTTACCCAATGTTGGATTAACCAAAATACTATACTCATATATGTAAACAAATATGAAATGTGCAATACATGAAATAATAAAATGGTTCACTCTATAATTATTTTCTCCATATACCAGTATATATACATATATACATATATATTTTTTCATATACATATATTGACAAAAGATTTCAATGTGAAACTACTTACCAACTGGCTATTCTGAAGAAGCCTTTATTGAACCACCGATATCAATTAGAGCTCAAGCCGCTAGAGAAGTCCCGGAAGTATAATGATCACTTTTTCTATTGATACAAAATTTAATTCCCATAGATTTGCGATGCTGCTAGTAAAACGTGTATGAGTGTCATGGAAGGCAGTTGCACTTTACCGCCAAACGAGGACGACTTCAAATGCAACTCCCACGGCTCTTTTCCGAATCCTTACAACTGTCGCAAGTATCATTTCTGTTACGAGGCCAAAGCCTATCTCAATATTTCTTCAGTTTGCGAAGCCGGCTTCGCTTACGATCCCCTGACGACGCTATGCATCCTCAGCACCGACCACAGAGTTTGCCGAGAGAACCCGATCCCCAAGTGTATCATGGCCGGCGATACGGGACCTCAAATTGAGAATCCGAATATCTACTACATCTGCGTTAGAGACGGAACGGATCTGGTACCTTGGTTGTTTCGTTGCGCACATGACTACGAGATCTTCAATGGCATTGATTGTGTCCCGCGCGCAACGACTGAGCCCTCGTCAACTTTTACGCCCACAACTGCTACTACCACACCGACAACTGCTACTACAACAGGTTGCATAGTTGTCACTACAGGAACAACAGCTGGTACTACTGCAACAACAACATATACTCCCACACCAACAACAGCCACAACCACACCAACAACATATACTACCACACCAACAACAGCTACTACCACACCAACAACATATACTACCACACCAACAACATATACTACCACACCAACAACCTATACCACGACACCAACAACAGCCACAACCACAGCAACAACAGTTACTACAGGAACACCTACTACCACTTCTTGGGTTATTTGTTCTTAAAAATCTTGGATTATTTGGTGAACTGCCAGCAAGCTAGTGGTGTGAGATGAGGGAGGGGTGAAGACAGTCGATTGGATCCTTCATTTCTTCATTTTTTTCCTACCAACAATGAAACTTGATACAAAATTGTTGTTTTTTGGACCTTTTGGACAAGGCACCACTAGGGTGATCTCACCACCCCAGAAAGATCATGCAATAAAAATCAATTGGAGAAATAGGCCATATATAATAGGGCATATGGTCAACAGTGGGTCAACAATATTTTCTATAGTAGGCCTAATTGTATTTTATGATTCATTTTTTAAATATTTTTTAATTTAAATTTTTAAATTTTCCAATGATTTATTACAATGCTACCAACCGTACCATTTAATTGCCAGATCACTAGTGTTCAATCCCCTCTCACTCTCACTCTGAAGGGCGCCCATCGTACATCGAAGGCACTTGTAATCGACAAGTTTCACTTGTTTCATAGTTGGGTATAATGATCATTCAACGCTGTCGCAACCCTGAATATAAATCGATAACAAATTCATCAACGTATCGTCGTATCAACGTACTACCGTACTGTATTTATCATTTATTATTCAATAAACTTTTTTGTTTGTTCAAATAAATCGTCTCGGCAATCAATGTTTTTTTTTCACCTCGTACAATTCCCTGATGTCCACCATAAAACGATCACCGATATGAGTAATCAAAGACTTGTATAAATTAGTGATTGCAAATAATCACAATGATTAATGGCAATCAAGGTTTGAGTAATGGTTACTGGATTTAGGAATCTTCCTTGTTTGCAAAAGATTACAACAAAACAATAGATAATTGTAAATGGTTATTTTAGAAGTGGGATTATTATTGAATGGCATACAAGTTATATAACATACTGTACAGTGATCTGATCTCTGTCAAACAGAAGCGTCCACGTTCAAGTTTCCCAGTGGTTCAATTGGCCTACGTTATTGATGTTATAAATATATATATACAATTTTTTTTTCATTTTTTCTTTCATTGTGTTTTATATAATTTTTCATTTGTGTTTTTCATTAGTGTTTTGCTTATTTTAAATTTGTTGCTATTTGCTATTTGTTATACTGTGTCCACGTGGCAACCGTATTGTCGGCAGTGGTTTTTTTAATAAAAACCATATATATATGAACATGCTGTTGAAAATTGAAATATCTCACCACGTGAAGTGGGTACATTTTTTATTTTCGAGGCTTACCCATAGAAGTTGTGATTTATGATCACTGACCAGTTATTGTCAATAGAGTTTAGATGCTCAGTTCTGAATTTTTTGATAAATAAAATCCATCTCTCATATCACATTGCAAGCAGAACCTGAGAATTCTTTTAAGGTAGCCTAAAATGTTTTTCATCAGGCAATTTATTATGCCATTACGCCTTCATATAGCGCTTTCTAGTGGTTCGTAAAGGCACTGAAGTGTGCTATATGGTGAAGGATTGGAAGGAAGTGGTGATATAGCAGTAAGGATGAGTTTTATGTCAACATCACTGCATGATTTGTCTTGGAGTGGATCAAAGACCTTTTCTTCAGATCAAAATCTCTCATAAAAACCTTAATGATTGGGTGAATGCGTAAAAAAATAAACCTGATTTTTAAATTCAGGAGCCAGTTTTATAAACTATTAGTTAAGTATTAATTAGCTTGGGCCCGATTTTACAAAACTGGATTAAGCAATAGTTAGCGGATTAACTTGTTATCACCATTGGTTACATATGTTATTTTCATACCTTTAATTAATAGTTAATGGATTAGTACCCTAACTAAGATTGGTAAAACTAGGCCTTAGTGAGCCTACTATCAGTTGGAATATGAAAATAAGATACGTAACCAAGGGTGTTGTGTGATAACAAGTTAATACGCAAACTATTGTTCACTCCATGAACGATCAGTTCGCCAAACCTTAATATCTTATAGTGAGAAAAACGTTGAGGAAATACACTTTTCTGGAAAATGACAGACTTTTAGTGGCATTATTTATAGTATTTATTTTGAGAATATCTGATAACAATTCACTGTATTTATAAACGTGAATCAGATAATGAGTAGAAGGAAGGAAAATAATAATTCCATTCATATGAGGGGTAATAGCACATAATATGTCAGGTTATAATAATAATGATAATTATAATAATGATTCATTTTTACCATAGGTTACCATAGCAACTAGATAACTTTGGGTCATGACCAAAAGTTTGTTTGAAAACAAACAAATCATAAAATTACGATTGGACAACTTAATTTGGGGCATATTGTACATATATCCACTTATCACAACAGTGTATGACATCACTTGAAATAAGCCTATTGACAAAGTATGTACAGTAGTGTTAAAATTATTATTACATTCCATATCATATTTTATAAAATTTCAATTATTATTTGAATTCCGTATAAATTGTTATCGTCATTTTTTTGGTGCTGGTGTGTCGGGAACAGCGATGTCGTAGCTGACTAACTCGTAGATGTTTTGTAGGATACTCCGCATCGTCTCCGACATTGCCTCGCCTATGACTGGTCCAATGTCTTTGATCAGATCTTTCCAATTCTCGTCCATAAACACGTTCATTTGGTCACCTGGCAACGAGAGGTAATGGTATAGTTTATCGTATTATACTACACTACACTAAAGGTGACATACGGTAATTGTGATGTCACAAATGAACATCTTGACCAAGGGTTATTGGTAGTACAGGTCGATTTAAATTTGAAACCAATAGCGTAATTATTGTATTTTATTTTATTAAAAAATTGGGAATCATTGTTTGATGAATTGATTATCTTATTATTAATTTCTCTTCAGGGTGACACATCCAAACTATCCTATCTTCCATCCAGGGCATTAATTGGTAATTGGCAAACAATGATTTTGTATCAAGTTTCGATGTCGATAAAAAAATAATTAAAAATGCTATCCTGTACAATAACACTTGATAAAAAGCCTCTATGAGGTTTTTGTAGCTATATCATTGTGACATTACTGCTAGCATAATATACTCATTAGACGAGCTTTAGCGAGGATTCAATTTGACATACTTAAAAAAATTGGTGTTCATTTTTATGTTTTTTTTTAATGTTTTTTGTCGGTTCTCCACAGGCCAAACGGCTACAACTATCAACTTCAAACTTTTTTTCAGCATGGTTCCTCATCTAACTTAGATCTGTATAGTTTTGTGGCATTATCGGGTCCTAATTTTTATTTTTATGAATTTTAGAAATTTAAAAAATACCCATTAGAATAACACAACGGAAAAAAAGAAAATATTTTCATTTTCTGAAAAAATAAAATTTTGCGTGAAGTTGAATTACATTTTGATACAAATTTCTGGAAATTTTCAGCTTGATTGGGTCAGCCATTTTGAAGAAAAAACATAAAATGTGCTAAATTGGTACCACTCGAAGCAGTTTTTACCCATTTATAACTTTTATGTCCCCCAATTGGCGAATGTAGGCAAAAGTTTGGCAATCAACATATCCGCTCGTCTAACAACGCATATATGGCGTTTTCCTAGTTATATTACCATCCTGAGATGAGACACGGTTAGAAGAGTAATAGATCAGCTTAGAGCATAGTCGAATGAGCATAATTCAAGATAAGTAGGTCTGTAATAAGTTGGTTAGTAGGTAGTTCCGTTTAGACACTATTCTGTTCGGGACATTCCGTTATAAGTCAGAAAGTTTCTGAGTCTGCGTGCCGTCAGCTGGTGTAAGGGCTGTCGGTTACTTGTTGAGTGTGGCTATTAGAATACTGGTTAGCGATTTGCTGTTAATTCGATTTGCTATAATTACATCAAGTTCAAATAAAAGTCGTTCATGCCACCATCTGAGTACTCGCTAGAATATAGACACCCCCTACCCTGATCGAGACATCCTAGTGAGTATTCAAATTTCCTCAAGCGTGACTGATAATTTAATTTCACTTATAGGTATAAAAATAGTTTGTTTCAATTTCCTCAGATGAATAGATTGATCATGGATATATATTACCTCACTGAGATACGTTACTCCTGCAACCGATAGCGACATGTGCTCGTTCCAATCTCGACGGCCATATTGGACATTTACAAATAGAATCTGAGCTAGGCATTCCATGTTATCACTAATATGTGTAAAATATGGCGGAACTTCCTGGTTTGCAAAGCGGTGTGGAGCTACTGCCGAGACACAAATATGTACGCCTTCTTAACGTTGAGTTCAATGCATTTTGGTAATATATATCTCGTCTGGATTGTTCTCTGCCCTTCACTCCTCTCTCCATGCAACCAACCACTTTCTTCTTGCACTCTCCACTTCTCTGCCTCCCACCTGTCTCACTCTGTCTGCATCCAACTCCTAATCTTGCTCGATCCTTATTCTACTTTGAAATTATGCGGCTCGCTTGGAAAAGTAATGCCCTCCTAACATAATTGAGACTACGTAGTAAGTAAACTAATAGTCTTGAGCGTTATTGATTATTCAATTCAACATACTCGGGTGAAAGTCGTTCAATTTGAGTTCCATTGATGTCCATAGTTTGATTTTTATCCACTTCCCTCTTACTTACTAAAAACATACCAAATTACTACCATTATTAATTATTAATTAATAATTAGTACTAAATTACTGTTTTTATTCTGAAAATATTTTTGACTATCAAATGTTATTACTCAATTAACGATTACTTTCAAGATAATATAGAGAACCATGATCCAAAATTAATAATAATTAATAAATAAACTTGAAAATGAAATGGACTTCCGTAAACAATTTTTAAAATGAACTTTCAAACTGTAAAAACACCCTTCAAAAAATTAAACAAACCTTCAATAGGCGTCACAAAATGTCCTTTATCCTGTGTCTCAACCATTTCACCATTTCATCATCAACCAACAATAAACCAAATATCTGCACATCCAATCATTCTGTAATATTCTGTAACATGGACCTCATGACAAAAATAAACGAGATTATTATTACGAATTACTTTCTCATTTCACGCATTACCTCTGTCTCTCCTCGACTCTTTCTTCTCTTTCTTTTCCTACAACTTTCCCCACTCTTTGTTTCTCTCTAACTTCAACACTGGTACCTCACTGTCATCCTTCCCTTGTTACAAACACTCATCCTCTTGTTTTGTATGTTGCTTAACGACTCCACCAACACCTATATAGGTTTTACGTGGATTCAAATGAGCGTGTTGTAATGATACGATGAAGTAATGATAGGTGAAAGGACATGTACAAAAACCCTCATCTTTTGCGGGACTCGAACCATGTCTGACTAATCTCAATTTTCAAAGCAGTGCATTAGTTGACTGAGCAGCAGAGACGGAACACTCTCTCTCTTTCTCGCTCTTCATCTCTCACTCCTACCAATAACTCTCTTTCCCTCTGCCTCTCTCTCTTTCTCTCTCACTGTCTCTATTTTCAGATCTTTATATCTCATTTCTACCCATTCACCTCTTTCTCTTTCCCATCTCTCTGTTACCTAGTAGTTTGTTGCCGTTGAATAAGTTGTCCAGTTTGACGTACAGTCGCGATGTGTTGAACTTGAGATCGGTATTTTTCAACTTAATGAATGTGTAACCCTTCTTGTGCTGGAGAAGATCCCAGTCGAACGTGTAGTTAACGTGCATGTCGGCTGAAATCACATATTACGGTCAATCAAGTGACTATAGCTAGACAGTAGGTACGGATAATTGAACGAAAACCTTTTTTAACCATGTTCCCGCCCCAAAAGTCAAACGAGAGCACAAATTTAGAAACTTGGCATGCATATATGTCATCTGACTCAATACTGTGTAGTTTTGAGGTGCAGTTTGTTACGAGACACCAGAAGAGCGCATACTGGAATACGTATACTACCAAGAGTGATCGTGGACTTGGCGTGTTTACTTAAAAAGATGATGTGAAAGTGAATGGAGAGGTTGTAGTACCTATTTGAGGAAAATATCAAAACCTGACCCAAATAACCCTAACCAATTCCTCAAAATAGTAGCTCTCACGGCATTATTACACGCCAATCCCACGTTCGCTCTTGGTAGTATTCGTATTCCATATGCCCCTTTGTTACACCACTTTTGAGAATTCTATTTCAAAACTTGTCTCGAAGTGCAACTTCTGGCGGTTGTTATAAGAAACAGATGATTACAGAAGAACTTCAATGCGACTCTCCTACTCTTGTCACTCATTGTTGCAAAAGTTTGCTATAGTAACGATTATTGTAGTTATTTGTTATCTTGAAATATGAGATATTACGATTGTTTTCAAATTAAGACCCCATTGGAGACTCTTTGGCAAAATATCAATTTTTTAGCGATAACTTGTGAACGTTACGTCTCCAAATTCTCATAGAACTACGGCAGAAACACGGATATTTAAAATGCTTTCAAAATTATGCAGAAGAATGAAAGAATTTACATTCTATACATCATCATAAGTATACAGCTGAAAAACATATATTTTTTAGTTGTATTCAAGGGAAAATTATGAGATATAAGTTGAACAGATTTAACTTCTACCATCTTGAAGGTATTAAAGATATCTATCTTTCGTATCAGAATTATAATATTTCATGTCGTTCGAAAGTAATCAATAACAAAATTGATAGTTGTCTCAATCGACGCCCATGTGCTCTCAACTGTGTCTCGTAATATGTAATTTGTACTTACTCATTGTGATATTTCCAGGACCTTTGCCGGTGATCGGTAGGATCAGGATCCTTCCCTCGATTTCGTAATCACAGGCGATTTCTATGCGAGGCATTATCAGTCCGTAGCGACCATGCTTCTTCTCAATGTCCATTCTAGAAACGGAGACATAAAATTAAGAAATGACAGTGAAAACGATGTACGAGTCATGCATTGATAGGTGCTAAGGGTGAAAAATTGAATGGACCTAATTTTTTAAACGATCAAGAGTGGGCTGTACGTACAAGTATTAGTGGCTCTTAGGTTCATTCCAAGATGTATTCAGGGTTGCGTTGGTTGACCATTCTTGATATTCATTATTCCATATATCTCATTTTTTTTTTCTTTTTTGTATCATGATGAAATTTACATCTGCTGTTGATGGAAAGAAGTGATCATTGCCCGAGATACATTATTTCAAAGTGGAAGATATCAACATTCATGTGTTTTGTTTACTCTTGATAATGTCTTAGTAATGTCCGGATATATATCACAGAAACAGTTTTTACTTCTAATGTGTTCCGGACTTTCGGAAACTGAAATAAATTATCTGCTGCGAAAATTGATGGTCACCGACAGCGCAGTCCTGGTGTTGAAGTTCATTGGTTTTGAATAATTCAAATGGGGTGGTAAGATCGCCCTTGTGGTGCCCCGTCCAAACGATCCCACTTTTCATCCTTAGTTTTAATTGTGGAGCTATGATTTTGTATCAAGTTTCGATGTTATTAAAAAAATATATATATCTTTAACTTCCCACTCTACAAAGGATGAAAAAAGTACTTATTTGTCATCTAAATATCATTACTTTGGTGCATATCTTCGAGTCTACTGATTTAGACTCCCCCAGTAGTGATACAAGGAACTAACTTTGTTCAAAAATGAACACAAAATTACGTTCAATATGCTCAGCTGTGAGTAATTAATGTCTTTATTCAGCATAAATAGCTGAAATGCTGATATTTGAGTCATATAGAAGGCATGCCAGATAGTTTCAAATTCTGCACTAGGTAGAGCAGCGATCCGGACGTTCAAGGAAATGACTAACGTAAGGGAACCATTTCACCGACAAATGTGGTTGACATGCTTGTTTCATGTGATCTGGTTGTGCCGGTAGATGAGGGGAATATCGAACCCAGTTCGATCCTCGCCACCGTCTATCTTTACAGTTCTTTTCATGGTTTCCCTTTTTAGTCTAAGCTGATGCTGGGATGGTTCCTACAATATAGGTCACAACCAATTCCTTCCCACAATACTTCCCAATACCTGAGAAACCTTCATCTCATAATACATCACATGATATCATTAATAATTCATCCGACACCAATAGGTCTTGGTTATCATTATAGTGCATATTAAAACCCAATATGGATTACAAAAAAAAAAAAAAAAGAATTGTTTCGAAATAGAAGTTGTAGCACCAAACAAAACCGGATGATAAACGCAACCCTCAATACATCTTGATCCCCTCATACCTGTTACCCCCTTCCCCTTGTGTCCCCCTTCTCTCTGAACATGCAGTCAACATGCACGAACCGAGTCAACTAACTTACTCGATGTCGTTCAGTATCGTGTCTGGCAGGCCATACAGCTTGGCGTTGGTCCCTGTCATGTTCAAACCCAACACCCCTTCATTCACGTGGAGTCGGCTGATCATGATTGGATTCAAGTTTGGTATCTTATATTTCCTGTCACCTACACAATGAAAATTATTACCAAATAAATCTTTGTAGATTATATGTGTATATAGGCTTCTGTGATCTGTCACATAACAAATGACCAACAAGAGTTACCATAGTAGAAGAGCAAATTAGTGGACTACCAAATATTCTAATTGATCAATTCCAACTGGTGGACATTGTTGTCTGTCTCTTTCAACAATAGGTGACGTCACTTGACAGAAGCCTATATATATATATATATATATATATATATATATATATATATATATATAAATATAAATATATATATATATATATATATATATATATATATATATATATATATATATATATATATATATATATATATATATATATATATATATATATATATATATATATATATATATATATATATATATATATATATATATATATATATATATATATATATATATATATATATATATATATATATATATATATATATATATATATATATATATATATATATATATATATATATATATATATATATATATATATATATATATATATATATATATATATATATATATATATATATATATATATATATATATATATATATATATATATATATATATATATAAATATATATATATATATATATATATATATATATATATATATATATATATATATATATATATATATATATATATATATATATATATATATATATATATATATATATAAATATATAAATATATATATATATATGGTTTTTTAATTTAATTCCTTTTATCTCAAAATGAACTTGAATATATGAAAAATAATTAGATTACTGTAGCAAAGATTCCCATTTCAATTGGAGGATAAAAATAGGTTCATTTTTATTTAATTTACTCATTTTGAAACAGTCTATCAATTTGAAGCTTTATTGGTTTAATAGTAAAATACACCGGAATCCCTATTGTTTTTGTGCCGAATCAGTTTGAAGTTTTTGTGGGGAAAAAATCGAAAAGTTTGGTAAACCCCCATGAGAATAACATTGAGTTGAATTTTGGAATATTCAATTTTATCCAATCGTTATAAAGTTTTCACAAAATTTCAATTGGATGAGCGTAAGCGAATAATCAATATCACCTAAGTAGGAAAATCAACAGTGCTGAACTTTTGGGCGCTCCAAAGATCAAAATGAATCACAAATTTTGATGAATCCAGCTTGCTCATCGAGTGAGATAAGGATATATTGAACCTTTATCTCACTCGATTCTGTTCAGTTTGGGGGCACAATTGCAGGAATTAACCACTTGTGAGGAAAACCACTTCTGAGGAAAACCACTTCGAAAATGGTCATTTCACATGATGATCAACAAGTTGGAATTTTTCAACTGAGGCAGTGAAAAGACGAAAAAAATCCGTCCGCCTGATTAGTGTAGGTTTCCGAATCAAGATGTATAATAATAATAATAATAATATGTTTATTTGATAGCTCAGAAGCCAATTTCATACACTTCATTACAAACAATTCAGTTGTAACTTAAAATTAACCTAGGTACATGGTAATATATTGTGGTATATAAAAGTATATCAACAGTAAAATTATATCATTCTTATAGATTAGAGACAAATCATAGGTATTCGTGAGTAGTTTTAATCCATTGGACGCACCTACCCTTGAAATATCCGACACTTGTCAGGTTTCTAATAGTGTGGGGCAACTTATCAAACTCTTTCATTCCTGCATTGAATAAGCATTGTATAGCTTTATCGGGTACTCTTCATTTACATATCTCTCTCATCTTGCAATCAATGCGTATGCTGTTTTTA
>OZ023334.1:29223979-29238979 GCA_964007535.1 Brachyptera risi | reverse complement strand
ATCTTGACACACATTTTTGGAAATTCTCAGCTTGATCGGGTCAGCCATTTTGAAGAAAAAATATGAAATGTGCTAAATTGGTACCACTCGAAGCAGTTTTTACCCATTTATAACTTGAATGTCACCCAATTGGCGAATTTAGGCAAAAGTTTGGCAAAGAAGTCGACATACTATTACTTTCCGCTCGTCCAACAACGCGTATATAGCGTTTTTTTTTCTTTTTTTATCATCAACTCTTGCAGTTGCACATAAATGCGCGCTGGCAAGTTCCCTATCGATCCTATCCTATCGCCTCCCTAATTTTCTGACGGAATAGCTTCAACCCTATTTCATCCTCCTCAAGTATACTTCTACTAAGCCCATTCCAATCCCTACCTGTCCTATTCAAGAAAGAGAACTTACCGACATCTAATCTAGCCCCCTTTATAACTACTGCTCTATCATGACTTCGCCTACCCCCATACCCTGACTCATTCCTTTCAATCAACCTATTCAACTCCCCCCAGCCCCCTTCTCCTTCCATTACCCTGAAGAAATTACAGATCCGATCCTCCTTTCTCCGTATTTCTTATTCCCGCCATCCCAAGTCTCGGATCATCTCAGATGGACTCTCCAATATTCTCCCCCTCTCCCCCCTTTCATTATCTCCCCATTTACACCTCCTAACCCTACCTGTAACCCTTCTAACTGTGATCCTTTGCACCCTTTTCACATCCCTTATCTCACCTAATCTATAAGGATCCCAAACTGAACTAGCATATTCCACCATGGGACGCACTAACGAGAAAGAAGCCTTTTCCTTTATCTCCATACTTGTCCCCCTAAGCTGCCTCATTACAAAGTTTAGTGCATATATATACTCTTTTTTACTATTCTCTCAATCTGACTCCCCCACCCTATAGACGTCTATCAAATACCACCCCTAAGTACTTGTAATTTTCCACTGTTTCAAGTGACTTCCCTCCTACATCATACACTACATCAGCCCTCACTCTCCTCCTACCAAAGGTGAGTAACTTACACTTCACTTCATTTAACCCCATCTTGTTCAACTGAACCCAACAATTAAGTGCCGTCAAATCTGCCTGAATAGCTACTATATCCTCCTCTGTATTGATTTCCCTATATACCACACCATCATCTGCAAATAACCTTATTCTCGAATTAACAACCCTAGTCAGATCATCTATATATGAATCAAATGATAACGGACCTAACACACTACCCTGTGGAACTCCTGCCGTAACCTTAACCTCGCTTGAAACCTCCGAACCTACTCGAACTGTTTGAACTCTATCCTGAAGAAAGTTTCCAATCCAATTAACTAACCCAGCATTCCCAATGGACAGTTTCAACTTCCCTAATAATATAGTGTGATCTACCTTGTCGAAAGCCTTTTCAAAATCTGAAAACACTGCATCAATACAGCCCCCCTTGTCTACTACCCCTGCCAGCTCTTCCGCAAAACTCAACAACTGTGTCTCACATGAATACCCATTCCTAAACCCATGCTGCACTTCCGAAATACCCCTATGTTCATCTACTTTCTACATTATTCTCTTTATAACTACCCTTTCTATCATCTTACATACATGTGACGTTAAACTGATTTCCCTGTAGTTGTCTACCCTGTCCCTTTGCCCTCCCTTTGAAATTGGAACCACCTCCGCTTTTTTCCAATCTTGCGGTACTCTACCTGCTGTGAGTGAGGCTTGGAACAACCTTAGCAAATAACCTACAACCCCCCTACCCGCTAATTTCAGGAGATCGCTTTGCACCCCATCTATGCCTGGTGACTTCCCACTTTTTCTCCCTCCCCTATAATTCCAGTCACATTGAACACTTCCCCGTAGAATCTTTTGTAGCGTTTTCCTAGTAACTAAAATGTTACTCAATTGGCGAATTTAGGCAAAAGTTTGGCAATGAAGTCGACATACTATTACTTTCCGCTCGTCTAACAACGCGTATATAGCGTTTTCCTAGTAATTGGAATGAGGTGGTCAGATCGTCTTTGTGGTGCCTCGTCCAAACGATCCCACCTTTCATCCATAGTCGTAATAGGGGAACAATGATTTCGTATCAGGTTTCAATGTTATCGAAATAATGAAAAAATTATCGCATAATTGTCACGCGTATAGTCCTACAGCTGAAAAACCATTTCTCAACCGTATACGCTTGACTATCATGTGATACGAGATGGCTGACGAGCAAAATGGCAAAATGGCAAGATGGCAAAATGGCTGACCCGATCTAGCTGAGAATCTCCAGAAATGTGTATCAAGATGTTATTCAACTTCACACTAAATTTCAATTTTTTTAAATTTTTTTCCCGCCGTGTTATTCTAATGAGTATTTTTGAAATTTCTAAAATTCATAAAAATAAAAGTTACCACCCGATAATGCCACAAAACCATACAGATCTAAGCTAGATGAGGAACCATAATGAGAAAAAGTTTGGAGTTGATAGCTGTAGCCGTTTGACCTGTGGAGAACCGACAAAAAAAACATAAAAAAAACAAAACAAAAAATATATAAAAACGAACACCATTTTTTTTTTTTTTTTTTATGTTTTTTTGTCGGTTCTCCACAGGTCAAACGGCTACAGCTATCAATTTCAAACTTTTTTCATTATGGTTCCTCATCTAACTCAGATCTGTATAGTTTTGTGGCATTATCGGGTGGTAACCTTTTTGTTTAGGAATTTTCGAAATTTCAAAAATACCCGCTAGAATAACACGGCGGAAAAGAAGAAAAAATATTTTTATTCTCTAAAAAGATGAAATTTTGTGTGAAGTTGAAATTACATTTTGATACACATTTATGGACATTTTCAGCTTGATCGGGTCAGCCATTTTGAAGAAAAAACATAAAATGTGCTAAATTATTACTACTTTAAGCAGTTTTTACCCATTTATAAGTTGAATGTCACACAATTGGCGAATTTAGGCAAAAGTTTGGCAAACAAGTCGACATACTATAACTATCCGCTTGACTAACAGCTTGACTAATATGGCGTTTTCCTGGTAATATCATACCGTTCAAAATTCATCACCAAAACACTATTATTACTCTGAATAGACTCCCATATGTGATCTTAATAGGAAGACCTTGAACTTTTATTCACAAATGCACTCAATTTATTCCCACGATTGTAATGAGACAAATTGATAACACATGAGATACATTCACACATAGTACTTGTTTCACTTGTAATTTGCAGCACGCATACACTTATATATAATCGAATATATATTTTTAATAGGTGATTTATCCATTATATACTATGACTCCTCCATAAATAACTAAATGCTTGCCGTGACTCCAGTGTTTTTTTTTACCAATTTTAAATTGAATTTGAATAAAATTTACACATATTTTCCGCTAGTCGTTTTGCAGATTATTTCGTGGTAAGATTAATGCATGGAATCATCTATTATATGTAAATACATTAAATTTAATATATATATATATATATATATATATATATATATACCAATAAACATTTAAAATGGGGTGGTAAGATCGCCCTTGTGGTGCCCCGTCCAAACGATCCTATCTTTCATCCACAGCCTTAATTGGGGAACAATGTTTTTGTATCAAGTTTCGATGTTATTAAAAAAAAATATATATATATATATATATATATATATATAATATATATATATGAAGTCGATTTAACGAGATATCTCTATTTTGTGATATTTTTTGAACGGTATGAGATATCAAAATTCTAATGCGGAAGACACACATATATTTTTAATGGCTTCAAAATGATATGAAATAAAATAACTAACTTCAAATCATGTCATTTTCATGGGTATACAGCTGTTTTTTTCATCTGATGTGAGTACATCGATTTGTACATTCTTCTCAATATATACGTAATGAATATATTTAATTGTATGGTATTGCTACACTGACTGTATGTCTGCTTCGTTTGGGATATATTCCAATCACCATCTTCAGGCGCGCCGTTCTATTCTCGTATGAGTCTGCAATTGTATTGCCGACCAATAGAGTGAAACAATTTCTGATACAAAAATCAAATCAGCGAGCGGTTTTGAAAACATTTATTCGGATCAAATCACGTAATACTCTGTTTGTTTGTTTGTCTGTTCATTGGTCTATTTATATGTATTTTGGTTGCTCGTTTGTTTTTGTATATGCACTTTCAAGATTGGCTTCATTTATCTTCCAACTTGGAACTGCATAATTTCTGGTGATGATTCAAGATCCGGAATTTCTGAGGTGGGATTAGCTCTGACTGTCAGTTCAAAGTTGATATCACCATGGTTACCCATGCTGTTTGTTACCACTGCCTCTCAAAATAAGTCCAAAAGAACAATAATTTCAATCGATATGAAAGTTATGATTGAAATTGTGAAGTGAAACTTGAAATTACATGACGAAAAAAATGTTGCAAAATGTTTCCATCTATACTTTTTCTGAAGAAATGTAACGATTCCATGGTGGGCATGTTTAATCATTTTTATATATATTGTGCATAATTATAATTGGTTATTACCATGGTGTGTGGATTTTTATTCAATTACATAATGAAATACATTGCTTGTACAGAGTGAATCCATGCTGCTTTTCCCCAGTTAAATAAATAATTATTCATCGTTTATAGATTTATTCCTTGTGCTAGTGTTAGGATCTAGTGTCTAGTGTCTAGGGGGTCACGATACTTGGCAGTTGGAGTTAATAGAAGAGTTTTTTTTTATATCAATATTCAAAGCTTGATGACATAATGTACTATCATTCCTCAATGAGGCTAAGGACGACACGGTGGTATCGTATATAGTAAAAGTTGTAGGTATACACTACTAGTAATAAACTGAAAAACTTATGAAAAGTAGTTGAAAAGATGCACGCGTGCATATTGCAGAGATGACATTCATTATAAATGTCATTGCAGTGGTTTGTTACTATATAGTCGTGCATAGATGAGTGAGCACAGGGATCCAGCGTGCCAATTACTCAATACATAATGATTAGAGAAATAGTTTGGAAATAATACTTGGAAATTTGAAAGAATTCAACAATTTGAATATGAATGATGAATTAAAATTGAAAAATAAAATTAATGATAAAAAAGAAATATTGAAATGATACTATAATAAATTAATAAGATTATATTGAATAATAATATCCAAGTTTACTAAAAATATGCAACAAATAGAAAAATGATTCAGAAATAATGCATGGAAAATTGAAGAAATCAAACGATTCAAAAACAAATTATGAATTCATATATTTTCAAAGATAATTTATTGATATCGATATTAAAAAAATATTCTTATTGCATCCTTTTGTTCCTTGTACTGGCGAATTTAATTATTCGATTCATTCATGAAAATTAATTCATCAATAATCAGTATCTCCATAAATGTCTATGAAAATATTTCGAAAATTTCTGATTATAAATTGTTTCTAATTAATATATTCATAATCAACTTATAATACAACAATAATCAACTTATTTAGGTTCTATTTTGGATTGTGTTTAATATCATGATTTACTCACGTAATGGCAGTGACTTGCTATATACACTCCCAACACAAACGACAACAATACAATATAATATTCTCATGTTTAGTGTCTTAGTTTTCCAACTGGCAGTGAAATAAGAATCTTCTTAACTCTCTGCCAGTCTATATTGCACTGACATCTTACTTCCGTTGAACATGCATTTATTGTAAAGTCAAAGACTGGTTTGCATTGAATTGTAATCAACGTGATATTTATCTCCAGAAACTAATTAAATGCCTTTGTTGGTTTTAATTCAAGGGAAAATACTATTGGACAAATTAATTCACCACACTCTGCCGCAATGCACAATTTCATTAATTGAATGACTATTGCATTGTTTTTTGTATTTTTTGTTTTGATGGCACGATCGAATTTGTGTGCATCAGGTTTTATGAATTTAATGAAAATTCATTTGATGAGTTTGTTCATTAGATTTTCATTTTTACACACTGGAAAAAACGAGATCAGATTATTATTTTATTTTTGCAGAATACAAGGTAAATAAAGTAACCAATCGGTTCGCAAATTTTTCTGGATGGTGGTGTTATACTTGAAAAGTTTTTATGGTGTCTGAGTAAAATCGGTAAAATCGGTGGAGTACCTTCTTTCAGAAAATTATATTTGATCAATCAAAAATTCCCATATGAAAAGCATGGGGTGAAATATATATTTTTAATTTTCAATCGATTGAAATGAAATTTCCACAGAATCTTATTATCGTATCGAAAAATGTTGTTAAAGACAACACGGAGAAAAATGAATAAAACACTTTTCAAAAATGATAAATAATGAGTTTTAAGTTTGTTAGAGAAACTATTGGTGGGCCAACATACCGACAACCTACATAACGACAATATTGTTATACCGATACTTGATAGTTTCAGAATCAAGGTGTAACAGGCCTAAAGTTATCAAGTTTATTCCTCATAAATATCCTGCTCACCTTAGAACGCTCATGCCTCATTTTCCTAGTAATTAACTATTGCATGCTACATAATTTCATATGTTTTCATATGCATAATTCATTTTTGTAAGAAACCTAAGTATAGACGCTTGAGTATTAACTTTTATAACTCCCACGGTTGTATTATTATCATTATTATTATCATTATTGAGATAACAATTCAATTTTTTAGAGTTTGTTAATGATTTGAAACCCAATTAAAACTGAAGTCAAGTCGGGCGTGGGTTCAAGTCCCGTAGAGTGCATCAGTTCTAGTGATCTTCCTTTCACTTATCACTTCGCAGTTTCAACATCTGCTCATTCGTACCCTCGTATCACCTTACTGTTGATGGGGTTACGCACATCATGAATAAAAAAAAATTACATTAATTACACACAGCTCTGTTTTCATGTATTCTGTGTAATTTTTTTCGTTTATTGTGAATTATAATTTCATCTGAAAAGAATTATTGTGAGCTTGTTCAATGGTTCTACAATTTGACACGAAAAGTATAACAATGAAAGCGCTTCTGAATGCAATATGGCCGACGGATAGTTACAAAAAATGTCAACAATGTAATATTTTGATCAATATAATCATTGTTGCAATATCTGCGTGCTTTATTTAGGCCCAGTATTACCAAGGCTATAGTTAGTAATTTTATCTGAGAGTTGGTGAGAACAAATAGCATAGGTAACCATGGTGATAACAAGTTTGAACTGTCAGATAAAGGCAAACTGGACTTGGTAATACCAGTCCTTAGTACATTTTCACAGCTTCCACTTTTTAACTCCTATCAGCTAGCTTGGGCGAAATTTTTCTGTAGAATTTCCTTCTTGTAGTACTTTCATTTTAAATGTGAAAAAAACTAAAATAAATGATTAAAAATTATTTCGACTAGAAAACTTGTCCTTCTTATGCGTAATTTCATAAGTAAATAGTGATAACAATATATTAATCAGTAAATTGCATTACAGATTTTCGGTGGTTGAAGAGTTTAGATTCCAACTTTTTTGTATTATTGGACTATTTTCAACTTGAAAATTTTATCGGTGATTAATAATTGAATAAAATCGTAGTATTGAGTGAGAAATGTCACACAAAGCTCCCAAAACAGAGAAAATGTGTCCCATTCTCATGTAATTCTGCTAGGTGACGTAAAATAAATAACCAAATTATATAATCATCCACTTTATGATGATGAATTTTTGACCCAGTTTTATGGAATATTGATCAACCAGGGATCAGGGACCTCATTCCTGTGGTGTGTGACTGTCATAAGTGACCACTTTCACTATTTGTAAGACTTTTTGTTAGCTTTGGGCCAACAACCAACCGACAAATTAAATTGGAGAATGAGAGGACTCAAACCCCTATTTCAATTTCTGTTGATCAAGAATTAGACGTTGAAAAAAGTTGTTTTCTAGTACAGTTGGTTATTATGTCAGCTGGTATAAGACAGTCGAGTTTTAGGACAGTTGAATTTTAGTACAGTTGGTACTTCTCACGCCGCCACCGCAATGTTCCCCTTCTGTACTTCCGAGCCTTGCAACAGTTGCTATATCGCGATTGGTAATCCTTATTTTAATTGACTTTCCATCCCCCTTAAAATCTGGAAAATTCTCATTCGTATAGGCCTTACTGCTTACACCTCTACAACTGATAGGGATCTTCTTTTAACAATGTGTGCACGACACCACTTGAAACAACAGTACTGATGGAGATTCATGTAATTAGATGAGCGTAGCGAAAACTTTAATTTTGTTTACTGAAAAAATCGGGCTTCGTTTTTATTTATTTATTTGTTATTTTGCACGCAGCCTACAAGTCAGGAAAAGTTAACAAGCGACTTTGAAACTTCTTCTCATGCCCGTTGGTGGCATATCAGAATGGATTGGATTTGTTTATCAGACAAATTGGTTCAACGATTTTCCCGGGAAAAAAATCGGAATGTTCGGAAATCCCCGAGAGAATAACCCAGAGTAAAGATACTTGAAAAATATATTTTTTTCAAAAAATCGACGATTTTTTCTGAACATAAAAACCACTCTCATACACATTTCCAGTGATTTTCACCATAATTGGTTAGATAATAATGAAAAATCGAATGAGTAGCATACATTTTATTGAATATTAGGCACACAAGACCAACAGTACCACACTTGGCAACAGTAGCAACAAGTAGCAAGTGAAATTTTTAAACTTTCGAAGTAATGTAAGGTCTGTAGATGTAAAGTGAGCTGACAACAATCCATTTTATTCAACATTTCTAAACATCTCAACTCATCTCACAACGTATATCCTACGTTTTCCTAGTTATATTCAAATTATTTCCACAATCAATACCATGTTTGCGATCTACACACATTTAATTCATTAAATTTATTTCCGTTGAATTTGTTGTCGTTTTCATTTCGATACTGGTTTGTAAGGAAAAGCGTTATCGTAGCTGACCAACTCGAAGATGTTTTGTAGGATTGTGCGCATCGTCTCCGACATTGCCTCCCCTATGACTGGTCCAATGTCCTTGATCAGATCTTTCCAGCTCTCGTCCATGAACTCGTTCATTTGGTCACCTGGGCAACGAGAGGTAATAAGACAGAAGTTAGAAGAGTAACAGTCGAGATTAGAGCCGGTTGTACCAACCGATGATTCATTATTGTATCATTACTTGTTGTATATCAATTGTTTGATATACTGTAATAATTACTAATGCGTTGATAATTAATAAGTGATGGCGTAATGCCATACTTAATTGACGACTCGAAATGGGCGTGGCTTCACCAGTCGGCCAGTTGGATCTATATCATTTGTGGTCATTAGGAGATACCCCGATTGGATATTTGAATTTCACTACAGTTCTTACAGCCCTGTTGATTGGATGGTATGATTTGTGACGTCAAGGGGACGGAGACTGCGAGTCGTCAATACTGCTAATTTTATGTTATATTGAAAAATTTGTAAATTGTGTACCGATTTCCTCGGACGAGGGTTGAAGGAATGAAAATATTACTACTACTACCACCACTACTACTACTACTACTACTACTACTACTACTACTACTACTACTACCTTACTACTACTGATACTACTGAAAAATGGTTAGTCAGTTCATAAATTCATTTATCAATTCATTTATCTGTTGTTTTACAGCTTTAAACTCACGTACGATCTTATTTTTTCCTTTTTTTTCTAAATTGAGAATGATGAACGAATGATTGGTGAATTAACCATGAATGAAAATTGGCATGTGAAAATGATGATGCCACAGAAACGAATTGAGTGCATAGTGTTGTTTATCTCTGATATTATATTGTTGAAGGCAGAGAGCTTGGGAAGTACCGCTATTCTACCCTTCGGTTTGCTCTTCCACAGAAGGATGGATCTCCTAAGGGAGGGATGAAGGCCAATATCTGTTTAGTGTCGGGGTAGGTTCAACTTGAGTTGGAGGTCATTTTGCTGATGATTACAGCCTTGACAAGACGGGGTGTAATAACCTGACATTCTTGATGTTCAGTAGAAGCTTTGTACAAGGATTTAAGGGTAACTTATAACAGTTGGGGTGCAAAAATAACATAAAAAACCAAGGGTGATGAGAAGTGAATTCACCAATTATGACTTAATTATCTGATTATCTGTTGGTATAACTTGGAGCATTATTAAATGAGCGCGGGTCAAGGTATAAGTATGTTGGTGTGTATAGGGAACACTTTTCTGTTCGGAACAATATGCAATAAGTCCGAGCATTTCCGAGTCCACCTGACGACAGCTCGTGTCGGGGCTGTCGCTCACTGATTGAGTGTGGTAGGTTAGCAACTTGTTGTTGCCGCCCTCGGTAGCTCGGTCAGCTAAGGCACCGCTTTAGAAACTGAAGTCACCGTTGGGCGTGGGGTAGAGTCCCGCATGAAGCATGGGTTTTCTTAAACTTACTTTCACTTATCATCACTTCATAATCTCATTATCACTTGCTCATTCGTACCTCCGTATAAAGAACTGCTGAGGGGGCGTTAAGCAAGCAATAAGTCAAGTCGATAAAGGTTCGAGTCCCGCATAAGGCATATTTTTGTTACCATTCATCTATCATCCGCGTATTTATACCACAAACAACTCGACTGATGGTATGATCCTCACGCAAACTATAATCTTAAACCTCTCACCCCCCTCTCTCTTTTTGTATGAAATGTATGTCTCTCTCCCTCTCTCTGTTACCTAGTAGTTTGTTGCCGTTGAACAAGTTGTCCAGTTTGACGTACAGTCGCGATGTGTTGAAGTTGAGATCGGTATTCTTCAACTTGATGAATGTGTAACCCTTGTTGTGCTTGACGAGATCCCAGTCGAACGTGTAGTTGACGTGCATGTCGGCTGAAATCACACATTTACTCTCAGTCTTGTGACTATTACTACAGTTAGAAAGTAGAGAGGCATAATTATATTTTGTAACAACATGGACGATACTTCAAGAGATGTAAGGCAATGTCAATACTGATCACATTTACCATAACAACCTATGAAGAGCGTATACCAGAATAGAGGGGGCGCCTGAAGAGCGTATACCGGAATAGAGGGGGCGCCTGAAGAGCGTATACCGGAATAGAGGGGGCGCCTGAAGAGCGTATACCGGAGAAGAGGGAATAGAGCCTGAAGAGCGTATACCGGAATAGAGGGGCGCCTGAAGAGCGTATACCGGAATAGAGGGGGCGCCTGAAGAGCGTATACCGGAGAAGAGGGAATAGAGCCTGAAGAGCGTATACCGGAATAGAGGGGCGCCTGAAGAGCGTATACCGGAATAGAGGGGGCGCCTGAAGAGCGTATACCGGAATAGAGGGGGCGCCTGAAGAGCGTATACCGGAATAGAGGGGGCGCCTGAAGAGCGTATACCGGAATAGAGGGGGCGCCTGAAGGGCGTATACTGGAATAGAGGGGGCGCCTGAAGGGCGTATACTGGAATAGAGGGGGCGCCTGAAGAGCGTATACCGGAATAGAGGGGGCGCCTGAAGAGCGTATACCGGAATAGAGGGGGCGCCTGAAGAGCGTATACCGAAGAAGAGGGAATAGAGCCTGAAGAGCGTATACCGGAATAGAGGGGCGCCTGAAGAGCGTATACCGGAATAGAGGGGGCGCCTGAAGAGCGTATACCGGAATAGAGGGGGCGCCTGAAGAGCGTATACCGGAATAGAGGGGGCGCCTGAAGAGCGTATACCGGAATAGAGGGGGCGCCTGAAGGGCGTATACTGGAATAGAGGGGGTGCCTGAAGGGCGTATACTGGAATAGAGGGGGCGCCTGAAGAGCGTATACCGGAATAGAGGGGGTGCCTGAAGAGCGTATACCGGAATAGAGGGGGCGCCTGAAGGGCGTATACTGGAATAGATGGGGCGCCTGGAGAGCGTATACCAGAATAGAGGGGGCGCCTGAAGAGCGTATACCGGAATAGAGGGGGCGCCTGAAGGGCGTATAAGTTTACTGGAATAGAGGGGGCGCCTGAAGAGCGTATACCGGAATAGAGGGGGCGCCTGAAGAGCGTATACCGTAATAGAGGGAATAGAGCCTGAAGAGCGTATACTGGAATAGAGGGTGTGCCTGAAGAGCGTATACCGGAATAGAGGGGGCGCCTGAAGGGCGTATACCGGAATAGAGGGGGTGCTTGGAGAGCGTATACTGGGATAGAGAGGGCGCCTGAAGAGCGTATACCGGAATAGAGGGGGCGGCTGAAGAGCGTATACCGGAATAGAGGGGGCGCCTGAAGAGCGTATACCGTAATAGAGGGAATAGAGCCTGAAGAGCGTATACCGGAATAGAGGGGGCGCCTGAAGAGCGTATACCGGAGAAGAGGGAATAGAGCCTGAAGAGCGTATACCGGAATAGAGGGGCGCCTGAAGAGCGTATACCGGAATAGAGGGGGCGCCTGAAGGGCGTATACCGGAATAGAGGGGGTGCCTGGAGAGCGTATACCGCAATAGAAGGGGCGCCTGAAGAGTGTATACCGGAATAGAGGGGGTGCCTGAAGGGCGTATACCGGAATAGAGGGGGTGCCTGGAGAGCGTATACCGGGATAGAGGGGGCGCCTGAAGAGCGTATACCGGAATAGAGGGGTCGCCTGAAGAGCGTATACCGGAGAAGAGGGGGCGCCCGAAGAGCGTATACCTTAATAGAGGGGGCGCCTGAAGAGCTTATACCGGAGAAGAGGGAATAGAGCCTGAAGAGCGTATACCGGAATAGATGGGGCGCCTGAAGAGCGTATACCGTAATAGAGGGAATAGAGCCTAAAGAGCGTATAACGGAATAGAGGGGGCGCCTGAAGAGCGTATACCGTAATAGAGGGAATGGAGCCTAAAGAGCGTATAATGGAATAGATGGGGCGCCTGAAGAGCGTATACCGTAATAGAGGGAATAGAGCCTAAAGAGCGTATAACGGAATAGAGGGGGCGCCTGAAGAGCGTATACCGGAATACGGAAACTACCAAGAGTGAACGTGAGCTTGGCGTGTTTACTTAATTGAAAAGAGGATGTAAAAGTGGATGGAGAAGTTGTATCTATTTGAGGAAAAGATCAAAACCTGACCTAGAAAACCCTAACCAATTCCCCGAAATACAAGTTCTCACGGCATTATTACACGCCAAGACCACGTTTACTCTTGGTAGTATAAATATTCCAGTATGCTCTCTTCAGCGCCCCCGAATAAAGTCGACTCGGTTGTGTGACATGGGTTTGGGAGTCTAACCTTAACTGACCCCTAACCACATTTTACAACGATCCATACATAAATAGGCCCTACCCCCAAACCCATGTCGACTTTATTCCGGTACGTACAAGCTCTTCAGCGTTCCCTAACGACTTCACCTCCACGCTCTTCTACCCTCATAGCTCACAATTGATTCTGTCTCCTAATACGAAATTGATACTCACTCAATGTGATATTTCCAGGACCTTTGCCGGTAATTGGCAGGATCAGGATCCTTCCCTCGATTTCGTAATCACAGGCGATTTCTATGCGAGGCATTACCAGTCCGTAGCGTCCATGTTGGTTCGCTATGTCCATCCTGCAAACGAAAGCCAACATATGATGGATATGACTTGGATTATTCTGTATGGATGGCGATTTGGCAGATACGTGAAGAGAGTGAAATCCTAATGGAATTTTAAAATGATGAAGAGCGGATTGGAGAAACAGAGGAATTCTCGAGAAGCACAGATATTTTTCAATAATTTTTCGGACATGAAATTATTACCCTTGATTATACTAATTTCAAATGTTCACAGCTGGAAAATGTGCAGTTACAACTGTGTAGGCCTATAATTGTGAAGTGTAGAGATCATGCAATGTAAGTTGGATGGTTTATATACTCCTTAGCTTGAAGATATTGGAAATTTCCGTGTTTCTCTTCTATGTATTAAAATTTTGATATCTCAATCCGTTCAAAAGTGAACACCAAAAACTTCTATCACGCTCTATTACGCTCTTTTGCGTATTTTTGAATTTATTTTTGGTAATTTGAATTCATGAATATTGACCTAGTTTCACACTATGACGAATATTTTATTGTTCTATTTGTTTCATTTGTTTCATTCATTTTCGGTGATTCAAATTTAAAAATATTCATCCAAGTTTACATCAATACTAACATTTTATTGTTACATTTGGTCGAAAAAGAGGATAATTTTGTTTTCCATATCATATCATCAGGATCATAAATGTCCCGTTTCTAATCATCAGCGAGCTTAAAAAATAGATACCTCAAGAACTACGGTCATGAGTTCACGGCGGGAAAACTTGAGTGCCAAGAGAAAATTTTGTAATTATATAAGATTTTTATTTTCCCTTTTTCTCATTTTTACATAGTCAATCACCCCTTCACCCCAAACTTAGTCACTGACTTACTCGATGTCGTTCAGTATCGTGTTTGGCAGGCCATACAACTTGGCATCAGTGGCCGTCAGGTTCAAACCCAACACCCCTTCATTCACGTGGAGTCGGCTGATCAAGATCGGGTTCAAGTTCGGTACCTTGTATTTCCTGTCCCCTGCAAAACAAAAATAATATACGGTATATAATAAATGGTCATATCTATTCACATGTGTGAATCATTTTTATTCAGAAAAAAATTATACAAGCGTGAGCGAAAATCAAGTCTGTCGTACTCGAAATGAACATTTTTTTTCGGCGCTTCACAGGTCAACTAAGATACAAATTGTGACGAAAATTAGCATGGTCATTATATCGTTCTCTCTCGTAGGCTTACTATGTATGGATTGTGAAAAATTGGCAGAGCATTTGTGAAGAAAATCATTACGAAGTGTATAACCTCAAAATGATAACACAGATGGTGGAAATATTGCTAATTTCGAAAGTATTCTGTCCTGCTGAATTTAAACAGAAAAATAGAGGCCTACCTGATTGCAAAAATCTACTAACATCGAGTTGGTCGGTTTGAATTTTTTTTTGTCAATGAACGGATAGTGAAGACTCAATTTTACCGTAATAAAAAAACGAACTCGTATTTTTTTAGTTTCACGTTCCACA
>OZ023334.1:28816479-29213979 GCA_964007535.1 Brachyptera risi | reverse complement strand
TTAAACAGGAATACAGTCAATTGATTAATGTGTTACTTCAACTGTATTAATGCAAATGACGCGATTTACGTTGGAAAGTTATAACTTATAGCATCTTGAAGTTATTATTAATATCTGTGTTTCTCTCGTATCAGAATTATAAACCGTTCAAGAGTTAAAGGGGTGCAAAGACCGTTGTCATGGTAAGAGATAAATTCATCTTCACTTTATTTTTCCGAGTTCACAAACCGGTGTAATTGAATGAGAATATATAGAGATAATTTTATGTCCTTTAATCAGTATGACACTTTATTTTCGTGAATTCAATGAGTTTCAATATAACGCGTAAATGAACTTCAAGAATGGTGATGAAATTCATTGACGTATCATCTTAAAACTGATCAGGCTCACAAAAATATAATGCCATATTTTTATTCAATTACTCTGGTTTGTGAACATAGATTTGAAGGAATTTCATAAGCACCATGCATTCACTACTTGAGAAAAAACATCTTATATTTCGCGTATCAACTTCCTTGTGCTCTGAAAAGCACTGAATTGACAACTCGAAATAGGCGTGGCTTCACCAGTAGGCCAGTTGAATCTATATCATTTGTGGTCATTTAGAGATACTCCGATTGGATATTTTAATTTCACTACAGTTATAACAGCCCTGTTGATTGGACTGTATGATTTGTGACGTCAAGGGGGCGGAGACAGCGAGTCGTCAATTGTGAATAAGTCAATTGTGAATAAGTACATTTTTCGATAAACCACAGTAAGGTCGTGAATTTAATCTTATTTTATTTCATTACTTTATTTGCCTACTCGATTTTCACATTCTAGAATAGTTCATGATAAAATATAAGGCACGTCAAAAATATAATAAAAACTAACATAATATAAACTAAAACTGTACTATATGTATAGGATTTACATATGAAAAGAAAATAACATTCCAACACAACATACTGCACATTCATACATTCATTCCCCACATTCATTTATACATTTGATCTTATTATATTCTTCAGTCATTCCTTATGCTACCAATACATTCTTCTTGCATGTGTCAAAAAACTCATTCTCACAGTAAAAACAGTTCAAGATAAAAAAATTCTCCAATTCAACTTTGAAAAGCATTAGGGAGTCAATACATGAAATATAATCAGGAAGCATGTTATAAAATGTGATACCCTTAAAAGTAGTCTTGACGATATAAAGTTGTTCTGTGAAATGCATTATGGATGTTGGCTCTGGATCTTGTCAGTGATTATATATGTCTGAATGTAACTGGAAATGAGATATATTTTACTTAATGTTGATTATTACTTCATAAATATATAAACTTGGTGTAGTTAAAATACCAAACTCTCTGAATAGTTGTTTACATGAAAAACGACTTCACTTTTTGAAAATTACTCCAAGTGCAGTTTTTTGTATTTTGAAAATTGAATGAGAGAATGACACACCGCCCCAAAAGATAATACCATACCGTAACAATGACTCGAAATAGCACAAATAGATGGTTTTCATATGGTGAGTTTTAAATTGTTCTCTTAAAATGCAAAGGGCGTAACATGCTTTATTCAGTCTTATAGCCAAGTCAAAAATGTGATTTTTCCAATTTACATATTTGTCAATTTTGAATGCCCATAGTGCATCAAATGGTAATCGATTTCTCACATTGGTAGAATGTATCTCTACCCTTCGACCTCCATCTTTACCATTGAACACACATTGGTTAGCTCCCCCCCGTTAGCTCAGATGAAAAGAGCAGTTGCGTATCAAGCAAAAGTTCCGGGCTTCGATTCCCCGACGAGGTGGTATTTTCCAGTGATAATAACATCACGTGCTGTAAGTTTCAACTGAAAGTCATGTACTCATATTTAAATATATATGTATATATAAATATATATATATATATATATATATATATATATATGCATATATATATATTCATATATATATATATATATATATATATATATATATATATATATATATATATAATATATATATAAATATATATATATATATATATATATATATATATATATTCAAATATAAATATATATATATATTATATATATATATATATATATATATATATATATATATATATATATATATATATATATATATATATATATATATATATATATATATATGATAATTCAACTTCTTGGATACGATCCAATATCGAGATACTTGGGATTTTATAGTTATGTCGAAAAAGATACGCCTCGACCGGGATTCCGGTCGAGGCGTATCTTTTTCGACATAACTATAAAATCCCAATATATATATATATATATATATATATATATATATATATATATATATATATATATATATATTCACACATATATATATATATATATATATATATATATATATATATATATATATATATATATATATATATATATATATATATATATATATATATATGTATATGTGTATAATATATATACACCTACATCAGTTCATAATTATGTTTTTTTTACCCGCTCGTTAATATACCATAAGAGTGCATGGGGGCCGATTTGACGTCATATCAATCATTTGATGGTCACATCTAAACATCATCAGATATCATAATTCTTCCAATTAAAACACATCTCTTCATCATCTTCAAAATGATGTGAAATATGATTATGATGATCCTCAGATTCTAGGATGTCACACGTATACAGGTATACAGCTGAGCATGTGTTGTGCTCAGCTGTAAAACTGTGGAAAATATGCGATTCGTCAGTTTGAATAGTTTTTATTGAAAGTAACTTGAAGGTATGAAAGATATATGGTCTCTCCAGTATTGGAAATGTATAATTTAAATATCTCTCATATCTTTCAAAACTTGTGATGTGAACTTCAAAACTCAAGTGATATTCCGCTAAGAGCCAGTTTTACAAATCTTAGTTAAATCTTAACATGCTAACTTTTGGTTAATGTACGAGAATGACATGCCTAACCGACGGTGATATAGCATTTTGAGCCACTAACTATCGCCTAATCCACTAACAGTCAGTTGGTAAAACCGGGACTAAATACATTAATCCATACTCCCAAACATTCTCAACAACAACAAAAAACGAGAACTGAATGGACTGTACAGTGAGTATTTTGATATTATCATAAACTTTTTTTTTCTTTGGATCTGTCTTCACAAGGGTCTGTTAGCATCTTTCCAAGAGTTAGTGAAAACAGATAGAATTGGTAACCCTTGATGATGACAAGACTTGACAGCCAGTTTCAAAGCCAATTCCATTTTCGTAATTCTGACATTTATTTGTCAAGTTCAAAATGAACTCCTCCGAGATATTCTACAGGATTAAATTGAGTGTAGACATGAACACAATTGCTACAATTGAGATAGCAACAGTCACCTTTCTTATCCAGCAGACATCAACCAGATACTGCTCGACTAACTCACTTAACCTGAATCTAATTTCTAGGAAAGCATCAATGCGTAATTGAAGCCTGGTTTACAATAAAATAGTGATTATGGAATATGGATTAGAGAATTTGGTGAAGTGTTATAGTGACATAGGTGGGCCACGATAGCCGTTTATTTCAACTCTAGGTTCGTCAGTAGTTTATTTCATAAATTTAAATTAGTGAATACTAAAATACAGTATTATAATGATACTGTGAATAATGAATGATAATAAATTTATAATGTATTTCATATTTTATTATGAACTATAAGTGAATTAATATTTCATGAATTTACATTTACCATAAACGGTGGTCATTTCACTCCAGTGGTAACGTCATCTGATTGATCAGAATTATGCTGTTATAAATAATAATCGTTATAGAAATGGATTCATTTGATTTCTCATTCCTTATACCATCACTATAACACATTTTCTCATTGTGAACGGTAACACGGAAGTGCCTCAGGTAATTTGCGATCTTTGAACCTCCTCAAAGTAGACATATATTTCGGAAACATAGATTATCTGTTTTCTTCATACATGAAAAATATTCGAATACAAATAAAAAAAAAATCCTTATTTTTTTGTTACAATTTTCTATGTTAACGCCCCCTTAAACACTGTACCATATTCCATAATCACTGTTCCAATTGTGAACCAGGCTCAACGAACTTCATTGTCAATGCACAATTATCAGGCATATCTTGAAGTGAAATCTGATGACCTTTTTATATTTCATGATTACATTTTCTGTAGAAATTGTAATCAATGCACATGGAAAGATAATATAGAGTGTATTTAAGACGAAGTTTTTATTTTTAATTGCACATAGAATTGAAGTTGATGACAGCTGTGAGATATGGCCAAGCAAATATCACTGCTCGTTTGTCTGATTCTGGTAAGTCATAATTAAATGAACAAAAGAATATTCTTTTGATGATAAGCAAACATATAAGTTATGAATTCTAACTTTGTGAGGAAATATTTCAAACTATTATTGTTTGTTTCATAACAGTCATCCTGAGAGCATGATACCAATTCACCAAACCGAAATCAAGGCAGAAGAAACTTAGATAACGAATAAATATTACTGTAATCAATAATTATCATCAAAAATAATAAATTTTTAGAATACAAAGTTCACCGAGAAACTGAGAACTGAAGAATGAGGTTTCGAAAATGATTATCCCAATACCTCAATTTCTAAATAAATATATTACAGGAAGTATAAGAGAAGAATTTTGTAATTCTGAATTATAAATATTATTGAGAAATAGAATATCATAATTATTATTTGAATTATCATTTCTTTTCACAGATGCTTATATAGGATTTTGTTGTTTGTTGTTTGTAGGCCTATATGTTGTTTTTATTGTCTCATATATTGCCATTCAGAGGAAGCAGCTCTAAAACAAGACGCATGAGTAATAATGAAGTGCAATGTTTATTATTTTGTTCAGCATAATCTCTGCTGACAAGTTGCGAAAGCAGCTTAGCGGAGTTTTATACATAATTTGTGAACTGTTTCTGATTATCAATAAAACAAAAAAAAATTGATGAATCATTAATTATTATCATTTTGAATATATGAGTTGGATAATGCCCCAAATTGAAGATGTCTTTTTAAACACGAATGAACGTATATATATATATATATATATATATATATATATATATATATATATATATATATATATATATATATAAATATATATATATATATATATATATATATATATATATATATATACATATATCACTCATGTATATTTACACCAATACATTGCTTTTATTCGTCGATAGAATGCCTAGTCAAGTATAGGCCTAAGCTTGCATAAAGTAATGGTACACATTGTAGTAATAAGTGGACTGGACAAAAATGTCCCACAATTTGTATTCTCCAGTCACAACTTCAGTATCATTTTTTCTCGCCTCAATGGTTCCAACCAAACAAACAAACCAAACAAACAAGCTGTCTTTTCATAGTTCATGCGAAAACCAATATAACTCATATGTTTTCATACGCACGTATGAAGTACGAAAATTTTCTACAATACAAATTTTTCACGGATTAAAATCTTCCGAACAGGTTGTGAAAAATTAATCTCAAGGTCTAGAGGCCGCTCACACGATAGTGGTTTCCCGCGCTGGGCAAACAGATATTTTCACTCGACTGGAAATATGCCAGTTGACTGAGTGTCATCTTCTATTACCATTGCTCTCTCTTGACTCTCATTACGTGCCCTATCAGGTGGTGCAGGGTCAAGGTTATACAAACCTCCTAATCCAAGATGGTGGCCGTCAACCTTACGAGATGATCGACACGTTGACAAGAGCTGATGTCTGCACGGCAGGAGAATTCTTCTGTGACGCAGACTGTGGCAAGGTCAATTACTGTCAAGATGGACAATCTTCCATCGTTATCGAAACGTGCGACCCACCGACGACTGTGTGCAATGCACTGTCTAATAAGTGTGAAGCAGGTATTTGAAAATTTGTTATTATTTTGTGGCGGTGGAGTGTTCGTAAATTAAATGTACTGGAGCGGTGGAAAAATGAATAGAAAGAGGTCGCACTACAGATCCTATCTTGTCAATCTTGGCTTCAATCGAGGAGCAATACTTTATGTACAATTTTAGGAGTTATTGTTTCCAAAAATATGTATATAATGTAATAATAGTTTTTTCTGGATAATTCTCTGGATTTGAATCGGTATAAACTACTAGGAAGGCCTAGTATCAAGCTGAGTGCGAATTGTAGGCAAATGAGAATTCTAATATCACAGTAACATAATACCTGTAGTATACCTGTAGTCAGTGGAGTATCTCAACTCATTATCATCGGAATACATAAAATGGAATTCACATCCGTTCCAAGACCTTTGTTTAATATGCACCAACATGGATACACTTGCATTATACATATATATATATATATATATATATATATATATATATATATATATATATATATATATATATATATATATATATATATATATAATATATATGAATATATATAAATATATATATATATATATATATATATATATATATATATATATATATATATATATATATATATATATACATATATAGTGTTACAAAAAGATATAGATAATGATTCAGTATGTGGTGATAACATTCACTGTGATAAAAAAATCATAATATTGCAGTAAGTTTTTGAGTATGCTTCGTACTTAATTTAATCCAGACAAAATTATGCTCCTACAGGTATCGAATGTATTGCACCTCCCAGTCAGGACTTTGAATGCCGTGATGTTGGCTACTTTCCTGACCCTTACGACTGCAAGATCTATCATCTCTGCGGTCCCAGCCCCGATTTCACTGAGATTTTAACGGGAGAATGTGCCGACACGTCAGCATACAATCCCTTGACAACACAATGCTCCTTAACGGATCAGGATAGAGTCTGTCTGGATAAACCCATACCTCCATGTACCACATCAGGACAAATCGGGCCGCAAATAGAAAATCCAAATATTTATTACATTTGTGTAAAAGAGGGCAATTCATTTGTGCCATATCTATATAAATGTCCAAATGATCAAATATTTGTTGGAACCAAATGTGTCACAATCAGAACTTCCAGGTCTACTGTGAGTACTGTTCCAACTGGCACGGATACGTCGACGATGTTTTCATCCAGCGGTAAGGCTGTTCAGCCGACTGAAACACTGACACACAACGACTAGAACAATTTCTACAACGACAGGTGAATCAATCGAATTATATATATGATAATATAACAAAGAAATAAGTTGAATAATTGAAGTTAATTGAAATATGAGTTGAATAATTCTATTTTGATTCTTTCATTTCAACAGACGTGACTTCGACAACCACGATTGGTACTCCAACAACAACAGAAACACCGACCACTACTCCGTTTCCGTGTCCTGGGCCAGGAATGTATCCTTAACCTCTGGATTGCCTTCGCAACACGAATTTAGTTCAAAAACACGACAACTATTTGAAAGATTACCACTTTCCAAAGGCATCAATGACCTGCATCCATGACCCTTGTACCAACTGAAAATATTTCGTTCTCATACGAATGTTTGAATTTATAGATATATTTGTAATATGTATTCACGTTGATTGTTAAACGTGATATATATTTATATATGTATTCCACAGAATTACATTATTTTATCAATTTCCTGATGCATCATTTACATAATCCTCTATCCATAGTTCATATCATAGTTTCTCAAAACGTACAGATGTATAATACTGAAACCATCAAAATGTTGATACATTTATCTCAGAGAAAATTTAATGGATGGATCTTAAAAAATAGTCTGATCATTCTTGCAATTTCAGAATTTGTGAATAAAATCATTATTAAATTGAAAACCACGATTTTTAAATTTTCGTTCACAAACATATGATCTGTTGTTATGAAAGTATCTTCAATTTAGTATAAATACACATTTGAATCGGTTTTTCCTGATACTTGATATTCAAACATCGAGTCAAGTTCAAAAGGTCTAGTATCTAGAGTGAAGGTACCTATCAAAGTATCATTTTTATTCTTCCCCAATTGTTCGCGGACATATAATGCAATCACTATCAGAACAATCTCGAACATATTCTCGTTATTCCTGCCATCAATCAATTTAATCTCAACTGAAAGATTCAATTCGGATTATTTGCTTGTTCGTCATAAAAAATGTGACTCTTCGATGTCACTCTTATTTCTTCCAACGATAACTTATTTGAGAGAAGTTGAAGTCATATTTTCTCAAACCCTTACAATTTTGAAGAGTTTCGATTTGGAGAGCACTCAAAATCATATCCAGTCGAGCGGCAGTTCGACGGGAGCCAATTGAGTCCCGCGAAGAGCCAGCAACATCTGTTTGCACGGAGTACCTCCAGGTGGTATTCATCATACTTCATCTCCGAAAGAAATGAGCGTAGATTACTTAAGTTTGACGTTATATAGTGGGACGCCAAAGACGACACGATGTATCAAATTTGATCTACATCGGACTGGACATCTGAAAGTTATGGCACTGTGAAAAGCGTACTTTTCCGTTTTTCTCCCTCTCCTAGTTTCTTCTTATCCTCCTCTTATCCTCTCCTCCCTTCCGTTGTCACCTAAGAAATTGGCTACAGGTCAAACAAACTGTCCGATTCATCTGAGTTCTCCAGATCATTTGTGGACCCATATTATACTGTTCCCTGCTATATGTTTTAACTGGAAGTCACTTTTGCGAACCGCGAATAATGTTATTTCACACAATTTTTTAGATTTTTTTTTTCAAATCATTCCTTGACAGATTTTGATGAAATCAGATCGTTATCAATATGAATATTGAGAAATGATTGAGTGTACACCCATTGTATGACAATCAATCATTTATAACCAAAAGTGATTGTGATCATCGAAAACTTCTCTCAATCAACATAGACAGTAAAAATATGATCAACAATGGGCATATTCATCCAAACACAATTCAAAAATAAATGTCGAGTCTCAGAAAGGGTCTACAAAATATTACGTATTGTGTCGAAGTCAATTACAACGTTCCAACAGTGATGTTAGTTCCACCAAAATCCGTGTGAAACGCTGAGTGAGAAGAGAGCTTGCAAGGCGTGCTATCTAGCCTTTGACCATGTCCAATTGAAATGTTAATTATTGTAATGAAAATGCAAATGTGGTTCATATTGCCAATTAATGATTCTGTTCATAATATCAGTATCATTATAAGAATAAAATGCTTCATAACCTATTGGAACCCTCTTTATACTTTTCGTGTAAATGAATATTGACTCAACAACTTATAAACAGCTGGCAAGCTTTTAGCCAAGCTCAATAAACCAACCTGTCACATAATTATTCCCGTGCAAAGATGAGTATGTGTATGCTATCAAAATCATGTGTAGAGTCTATAACTTTGATTATTCCTTCAGTAAACAGATGAAACGGAAACCAATCTGATATTATATTATAAACAAATACTTCGTCCTGGCAGATGACAGCGGGCTCTCAGCACTAGGCCACCAAGTTGAGTCTTCAGAGGGAAAATGCACACGCGTGGATGTTTAATTAGCATTTGATACAAACTTACCGTAATTGTAACTACACTCAATTACTATCGACATGATGAAATAAAATGTGTATGCCAATTTTATTCCATCATTTCAAAATCTATCGAGCCTAGTTTCAATTACCGACCGTTTCCATTTTATGCTTAATCCATCCACACATAGTATGCACCTACCATCTTCAATAAGAGTCCACTTGGCTGAAACTTTTCATATCACTGCTTTTAAATGCCAAAGTGTTCAAATAGCAAAGTCTTGGCTCCCTGCTTCTACAAGCCCATGTTTTCTGTGAGGCTAGAATTACTCGATATATTAGTAATCATACTGCGACGTCCCTGATTGTTTTCATATTGGCGAATAATTGTGCCACACTGAAGTATTGTTCCAATTGGTCGAGCGTCTAAACATATATATTGAATATATATATATATATATATATATATATATATATATATATATATATATATATATATATATATATATATATTCATGTATATATATTTATATATTTATATATATATATATATATATATATATATATATATATATATTTATATATGGATATATATATATTTATATATATACATATTTATATATATATATATATATATATATATATATATATATATATATATATATATATATATATATAAATATATATATATGTATATATATATATATATATATATATATATATATATATATATATATATATATATATATATATATATATGTATATACATATATATATATATATATATATATATATATATATATATATATATATATATATATATATATATATATATATATATATGATCACAAGGACCCGAACTAGAACCACGAACCGAAAAGAAATATTATTTCTGGAAGGTACTGAAACTGGAAGCAATATTTTTCCCTCACATCAGCTGGAAAAGTAACCTTCATACTAATTTGGATTGGTAACAGAACCGCAACCCTTATTTTCTTGTGAGTTACATATGAAGCTAAAACCAAAAACCCATGAGTGTTTGAGTCCTTATTCTTAACGCTCGTCGGTGCTAAAAGTGTGAACTCCAATAACTTCGGTGTCAGTTTGTTTTCCCACAACTTTCTAGTTGCTATGGTAACACGGAAAACATACTATCTACCTGTTATACCAATATGATAACCGTCATCGGTGACTAGCTTTTAACAATAAGTCGAAGTTTTTGACCTCGACACCAATAAATTACTAATAAATAATATACATTTCAATTAAATATACATTTGTTAATAATAATTAACAACGTTGATAGTAGGTCAATTAAAATTATTGTTCTTCATCATAAAGTAATGTGAATACATCTGATATCATTTTATAATTACTCACTAATATACTTGTATGACTCACGGACTTTCTTATCCATGAATTAAGATAATTTCAAGATTCCACTGATATTTGCTGATATATGATATTACTGATATTTGATATTTAATAGATGAGGATTCTACATTTTATCAATAATTGTTTGGAGAATTGTAGCTTATAGCTGTTGGAAATGGCGAACCTAATAACATTGCTGATTTGTCTGATTCTGGTGAGTAACAATGATGAATAAAACAGGAGTGTACTGTAGATGAATAATGTATCGAGCCACGTGGGGCACATTTGTCATTCCATTTAAGCCAAACTTTCAATTTGTGAATATCAGGACAAGTTATAGTCAAACTGAATAACCATCCAAATTATCGGTTTGTGCAGTGCCTTGGAATATATACCATATTCACGAATTTCAGATTATTGTTAGAAAATGTATATACTTGTGCTGAGTTGAATATTTCCCGTTCACGCAGAATGACAATATATAATTTTGGGAAGCCAGATTTGTCAGTGCGCGGAATGTACATCGACTTATGACCAGCTATCACCCTTGGTTACATTTGTTCGCAGCCTTGCGCAGTAGCCTTACATTCCAATTGATACAAAAGGGACCATCACAGAATATTGATACCATATTCTCTAGTGAATATCAACATATATTTGTGCAACGTATACATGGATGGATGTAATCTCATTGCTACCCCAATATGTTCACTATATTAGTGGAAACAATGAAAAATGGAGCTGAAAAAACAACTGGTGAACAAATAATGCGACCAATACTCATATACTGACGGACTGATGAAAATAATCAATCTGCATAATATTCATACATAATGCATCCCTAACGGAAATCAGGTCCACAACGCACACACATCAGTAACCGATAATGGGGGAGGCTCCCATCTCGCCCAGCAGGGATTTTTTTTTCAGATTGAATAGGTTGAAAGCGATTTTATAGGTTTGCAAGAATAATGTTGGTGGAAGAAATATTATTCTGTGATATTTGTTCGTGATTATTTAGGATGAGGTATTGAGTGTACCCTTTTCTGCGGTGTATTAGGCACTACCCGTCTCTGTGCACCCAGATAGCGTTTTCTTTACTGACTGATTGGTCACAACTCCTCGAGTTACAAAAGTCTGTATTTTGGATGGATAACCACACTCGACAAAATTATTAAAAAAAAATACTGGTTCATTTTCTGAAATATGAACAGTCAAAATTCAACTTGATGTCCTATTATTAGCATGGATACTGTGATTGAACTTGAGCCTTCCTCATTTGAATTGATATTGTGAAATATTTCACACGCCACAATTATTTTATTTTGATGAATTAATGACTCCATTTTCAGACTCTCTCTCTCTCTCTCTCTCTCTCTCTCTCTCTCTCTCTCTCTCTCTCTCTCTCTCTCTATATATATATATATATATATATATATATATATATATATATATATATATATATATATATATATATATATATATATATATATTTATATATATATATATATATATGTATATATGTATTTATGTATATATACATATATATATATGATTGAATATATCGCTTCTACTGTACCATACATACATATATATATATATATATATATATATATATATATATATATATATATATATATATATATATATATATATATATATATATATATGAATATATATATATATATATATATATATATATATATATATATATATATATATATATATATGAATATATATATATATATATATATATATATATATATATATATATTTATATATATTCATATATATTTCTATATATATATATATATATATATATATATATATATATATATATATATATATATATATATATATATGTATATTTATATATATATAATATATATATGTATATATATAGATATATTTATATATATTTATATATATATATATATATATATATATATATATATTCATATATATATATATATATATATATATATATATATATATATTTAAATATATATATATATATATATATATATATATATATATTCAAATATATATATATATATATATCATATATTAGGGTACTCAAGTTTCTGAGTAAATGTATTTTGGAGAATAAAGAGTGGTTGAATTGAATCGAATTGAATATTCATTACGAATTACGATATCAATGTTTTTTTTATTAGCCAAAAAAAGTTGGTTAGAAAAATTCACATCGCTTATCCACAAAGCCTTACATATGATAGCCTTATGATGAAATGAATAAAATAACTCTATAAAACACACAAAAATCAAGTTGAAAAGCAGGAAAAAAGTACAACCTATAATTTCGGAAGAAAACGAGGCATGAGCTGAGTTAATCAATTGAAGAAAGAAGTAAGAGCACAATGAATCACTTTAAAAATGCTTGCGCAAAAACCAAAAAATGCACACTTGCGCATTTAAGATGCGATAACATAGAAAGAAAAAACAGCCACTAGAAAAAGCATACAACGAAGAGATTACTACATTGTTCTGAAATTACATCAAACAAAGAACATAATTCAAGTATATATATGATCAAGACTAAATTGAACCAATATTCATGATTGGAAAAACCTTATTTTGTAACAATGATTACATATAGGAAAGAAGTTAACTGTATTTGAGAGTTGAAGAGTAACCATATTTTAATTTTTGCTTTGATATTCTTATACTTTGTTAAATGCCTTAAATTGAATGGAATTTTATTTAAAATTATTGGTACTGAATACTCGAGACTTTTTTCGCCATATTTGATGCAGAGTTACTGATTTCGTTTGAAAGCGATCAACATGAACATGATGAGGTTTCATTTCACGTGGTTTCTGATCACATTGTTCGAATAAGTTGTTGAAAATGCCTCACAAATTGAGTTCTCCAATCACAACTTCAGTGTACCAGTTGTTTCGCCCCAGTGTCTCAATCTGCCGTGGTCACCAAACAAACATACTACACTTCTATAACCATGCACAAACTAAGAAAAACCTGAAAGTTTTTATATTCAAGCAAAATATTTATTTAGATTTCTGCCCATATTTGGGTTGCCGACACGATACAGAATAATAAAAAACAACAAGATACAAAACGTATGATAACAGATAACAAGATGGAAGAATGGGTAATGATAAAGATTAGAATATGAAGAGTGAAATTATGAGGGAAAATAATAATTATAATGAATAATAATAGTTAAATCTGAATCAATTCAAACACAAACAAAATTACTGATAAAATAGTATCAATTTCAATGTATAGAATATTGTTCCTGATAATTATTTTTCGCACATCACAACCTTTCGAACATATGGTGGAAAATGAATCTCAGGATCAAGAGGTCACGTCAAAATTAAATGGTTTTCCGCGCTGGGAAAGGAGATATTTATACTCATCTGAAAAAGTGCTGATTGACTGTCATCTTCTATTACCATTGCAATCTCTAGACTTCTCTACTCATCTGAAAATGTGCTGATTGAATGTAATTTTCTATTACCATTGCTCTCTCTTGACTCTCATTACGTGTCCTATCAGGTGGTGCGAGGTCAAGGTTATACAAACCTCCTGATCCAAGATGGTGGCCGTCAACCTTACGAGATGATCGACACGTTGACAAGAGCTGATGTCTGCACGGCAGGAGAATTCTTCTGTGACGCAGACTGTGGCAAGGTCAATTACTGTCAAGATGGACAATCTTCCATCGTTATCGAAACGTGCGACCCACCGACGACTGTGTGCAATGCCACATCTCATAAGTGTCAAGCAGGTATTTGAAAAAAATGTCATTTCTTATGGCGGTGGAGTTTTCGTGAAGTAATTGTACTGAGCGGTCAAAAATGAATAGAAGGAGGTCGCAATACAGATCCTGTCCTCTCGAAATTGGTGTCAATCAAGGAGCAATAACTTCATGTACAATTTCAGAAGTTATTTTTTCTAAAAACAAGTATATAATGTGGTGTTAGTTTTTTTCTGGATAATTATCTTTGAATCGGTATGAACTGCTACAAAGTTCCAGTCTCAAGCTGAATGCGAATTGAAGCCGAATGAGAATTTCAATATAATAGGAACATACATCTGTAGTCAGTGGAGTATCCCAACCTAAGATCACCGGGATACATAATGCAGAATTCACATCCGTTTCAAGATCTTTGTTTAATATCCACAATCATGGATCCAGTTGCAGAGTACATACATAGTGTTAAAAAAAAAATATATAGGATGATACTGTATGTAATGTGATAACTTCCACTGCGATAATTAATTAAGTCATACTATTACAGTAAGTATTTGAGTGGGCTTATACTCTGCACTCGGACTTGAGAATTTAATTTAGGAAAGATTATGCTCCCACAGGTATCGAATGTATCGCACCTCCCAGTCAGGACTTCAAACAGGGGCGGATTGGCCATAAGGGCAACCGGGCAAATGCCCGGTGGGCCGGTCGGTCTGGACGTAATTTGGGCCGCTTATAATTTCTTGAAAACTTAAAAATAATTATGATTCCTAAAAATTACAAAAACTTTAGTACAACGGGCAGGCATAATATATAATAATTGAAGTTATTGTTTTTTTCGCCGTCATTGATGAAATTATGATTATTTTTAATACAGCTGAAGGCACAAAGGCCGCTTAGTGGTCAGTAGGTTTGATTCAAATAGAGGATGTTAGATGAATTATTCTTTGAATTTGGGCCGCATTATTCGTGTTATTCATCAGGCCGGCCGCCTGTTGTCTGTTGGTAGGCCGCCTTGTGCGGTGGCCTCTTTAACAGAATGATTTACTTGGGAAAAAGTGGCAAAATTGCAATTTGACAAAGTACTGAGGCCACGTTGACAAAAAAATTAATAACAAAATTACACAGAATCGTTGCTCCGAGTAGACGAGTACGTCGCGGGCCACCGGCCGGATTCGTTCGGGATGGTTCGGCGAATAACGTTGCTATGCAGAGTTATATGGCAGAAATAACAAGTAGCCGCAAATAATTTTGTGTCATGGGCAAATGCAAAACTTGGTGATGTTAGCGACGATTCGGAATCGGAGTACGAAACAGTGGTTGTCGACAACGTTTCACCCAATATTCGAGTTCGACGGCGGCGAGCTGATTGTAACGAACGCACACCCGACGATCCTATCCTATTGAGGCAAAGAAAAGGTATGAACTTGAAGTCCACAACGTTATATTATATGAAGCGGTTGAGAGTATGCAGTCAAGGTTCCAAACAAATGGTGCTTTGTACGCTGACTTTGCCTGTTTAGACCTTAAAAATTTTGAAGACATGATCAATAATTAACCTAAAAACTCGTTAGAAAAACTAAGTGGTCTCTTAGTTGAATTCGACAAAACAGCTACACCCACCAATCTTTAAAACGAGCTTCAAAACTTGGCGATAAACTGGAGAAATTTAAAATCAACAGTGCCAGAAACATATGCTTCTGCAGTGAGTTCTGCTAATAATGACGATGAATTCGACGACGAAAACGATGAAGACGGGATTATTGACAGCAATCGCAACAACAACAAGAGTGCAGCTGCAAATCGCTCGTGCAGATCGTGTAAAAATTATTGTGCCCAGTGCGTTTTTCAACTTCGTAGGTGGTATAATTTATTTAGTGAAGCTTATAAGACCATTTTCCTGGCACATAAACTGTTATTCTCATTGTCTTCGATACAAGTAGCATGTGAAAGAAGCTTCGTCCTCACCTCTCGAATTTGTAAAAAAAATGACTTTGCAGCACCCTTACACAAGAACATCTTGAAGCTTTTATGTTAATGGCCAGCGAAAAATCAATATTAACACATTTGGACAACGGCAACATTATTGACAGGATCGCTGCGGAAAGTAGTTTGTTAAGAAAGAAGTTACTTTTATAACTGTGTATGCGTAGGCTACAAACCAGACATAACTTGTGTTGCATCTTAGGAAGGCGATTCGGTGAGATTACACTTTATTATGAAAATAATGTTCAGAAAGTAAATTCACTATAAAACCAAGGACTTTTAATAGCAATAACTATTAAAAGTCCATGATAGAACGTTTCTAATTTTTGGTCGAGGGGGGGGGGGGGGGGGCGCAATATCAACAAAGAGGCCGATGCAATGTGGGCCGCTTTTGTGCATTTGCCCGGGCTGCTTTTTTTCCCCAATCCGCCCCTGACTTCAAATGCCGCGATGTTGGCTACTTTCCTGACCCTTACGACTGCAAGATCTATCATCTCTGCGGTCCCAGCCCCGATTTCACTGAGATTTTAACGGGTGAATGTACCGACACGTCAGCATATAATCCCTTGACAACACAATGCTCCTTAACGGATCAGGATAGAGTCTGTCTGGATGAACCCATACCTCTATGTACCGCATCAGGACAAATCGGACCGCAAATAGAGAACCCAAACATTTATTACATTTGTATAAAAGAGGGCAATTCATTTGTGCCATATCTATATAAATGTCCAAATTCTCAAATATTTGTTGGAACTAAATGTGTTAGCACAACTAGCACCACTGTTACAACTGCTAGCTCGACTGTGAGTACTGTTCCCACTAGTACGGATACGTCGACGACGTCTTCATCTACTGGTACGGCTGAAACGTCAACGACTGAAATAATTCCTACAACGTCAGGTGAATCAATCGAATTATAAATAATGATTCAATGGAGAAACAAGTTGAATAATTGAATTTAATTGAAATATGAGTTGAATAATTCAATTCTGATTCTTTCATTTCAACAGACGCGACTTCGACAACCACGATTGGTACTCCAACAACAACAGAACCACCGACCACTACTCCGTTTCCGTGTCCTGGGCCAGGAATGTATCCTGATCCTCTGGATTGTCACAGTTTTTATCTTTGCAACACGAATTTAGTTCCAAAACACTACAACTGTTTGAAAGATTACCATTTTTCAAAGCCATCAGTGACCTGCATACAGGGCCCTTGTACCAACTGAAAACATGTCGTTCTTTTCTGAATGATTTCATTTATAGGCATTAATGAAACTTGTGTTCACGTTGATTGATGAACGTGATATATATTAATATATGTATTCCACAGAATTACATTATTTTATCACTTTCCTGATGCATCATTTACATAATCCTCTATTCATATACATAGTTCATAATATACTCTTCTCGAAACGCACATATATATATATATATATATATATATATATATATATATATATATATATATATATATATATATATATATATATATATATATATATAATACTGAAATCGTCAAAATGTTGATATAGGCATCCGAGAGCAAATTTGAATGGATGGATTTCAAAAAATGGTTTGCTCATTCTTGTATATCTCACAATTGAGAATAAAACCATCATTAAATTGAATACTACGATTTCTTGATTTTCGTTCGCGAACATAGGCCTATTAATTATGATTTGTTATTATGGACGTATCTTCAATTAGGTATAAATATACATTCAAATCGGTTCTTGTTGTTACTTGATATTCAAACATTGAGTCAAGTATGAAGGTCTTATAGTGTCTATAGATTGAAGGTATCTACCAAATCATCATTTTCATTCTTCCCCAATCATTGTTCGCGGACATATATGGCAATAATTACTATCAGAACACTTTTGTACCTATTCTTGTTATTTCCGCCATCAATTTATTCTCAACTAAAATATTCAATTCAGATTATTCTTTAGTCATGAATAATCAATCATTCTTTTGTTTGCTTGTTGGTCATACAAAAATGTAACTTACTTATTTCTTTAAACGACAACTTATTTGAGAGTATTTAAAGTCATATTTTCTCAAACCCTTCCAGTTTTGAAGAGTTTCGATTGCGAGAGCACTCAAAATCATATCTAATCAAGCGGCAGCTCGACGGGAGCCAAGTCTGTTTGCACTGAGTACCTCCAGGCGGTATTAATCATACTGTATCTCCGAAAGTAATGATCTTAGATTACTTTAGTTTGTCGTTATTATAGTAGGGCGCCAAACATGACACGATGTATTCAATTTGATCTACATCAGACCGAACATCTGGATGTTCTAGTACTGTGAAAAGCGTACTCTTCCGTTTTTTTCTTCTCCTCCTAGCTTCTTATTATCCTCTCCTTCCTTCCGTTGTCACCTAAGAAATTGGCTACAGGTCAAACCAACAGTCCGATTCATCTGAGTTCTCCAGAAAATTTGTGGACACATATCATACTGTTCCCTACTGTATGTTCCAACTGAAAGACACTATTGAAAACCGGAAGTGATGTAATCTTACACGTTTTTTAGATTTTTTCTCTGAAATCATTCCTTGACAGATTTTGATGAAACGGATCGTTATCAATACAAATATTGAGAAATGATTGTGTGAAAGACATTAACAATCAATCATTTATAACCAAAACTGATTGTGATCATCGAAACCTTCTCTCAATCAACATAGACAGTGAAAATATGATCAACAATGGGCATATTCATCCAAAAACAATTCAAAAATAAATGTCGAGTCTCAGAAAGGGTCGACAAAATATTACGTATTGTGTCGAAGTCGTTTACAACGTTCCAACAGTGATGTTAGTTCCACCAAAATCCGTGTGAAACGCCGAGCGAGAAGAGAGCTTGCAAGGCGTGCTATCTGGCCTTTGCCCATGTCTAATTGAAATGTCAATTATTTTGTAAGAAATATGCAAATGTGGTTCTTATTGCCAATTAACGATCCTGTTCATAATATCAGTATTATTATAGGAAGAAAATGCTTCATAAGAAGAAAAAACCTTTATTGGTCTCTGACTATATTATAAAACAGGATAGCAATCAATATAAAAAAACACATAGAATAATATAGATAAATAGATTGAAAATATCACATATTATTACATGAAGAGGGAACTGATTGAATAAAACAAATGTAGAAACAAAATAGGATTGAATAAAATAATAAGGAGATTTAGTGATTACAAAATTAATAAGTGATATAGTGAAACTGAAATGATACAAATGATTTCTTAAAATTCCAACGGAGTCTTTAAGTGCTGACATTCCGATTCGATATTCCAAAAAGTTACTGATAAAAAAACGTTTACAAAAGTCACTTAAAAATTAGAAATGGTTCCCCTGGCTCCCACAAAAAGTCCGATAACTTCTATTGCCTTTAGAATTGCCTCCCGACTGAAGTCAGTTTCTATCAATTATTGAAACCGATTATTCAAATTACACATGGATTATGAATAGTGTCATTCTTATATTTCTTATATTTTGAAGTCCTCGTTATACTTTCCGTTCAAATAAATAATTACTCAATATCAACAGCTGGCAAGCTTTCAGCCAAGCTCAATAAACCAACCTGTCACATAATTATTCCCGTGTGAAGATGAGTATGTGTATGTTATCAAAATCAAGTGTAGAGTCTATAACTTTGATTATTCCTTCAGTAACCAGATGAAATAGAAACCAATCTGATATATTTATTCAAATTGTTGATCAGCTGAGATGTAGATGATAAATAATCTTGATTGGTGATCAAGATAAGACAAAGATTCTGATGAAGACAAAAGATCAAACGTAAGATCGTTCACAAGGCTGATCACACATATACATAGAAAAAAATTATGTACATTTTTTCAATTCTTTCATCAATCATTTATCTTTTACCAGCATTGAAACATTGATATACATTGTCTCCCAATTGAGGGAGAGGATACATTATTATAGGACAGTTGAAAGGTTTGAAAGGTTCAATTTCAATCTTTAGAAACCATTTATATGGTTGGAATGAACCTATGTGTAGGCCTGAATTCATCGCTTATATATCATATTATGCATTTTTCTTTTCTTTGCTTCTTCAAATAACTTCATTGAATATTTTCTCCTCTTTTTTTAATATATTTAATTTTTTTCTCTTCTTTTTCTAAATAATTAATCAATTACAATATTTAATTATCCAGAATATGGCCCAATATTATTAACAATTTTTTCATCGAACACTATTGTATTGACATTTTGCTCCATTTATTAATCGGCTATTTTCATTTTTATATCATTCTGTGTCTAATGAGCAACCTTTTGTAAGGCAGAGACTTTATTTTACACTGATAAAGTATTTATTTAGCGGTTACCTCTTAGTTTTATTAGGACTTCAAGGCAGTCTTGCCAACGAAAAAATATAAAATTCAATTATCGAATTGTGTGAACTGGAATTTGTATATAATTGTTTTGAATTGTATTTACATTTTCAAATGAATTGCTTTAAACCGTGAGCACACATCTTGTGCCGACAAAAATCTGATTCGTCGGACATTTATACAAACGAGGCAACAATACATTATTTTCTTTCACGCATATGTAATAGATATTGGGGTTCTCTATTTGCGGCCCCAGTTGCCCTGGTGCTAGGCACGTGTCAATAGGCTTGTCGACACACACCCTATCCTGGGCCGTCAGGGTGCACTGCGTGGTGAGGGGGTTGTAGGCGCTGGGGGTGGGACATTTCTCAGTCAGTATAGGTGTTTCGCCGGGGGTGGTGCCACATAAGTGGTATGTTTCGCAGGCGTACGGATCGGGGAAATAGCCGGTACCATAACATTTGAAGTCAGCTGGGTCTGGGGGTACGATACATTCGATGCCTTCTTCACACCTGTGAAAAGATGAATAGAAAATCACACATATGACAATCACTGTTTATTTAATTTGTTCCGTTGTTTTCATATATTTTTCTATTTTCCTCCTTTTTTCTTCTTTCATCCTTCATCTTTTTTAATTCTTAATTTTAAATTTTAAATTTCCGTTTTTAAATTTTCGATTGAAAGTTTTGAATTTTGATCCTAAATTTGAATTCCAAAACTTGGATTTCGAAACTGAAGTTTCGAATTTTGAATTTCAAATTTTCGATCTATATTGGTCCTAAATTTCAAATTTTGAATTTCAAATTTCAAATTTTATGATTGAAAATTCAAACTTTCAATACCAAATGTTCGATTATTAGTTATAGGCCTACATTTTCAATTCTTCAATTTTGAATTGATTCTTTCATATTCGATGCAACGATGGCGTCGGTGTATGATGTGTTGAATGCCGAAAAGTTATTGGGAAGCTGATTGCATCAGGTTTTGCCACCCTCGGTAGCTCGGTCAGCTGAGGCACCGCTTCAGAAACTGAAGTCACCGTTGGGCGTGGGTTCGAATCCCGCATAAGGCATGGGTTTTTGTAAATGTCCTCTCACTTATAATCACTTAATACATTCATAATCACCAGCTCATTCGTACCCCCGTATAATCTAACTGTTGGTGGGGTCGTTAAGCAAACAATAATCAATTACATCAGGTTTCTGGGCCAGACGGATAGAAGTGGTCGTGACCTGTTGTTAATTAATGAACTGTATCCCAGTAGTCACCTAATCCACAGAGTACTACAAAAATACTCTGTGAATATTGGCACGAGTCCAATACATATGAGTCTACTCTCACGTTCAACGGGTTCTATGGTGTAATGGTTAGCACTCTGGACTTTGAATCCAGCGATCCGAGTTCAAATCTCGGTAGAACCTTCTTTTTTCATACACATTATCTTCGTCATCATTAACCTTGAATGGATATTAGAGTTCAATGACTTGTCAACGACGAGTTAGTATTGCAGTATTACAACACAGCAACTCCAATTCAATTAATTAGTTTTTGAAAATGTTTCGATTCATGTCATACTTGTATCCTCGAAACATGAATGTCATCTACCAACTATAATTAATTGTATATAATACAGTATTATATATACAAATATATGAATAAATGAATATGTTATTGACTCTCTCTCTCTCTCTCTCTCTCTCTCTCTCTCTCTCTCTCTCTCTCTCTCTCTCTCTCTCTCTCTCTCTCTCTCTCTCTCTCTCTCTCTCTCTCTCTCTCTCTCTCTCTCTCTCTCTCTCTCTCTCTCTATATATATATATATATATATATATATATATATATATATATATATATATATATATATATATATATGTATATATAAATATATATATATATATATATATATATATATATATATATATATATATATATATATATATATATATATATATATATATATATATATATATATATGAATAAACTACAGATAGACTGTTAAAGCTTTTAAAAAAAAATCCATTGAATTAAACTTCTCAAAAATTATCATTTCCTACTTCATTGTCGGACGGACGGGGCACAAAAAGTGCTCCCCAATCAAGAATATGGATGAAAGATGGGATCGTTTGGACGGGGCACCACATAAGCGATCTCACAATCTCATTCTAATTACCAATGAACTTCAACACCAGGACTGCGCTGTCTGTGACCATTTTCCAGTCAAGATCATCATATACTCCATGTAACCCGGGAGGCAGTGGGCATGTCGGACCCGGTTCGATCCCCCGTGCATCTGTACAGGGTTTTTTCGTGGTTTCCCTCTGTAGTCTAGGCTAATGCCAAGATGGTTCCCACAATATAGGCCACGACCGCTTCCTTCCCACTATCCTTCCCATCACCCATAAAACCTTCATCTCATCATCCCATCATCTCATTAATCATTCATCCAACGCCAATATATCTTAATCATCATTACAGTGCGTCGTTAAAACCCAATATAAAAAAACTCATAACATATGTATGTACTATGCTCAGAATACCCACGCGTGAGAGGCAGAGTTGCATAAGGAGCCGTTTCTACATGTCTCGATGACGACCAATTCATTGTCTTCGCCGACCGGTCTGCAGTAGGCGAGGCTGGAGCAGTCGGCGCTGCAGAGGAAGCTGCCGGGAGCAGTGCAGCCTGTCGAGTTGGTTGCGTAGACGTCATCGTCGGCAAATATGTCATCGTCATGACATTGGCAACTGCCAATCTGGAAATGAGATGAAGATGTTATTAGATGAGCGTAGCGAAGATTCCATTTCACATACCGAATAAAATGGGCTTGATTTTTTTTTTTTTTTAATTTTTCACGCGACATACAGGTCAGGAAAAAATACTTATCAATTTGAAACTTTTTCCACATATTTATGTCATACCAGAATAGGCTGAGATTGTTTTTCATAAAAATATATATATAATATAAATATAAATATAAATATATGTATATATATATGTATATATATATATATATATATATATATATATATATATATATATTTATATATATATTCATATATATATATATATATATATATTTATATATATGTATATATATATATATATATATATATATATATATATATATATATATATATATATATATATATATATATATATATATACATATATTTATGAATATATATATATATATATATATATATTTATATATATATATATATATATATATATATATATATATATATATATATATATATATATATACATATATATACACCTTGTGATCCAAACAATAAATAAGTCACTACCCATCTTATTTACTGATGATTGCTATGATAATATAAAGAAGGCTTTGTTTCAATCGTTTCCGATTAAGTGGTGACACCTGTTGCTTGGATTTCATTATTTAATTATAAATTTGGATATTTTATACATAAATTCATATTTGGATAGATTGGATATCTTTTAAATTCATATCTATAAATTTGGATATATAAATTGGATATTTAATTGGTATCTCAATGTATCTCTAATTGGAATCCAAAAATTGGATTCAAAATGAATAGATTATAAATTTTTTTACATCAAAACGGCTGATCTGATTCGACTGAAAAATCGGAATAATGTCTATAATTAATAGTGATTCCATGAAAATTTGAATTCTCTCGAAGGAAATATTTATCACGAATTTTTTCCTCCGGATTATTCTCATGGGATTTTTGAAAACTTGTGATGAGTTTTCTTAAAAGTGGTTCAACCGATTGCGCCTCAAAAGTATACAGTATCGAATTAGATAAGGACACTTGTATATGCCAAGTTCAAACTCATTTTGAATTTTCGTTAGATATGTGGAACGCGATTTTTTTTTTTTTTTTGGGGGGGGTATGGTGAAATTGAGTCTTCGCTTCACTCATCCAATAACGTATATAACATTTTGAGGTGATGCAAAATATCTGTGTTTCCTCCGTAAAGTAATTTTTATATATCAATACTCTTCAAAAATTATCACCAAAAGCTCATATTCATTATGTCGACTCCAAATACACTATCAAATCCAGCATTCCATTCCATATCACATCAGAACAAATAAATGGATATTAAATACCACATGATACAATAATGTACTGTACTGATGAATTGGATCCTTGCTTCTATGTTAATATTTAAAAACAACGAACTTATAAAACTCACGCTTGAATTAAGAGAACGATATCAATAAAATAAGTGTAAGTCTAATTAGGTATCAATAAGTATTGATAGGTATATCATAAGCTATTCGCAATAAATTCCCAATATTATTCAAAAAATATTTTGATAATAACCAATATATTCATGAGTAGAATTTGCATTCTATTAAAATAAAAACTTACCAAAAACACCACAATAATGAAAGTCAATGAAACCGCCATCGTTCATATAGTTAAACATGCAATATAGATTATTGTTCCTAATCGGTTAGTAGAATTAAACAGTATAACCTTTGATTATTCTAAAAGCCTTTATTAAGTCTTGATTTCACAGATTCAAAAAGCGATATAATGATACGAAATATACTTGTATTGACGAAAAAAAAAAGTAATCCACCACCATAACAAATCTAAATTTGTATCGTCTCCTTTGTAAGGCATGTGGTATTTTCAGGGTGTCATGATTTGTAATGTCGAAGATCACAATTAGAAAACACAACAGTATTTAATTCTAATTGTTAAGTTCAGATCACATAATTGAACAAGTTTGTATGATTAGTGAGTTGGTAGAAAGCATTATTCTTTCGTTGATGCAAGTATACATAACAACCACAAAGTCAATATTATAAACGCAGATAGACGTGTCGTGGTACTACTGATTAGATAGTGACTAATTATATAAACTTGTTCGTTATGGTTCTAATGAATTCACAGATTTGTAATAATGGATGACAGATTGAAATAGTTAGGGTTGGTAAATTTCCATTGTTGGTTTCTCAGAAAAATGTAACGTCAATAAAGTAGGCTCAGAAAGATAATGTAATCAAATCTACTTTTTTTTTTAAACTATTGAAATCTGATACAAAATCATCGTTTCCAATTGAACCTATGTACGAGAGTAGAATCGTTTGGACGAGGCACCACAAGGGCGATCTTATCACACCATTTTATTATTTACTTGGAAAACGCGGGATTTGAGTTGTGAGATGAGCTTAGAAGTATGGAAATCTAGAATGAAAAATATTCTGTCAGCTCAATCCACATTTACGGACCTTGGATTACTTCAAACGTTCAAAAACCTCACGTGCAACTTGTTGATATTTATAGTGCTGCAACCTGTCGCATATACACTTTGCAAAACCTTTTGCTCGCAATGTTCAATCAAATGTACACTTTTGATGCGTTTCTTTATTATTTCTCATCCGATTGTTGTAAAAATCTCTGAAAAAGTGTATAATAGTATTGTTTATATTCGGTGGAAATTTGAGAGCTTTTGAAAACTTCTCATTTTTCAAGTATAATTTCTCCAGGTTATTCTTATGAGGATTTTCCAAACTTTCCGAATTTTTTCCGGAAAAACCTCCCGAACGATTTTTCTGAAAAACAATCTTAGCCTATTCTTCTATGACAGAAATATGTTGAAAAAGTTTCAAGTCGATAGGTATTTTTTCCCGACCTGTATGCCGCGTACACAATTGCAAAAAACAACAACATAAAAACCAATTGCACATTTTTTTTCGGTATGTGAAATGGAATCTTCGCTACGCTCATCTGAAGATATAGAAAAAGAACTCTGACATCAGAACTGCGCTGTCTGTGACCATACTTTTCCGCCGCAGAAAAGTCTCAGTTTCCAAAAGTACAGAACACATAATGAGACTAAAACGTCTGTGTGATACATCTGGATATTACCAACATCTTCATTGAAAGTGAACCATAACTCACGAATATTGATATCTTCCACTTTGAAGTAAGTTCACTTCTTTCAATAACCCCAGATGTGAAGTTCAGCATGGAGTATAGCTATGCTAAAATACTGTGACATTAAGATACATTGAGGGTTGCGTTGGTTTTATATTGTTTTCTTCTTTCTTCAATTGGTTCTTCGTACTTTTTTATCACATAACTTTTATTATTTCAAATCATTAAAGAATCTCTTGAGAATGGCATGGCCCGGCCACACATGCTGACACGTAGGGAAAACTTAATTAATCTTTTTTTTAATTCTTACACATATGGTATTCCCGAAAATTCAAATATTAGTTCACATATATGTGTGTATATATATATATATATATATATATATATATATATATATATATATATATATATATATATATATATATATATCTTTCTCTCTCCTTTCTCTCTCTCTCTCTCTCCTCTCTCTCTCTCTCTCTCTCTCTCTACTTTCTCACTCTCTCTCTTCCCTCTCTCTCTCTCTCTCTCTCTCTCTCTCTCTCTCTCTCTCTCTCTACTTTCTCTCTCCCCTCTCTCTCTCTCTCCTTTCTCTCTCCCCTCTCTCTCTCTCTCTCTCCTTTCTCTCTCCCCTCTCTCTCTCTCTCTCTCCCTACCTCTCTCTCTCTCGCTCTATCTCTCCTTTCTCTCTCCACTCTCTCTCTCTCTCTCTCTCTCTCTCTCCTTTCTCTCTCCCCTCTCTCTCTCTCCTCTCTCTCTCTCTCTCTCTCTACTTTCTCTCTCTCTCTCCCCTCTCTCTCTCTCTCTCTCTCTCCTTTCTCTCCCCCCTCTCTCTCTCTCTCTCTCCTTTCTCTCTCTCTCTCTCTCTCTCTCCTTTCTCTCCCCTCTCTCTCTCTCTCTCCTTTCTCTCTCCCCTCTCTCTCTCTCCTTTCTCTCTCCCCTCTCTCTCTCTCTCTCCTTTCTCTCTCCCCTCTCTCTCTCTCTCTCTCTCCCTACCTCTCTCTCTCTCGCTCTCTCTCTCCTTTCTCTCTCCACTCTCTCCCCTCTCTCTCTCTCTCTCTCCCTACCTCTCTCTCCCTCTCCCTCTATATCTCTCTCTCTTTCTTCCAAATTCTCAAAAGATGTCCTCGCGAGTTCATTATAATCTTTATTATTTATGTCGGTGTGAAAGATAAACCTACTTGAACTCCATACACATTAACAACAACCTCGGCCTGATTCCCGAACTACGTTTCATTTAATTAGAACATTTAGAAACATCAAAGCAAACATGAACATTATCGCAATTTTTAGAAGAATTTCTACGTCTTCTTATCGTCCCCGATCGACCGTTTCTTCTACATAAGATCGAAACACCCGCATATTGATTCAGGTATATAAACGAAAAACGAATCGATTTCTGAGACTAATAATTCACAGTCTATTTGAAGTTTATATTTTCCGTGTGAAATTGTTGATAGAAATGTCACAGAGGATGCTTTGGTTTTGTGTTATTTTTCTGTTGGTAAGTGTTCAAAAATGGTTAAAATGGTAGTTTTTTTCATGTGACGTCACACATTGTTGTGATAAGTGTAAAATGATGTCCCTTAAGTTGGTGTTCACCGAGCACAAGTTCAGTATCAGTTTGCTTGCCCCATTATTTCTGGATTTGCTATGGTCACCTCACACAAATTTCATCGTTCTGGTTTGTCTTGAGACTTATATGACTAATATAACTTATATGAAGTTATAGAAACTAGAACTTATAGAACTTATATGACTTATAGACTGATATGTTTTTTTTTTTAGGTGTTGAAAATGATCCATGTTGAACTACAAAAATCATGAATATTAAAGAAATTTATTCTAATCTCTCTTATTTTTCCACGGTGGAAAAACGATTATTCACGTGAATTTTTGAATATTCTAAATAATTCTCTCCGAGAATGTAAGACTCATTCATGAACTAACTGACCATTTTAGAGGGAAATATATATATATATATATATATATATATATATATATATATATATATATATATATATATATATATATATATATTATATATATATGAATTAATAGAGTGAAACTGGGCTGTTTTTTCAATCGTGATATCATTTATTTAAACTGACCAACGTTTCAACGAGATTGGTCTCGTCCTCATCAGGGTCCAAACTATAGTATAGTTTGGACCCTGATGAGGACGAGACCAATCTCGTTGAAACGTTGGTCAGTTTAAATAAATACTATCACGATTGAAAAAACAGCCCAGTTTCACTCAATTCATTCAAAGATGAGTCGTGAGAGTTTGAGTTAAGATATATCTATATATCTATATATATATCTATATATCTATATATATATATATATATATATATATATATATATATATATATATATATATATATATATATATATATATATATATATATATATATACATATATATATATATATATATATATAAATATATATATATATATATATATATAAATATATATATATATATATATATATCTATATCTATATCATACATTCATAAAGTGCTAATAATCAATTTCAAAGTAAATTATAGTCGCATATATTGATGAACCTGTAAATATTCAATCAAGAATGAAATTTGTATGGCATACTTACATATTCTATGATTCCATTCAAATATATTCGAATTTCAAATGAATAAACATTATTATGAGATTGTTTAGAATAAGGACCCAGACTCCAGAGTAATAGATTCAAGTAAATGAATAAGACAATCGATACTGGAAAGTAAAAAGATTAGGAACATCGTTAGTGTCTTAATGGCCAGTTTTTGTGTTCAATCTTGTACGTAATACTGGGCCACTATATACTATATTATATTATATAACCTCAGGGTCGGATATGCCAATTACTTCCAAGTGTTTCTTAATTAAGTAGATCCTATGGTGATTAAAGTTTAAATCATAACTGGATTGCGAGTAAATATTACATTTTTTTTATTGTTGAAGTTCATGGCCGATCGTACGTTACCCCTCATTGAAAATCATCGGGCGAATAATATAATAATTGTAGTAATTATTGTGACCAAGGTTATTTCTAATTGCAAATTGAAAACTCGCGGACGTTTCAAGGTGATAAATAGTCCGACCTGCCACAAATGCTCATTTTTGAGCAATCACAAAGACAACATAGCTAGAACTTATGTTGGGTGACTCAGACTGTTTCAACCTACTGGCAACATAATTTGTATATCCTTCGATAATGTATGTGTCAGATGGTAACAGAAAAAAAATCAATCCAGGAAGTGAAGTACACAAAATGCGAGTGTTCACTCATATTATATCACTTATATTATACCATATATTATTATATTATATTATATCATTATTGAATCATATTATATTAAATTATATTATATTATATTATATTGGGGTCCATACTATACGCACTCTGATGATTTAGGGTCTACTAAGATCTATTGGTGTCGAATACATTATCAATGGGATGCGATGAAGGCTTCTTAGGTTATGGGAGAAATATTGGGATGGAAGCGGTCGTGGCCTATATTGTAGAAACAATCACGACAAATCAGCCTAGACTATAGGTTCGATGTGCCACTTGCCTCCTGGAGATGAAGTTCGCTACTGAGCTACATGTGCAGGTCTATTATTAGTATAGCACCTATTTCAAATTAAAAATAGGCGTAATAGTCAAGTTAACTTCAATTCTTATTATAATTTATCAATTCAATATGCAAATAAAAATTGAATAGATCGAAAATGAAACAAATTAGAGTATTTGATGATAGCAATTATTCAACATTTCCAACTTCTTTTTCATATAAGCTAAATTTTTTTCGAGTTTTTCTGGCAATACCTTCTGTCTGTTCTGAAGCACAATGAATATAATAAGTGAATAGTAGTGACACCTTGTATCAGTTACGAAGTTGGCAGTTACGTCTCCAGAAATATTTCAATTTGCTAGATATTATTAGATATTGCAATACAAGGTATTGGTTCTTCATCATCGATATCTTATGAATTTATTTATTTTGTCCCCGCAGGTTGGCCATTCTTCAGTACAGTCACAATCTAACCAACTGAACACCGTCAAAGAAATCGGTAAAGAAATCTGCATCAAGGATCAATTTTCCTGCGATGTCTCATGTAGTCAAGTACTGTATTGTCCCGACGGCAACTCACTCGTCATCATTGCATTATGTAGTCCACCGGACACACTATGCAACCCTGTGACACACCAATGTGAAGCCGAACTACTAGAATGTCTTCCAGCACCAACGACAGAACCATCCACGACGGATCCACCAACGACGGACCCATCAACGACTGACACATCAACGACAGATACGTCAACGACTGACACATCAACGACCGATTTATCAACGACTGAAATTTCATCGACTGATACTTCATCTACCGATACATCGAGTACTGATGCATCAACGACTGATACGTCAACGACAGTTACATCAACGACCGATTTATCAACGACTGAAATTTCATCTACTGATACCTCTTCTACTGATACCTCATCTACAGATACATCAACTACTGATACATCAACGACTGTTACATCAACGACCGACGTTACATCAACGACGCCGTTTCCTTGTACCGAGCAGGGTACGTTTGTAGATCCGTTGAGTTGTTTCGGGTATTATTGGTGTACAGAAGACTTGGTTCCGGTGCATTTCGACTGCAAGCCAGGGTATCACTACGTTCTCGGCTTGGGCTGTATCAAAGGTGACACTTGTACCAAATAACAGTAGACGAGCTCGTCATCAAATGCACAAAACATTTATTTTGTATATAGTTGTATCGGAGCTTGGATACTGATGTTGGGCTAGTGAATTGAGGGTCCTCTTCATTCTGAGAAGAGATGGTAAACAGGCAATCGTGACCTGTTGACGAGGAGCCATTCCAGTATTCGCCTAAATGACAGTGGGAAATCAAGAAAGAAACTTTATCAGGATAGTCGACAAAGGCGGGAACCGAACACCGGTCTCTTAAATGGTGGTTCAGTGAAATAGCCACACGCTTCAGTAATATACAATGTGGAAAACATATTTTAATCTATTTCAAAGATGAATTATTAAAAAGAAAAAAAAAATGAATATTAAAAGATACATTTATTGGAGGAGCGTGAGCCAAGACTCTCCTTCGGTCCAAACTGTATATAGTTCTCTATTGTTGTTGATTTTTTGTCATACTTCTTAGGGCGGACACTTTCTTTGTTTGGTCGATATGATAATTTTAATGAACACGTACACTCATTCCACTTAATAAGTCTATAGTTTGGGGAGTTATCGGTTCCACCATCTTTCAAAAAAATCATTTTTTGAAAGATAAATTCTTCGAGAAAATCGAAATTTTTATCGAACATCAACATAAAATGATACACTTGAATACAACATCTCACATAAATTGGATCGGGCGTCCATAGGAGAAGAATTAAAAGTATAGTTCTTCTTGATCAATTCTACCTGAAATGACTTAACAGTTCTGCCATTGACTTAATGTTTCATTGCAGCGTTGCTCTTGAATGATATACAGTATACATTCTGAGAGTAGGCCTAATAAGAATCATTGGGTCTTGCAACAACTCAATCGATGATTCCAATATTGAGTTTCAGTCGGGGGTTTTGTTGTGCCCACACCACCACACAATCTTATTTTCGGGAAAATGTGATGAATAATGGATTGAAAAAAAAAAAAAAAGTTGAGGAAATGGTGTCCTTTTTCCGGTAAATTTTAAAGGAAAGGTTCGCTCAAAGCTTTGATACAGATTGACAATTTGTAAATATTTAAATATTTGAAATAATGTAAATATATAAATATTTTTATATTCTATCTATTGATAGGATGATTCAACTGTACTGATAGTGAACTGTCTTAAAACTCGACTGTACTTCAAACCAACTGATTGTCATTGAAACCAAGTGGTCTAAAACTTCTAATTAATGAGTAACCTATACAGAGAAAGTGAAATGGGTGGCTTGGCTCCACTCCTTAACATATTGTTACGTTTAATCGAGTGTTTCATAAGTTTTCATTCACTGATAGTCAAGGTTTAAACGGTGAAATTTGTGTCAGAATAAATTTTCCAAGAATAGTCCTTCTCTTCCAAGAGAACTCTCATCAACTTTTGTACTTATTGCTCAAGAAGCTGAAGCCTTGGTCAGTTGATTTTAAGAACAGTTAATTTTTCAGACAGTTGGTTTTTAGGACAGCCGATTTTCAGGCGTCCATTTGTGACTAATTTGATTGTTGACAATTGATTTTCAATGCAATTGGCTCTCCATTCTGGATAACCAACTGTGAAAATAGTGTATGGTGCCAAATTTTCCAGCTTATTCTCCAATACTGGGTGAGTGTTTATTTACATTTTGGTAAAGCTTCCTTTCCATAAACATGTTTGCCAAGCGAAACGAAAGGAAACGGAACGAAACAAATAAGTCGATAGCCAATCACAGGCCCGAAAACCACCAGGAGTCCATGTTGGAATTTCGCAACATGGCGGCCAAGATGAGTTGGACCAAACTCAACTTTTCAAACTTTCAACTTTTTCGTTGCGAATAAAATTCGCAACGAAAAAGTTCGAAATCGCTAAAATCGAAAATCGCTATCGCGCAATCGCTAGTGTCTACTTCTTTTTTTTTTTTTATTGGGTTTTAACGACGCACTGTAATGATTACTAAGATCTATTGGCGTCGGATGAATGATTAATGAGATGATGGGATGATGAGATGAAGGTTTTTATGGGTAGTGGGAAGGAAGCGGTCGTGGCCCATATTGTAGGAACCATCCCGGCATTAGCCTAGACTACAGAGGGAAACCACGAAAAACCCCTGTAAAGATGGACGGTGGCGGGGATCAAACCGGGTCCGATATGTCCCTTCACCTCCCGGATCACGAAGCAAGTGAGCTAACCACTCAGCTACTGTGCCGGTTGTCTACTTCCGTTTACGGCACATCGAGTGCTACTCAGTTCAAAATGAAATCACTAGGATGCGCTAGAATTGCGAAATTATTTCGCACATCATGGAAACAGCTATGCAAATTCGTCACGCAAATTAACGCAGTCATTTTTTTTCATGGGAAGCTAGCTTATAGCTACACATCTACACAACTTTTGCGTTGGCCAAAATTCAATATTTCAACAATTGGGTCACAATTTGTGGAACTGCTCAATTTATTTCTCAGGTACAAGTTGAATGAAATGTTAGTAATGAGTCTGATGAAAGTAGACCCATATTCTGGTTTGATCACATTTGAAAATAGCACTGATGCTAATTTGTCAGCTTATCGAATATGTTATTACATGCAGACATTCTTGTATGACATGCGATTCTGCCCTCGTTGTATTCACAATTGATATTATTATTATGTTGTCTTTGTGTTCTGACAGTTCATGTTTCTGATTTACTAATTGCTTTTTTGTGTGTGCATATTTATAGAAATGATGAGTATGTGATTGATGTATTCATCCTATATATATATATATATATATATATATATATATATATATATATATATATATATATATATATACATATATATATATATATATATATATATATATATATATATATATATATATATATATATACATATATATATATATATATATATATATATATATATATATATATATATATATATATATATATACATATATATATATATATATATATATATATATATATATATATATATATATATATATATATATATATATATATATATATATATAATATATATATATATAGATATATATGTATATATGTATATATATATATATATATATATATATATATAATATATATATATATATATATATATATATATATATATATAATAATAGCAGTTTATTGTCTTCATTGGGATCACATATACATGATATACGACGACAGTAAGTAATATAATACGATACACACAAACAATATGTAACAAGTATAGGCTAACATATACAAACTTTCAGATCATAAGATAAATAACCTAATCCGTGTTATTCAGGAATTATATAACGGAGTAAAAACATTTTTTCACAAAGTACTGTTTCAAAATGTGTCTTGAAATCTTTCTGACCTTTCAAAAGTTTGATACAATTCGGAAGGTTATTGAACAATTCAACCTCAGCCGATATCGGGCTAGTCTTCTGAGTAGTGTTCAGTGCTCTCAAATTCCTATTTGTTCTCGTGCCGTGCACATGAACAGCATTGCCTTCCATTGATGAATGTTTGTTCTCAATAAAAAATAATATAATATTGTACATATATAAGCATGGTAGAGTCATTATTTCAAAATAAATGAATAGTGGTCTACATTGGTCTTTGAAATATACTCCTGGTGTGGTAGGATCATGTTTTTTTTTGTAGAGCAAATAATTTTTGAGAGTGAGGTGACTGGCCCCATAAAACTATACCATAATTCAATTTGGATTCAATATAAGCGAAATGAATTCGCTATTATATATATATATATATATATATATATATATATATATATATATATATATATATATATATATATATATATATATGTATATATATATGTATATATATATATATATATATATATATATATATATATATATATATATATATATATATATATATATATATAGCCGCCGACTCCCACAAGCATGGAAGCCCATCCTGTCCACCATAGCCATCCACGCAGTCGAGCCCACCGACGAGATACGGACATGCCCGGACTGTACCAGCCAAGACGGACCGGAGACGCAGTGCCGAGATCACCTCTACGACTCAAGCCAGGCCAAACACGCGCAGCCAGCTCGCTGTGAACGCCCTCAAAAAGGCCGTTCTTACCTCAACCGTCCACACGGTCGAGCCTATCGACGGGACTTTGTCACAGGCCCGAACTCCACCATCCGAGACGGACCGTGGACGAGACGTCGTGGCCAGCACCAACGCCCAGGGCGAGCCCAGTACGCGCATCCAGCTCGATGCGGAGACTCTCAAGAAGGCAGTCCGATCCGAAAGCGACACCCGGCCAGTCGACCCAACATCCAACCCACCAGTGACGAGCAGAGGCATCCGCACATCGGACCGAGCGACCAGGAGCCAGACTTAGCCCACCGTCAAAGAGCGAACCAATGACAACGTCAGGATCGTGATCCTCGTCGCTTATTGGTCGGGCATTTCCCTATATACGACTCACTGGATAGAGCGTATGCCATTCGATTCGAGTACCTCAAGAAGACAAGAACGACTCCAGAAGATGGCGAATAGTTTTTCGCCGAAACGTCGAGTTACAGGGTTCTTTTCAGAACCACCCACACTCATCCCAGAAGGGCAAATCTCCGCAAAGCCAGCATTACCATCAACCATCAGCCCTCAAATCTTCAGACATCACATATATATATATATATATATATATATATATATATATATATATATATATATATATATATATATATATATATATATATATATATATATATATATATATATAGAGAGAGAGAGAGAGAGAGAGAGAGAGAGAGAGAGAGAGAGAGAGAGAGAGAGAGAGAGAGAGAATTCGTACGTTATTTATCGTTGGAATGAAAATGATTGTGCTACATCGTCCGAATTTTGATACATTCAATAAAAAACAACATCAGATTTATTAATTGAGATAATTTAATTCATTTCTTCGCTCAAAAGATATTGATATTTTATCAGTTTCACATGATTCATGTTTCTGTTTCATTTCTGTCTCACACCTGTTTTAAATCACCGATCGAACGTCTCAAGTTGACATTGAAATGGAAATTTTGAAAACGTGTACTTATGTAACTATATTAATCAAGAGATCTGTGACAAGAATGAATTTCTTCAAGACTCGGTTACACAAACTTATATTCAATATTCAGTTCAATAATTCGAGAGTGAACTCGATATCACCCTTGGTTACGTATGCTATTTTCGTACCTCGACTAATAATCAGCTGATTTGTGGTGAGCTCATACAACCGGCCATCACATCAACATTTAAACGAAAATTTAAGATTGCAATTTACGACTAGTGATTGACGCGCCCATAAACGTCACAAAACAGAACATCCAATCAAATGGGCTTTGTTATGTGGGAAATTTCACATTTACCTATCAGAGTATCTCTAAATTCCCACATGAAGTATAGATCAAGGTGACCCTGGCGATTAGTCACGCCCATCACTAGTGGTCAATTCACTTGAATCATATATCATCCCACTACACATTGTTGTCCCAATATGGCCCGAATATGAAGTAGGTAGAGTACATAATAAACCGGACCCAATTGATCATTGTAGATGGGCGTGACTTATACGAAGCAGGGGAAATTTTAGATACCTTGATTGGTCATTTCCCTATTTCCCCTGCTTCACTGTTCACTTGATTGGTTTTTATATTTTGTGAAATCACGAGGGCGGACAATCTACAATGGTCAATTGATTATTTGTGGTGGGTTGGTCAACACTCTCATAATGATAATAACTAGTCAAACGCGAAATATGCGTTGTAAGATAAGCGAGGTATCTGAATAAGGTATGAAAGTCGTTGAAGTAGTTCTACCCTTGCTACTTTATCGACTCTGGTATTCTACACACCTTGATATCTGAATGAGCTATAAAAGTCGTTAAAGTAGTTCTAATCTTGCCACTTTATTGACTCTGGTATTCTACACACCTTGTTGATGAGCGTAGCGAAGTCTCCATCCCACTCTTATAGGGCTTTGACTGTGTTTTTTTTTTTTTGTAAGCACTCCACAAGTCGCAAGGGTTGACTGATGAACATGAAACTTTTTTTCCACGTGAACTCATCTAACTTAGTATAGTTTTTGGAATGAATTGGTCGGACCGATTTTGAGAAAAATCATCTCAAAGTTTCTAAAAACCCCATAAGATTTGGCTGGGCGGAAAATGTTGAAAAATAAAATCTCTCCAAATGGGATGAATTTTTCTCTAAATGTGTATACATGGAATTTACACATTATCACGATTTGGCATGCAATTCCAATCAGCCGTTTTGAAGAAAATAGAATAACTTTTTATTTTTCAACATTTTCCGCCCAGCTTTGTCCTATGGGGTTTTTAGAAACTTTGAGATGATTTTTCTCAAAATCGGTCCGAACGATTCATTCCAAAAACCATACAGTTCTAAGTTGGATGAGTTTGCGTGTACAAAAAAAAGTTTCATGTTGATCAGTCAACCCTTGCAACCTGTGGAGTGCTTACAAAAAAAAAAAAAAACAGACAAAGCCCTATAGGAGTGGGATGGAGACTTCGCTACGCTCATCAATAATCCAAAAATAAAATAATAATGTTCAAAAATATGTTTTTCTGCTGTGAGCCAGTGAAGATTGAGTGATATGTTGAGTTGAATGGTTTACATCCTGATAAAATCAAGAGTATTTGTGTTCCCTAGAATATTAGTTGCATAAGGAATGACTGAAGAATATAGGCCTAATAATATTAAATGTATGAACGAATGTTGTGTATGTATGTTCTTCTTTTTCATATGTGAATCTTATACATATAATTCAGTTTTAGTCTATATTATGTTAATTTTTATCATATTTTTGACGTGCCTTATATTCTATCACTAGTCAAACGCGAAATATGCGTTGTAAGATGAGCGAGATATCTGAATAAGGTATAAAAGTCCTTGAAGTAGTTCTACCCTTGCTACTTTATCAACTCTGGTATTCTACACACCTTGATATCTGAATAAGCTATTAAAGTCGTTGAAGTAGTTCTACTCTTGCCACTTCATTGGCTCTGGTATTCTACACACCTTGACGCATATAAAAAATACTTCATTGTTGGTCAACTCTTGAATCTAGAAAGCAGTGAATCTTGACAACTTAATTCTGTCACAATTTTTATGATATATTTTATGAATATTATCAGTCATTTTATTTTTTTCTTCAAAACGACTGATCAGAATTGCTTAAAAAATCGTAATAATGTGTACAATCCATGTATACACATTTAGAGAAAATTTCATCCCATTTGGAGAGATTTTATCTTTCAACATTTTCCGCCCAGTCAAATCTTATGGGGTTTTTAGAAACTTTGAGATGATGATTCTCAAAATCGGTCCGACCGATTCATCCCAAAAACTATACAGTTCTAAGTTGGATGAGTTTGCGTGTACAAAAAAAGTTTCATGTTGATCAGTCAACCCTTGCGACCTGTGGAGTGCTTACAAACAAACAAACAAACAAAAAAAAACACACAGACAAAGCCCTATAAGAGTGGAATGGAGACTTCGCAACGCTCATCAATGAACTATTTATAGAATGTAGAAATCAAATTGGCAAATGAAGTATTGAAATTGTAATTACACTAGTCAAACGCGAAATATGCGTTGTAAGATGAGCGAGATATCTGAATAAGGTATAAAAGTCCTTGAAGGAGTTCTACCCTTGCTACTTTATCGACTCTGGTATTCTACACACCTTGATATCTGAATAAGCCATTAAAGTCGTTAAAGTAGTTCTACTCTTGCCACTTCATTGACTCTGGTATTCTACACACCTTGACGCATGTAAAAAATACTTCATTGTTGGTCAACTCTCGAATCTAGAAAGCAGTGAATCTTGACAACTTAATTCTGTCACAATTTTTATGATATATTTTATGAATATTATCAGTCATTTTATTTTTTTTCTTCAAAACGACTGATCAGAATTGCTTGAAAAATCGTAATAATGTGTAAAATCCATGTATACACATTTAAAGAAAATTTCATCCCATTTGGAGAGATTTTATTTTTCAACATTTTCCGCCCAGCCAAATCTTATGGGGTTTTAGAAACTTTGAGATGATGATTCTCAAAATTGGTCCGACCGATTCATCCCAAAAACTATACAGTTCTAAGTTGGATGAGTTTGCGTGTACAAAAAAAGTTTCATGTTGATCAGTCAACCCTTGCGACCTGTGGAGTGCTTACAAAAAAAAAAAAAAAAAAAAAAAAAAAAACACACAGACAAAGCCCTATAAGAGTGGGATGGAGACTTCGCTACGCTCATCAAAAATTGAATTTTGATATTTCTCAGACAGTTCAAAACTTATCGCCTAAATTGATGTTCCACTAAATCGACCTCCATGCATATATTTTTTAGTAGGTTCCATTAGAATACGAAAAAAACAAAATGGAACCACAGAAAATGAAAATGTTTCAGTATTAAAATACAAATATTAAACATTTCCTGGATCTGTCATTACAAAGTTCAGTTGGCTTTTTTCTGAGAGCTAGTGAGATAAATATAATTGGTAACCATTGCTTATGACAACAATTGACTGCCAGTTTCAAAGCTATTCCTATTTTCACAATTCAGGCGTTTATTTGTTAAGTTCAAAGCAAACTTTCTCAATATTTTCTACCGAAGAAAATTGCACAAACACAGATAGCACAGTACCATGTGTCACGCCTGCTATCTATAGCTGCCAACAATCAGATACGACTTGGTCAACTCGCTTAACCTTGGCACTAATTGAATCACTATGACAGCATCAATAAGTAATTAACAAACTTAATTGTTAGTACACAATGATTAGGGATATCTTCAAGAGAAATCTGATCAATTATGTTAATTAAAATGTAGCATTTGTAGAATTTCCAGTCGTTGCATGAAGATAAACAATTCGTGGAACGAAATTTTTATTTATAGCTGCTGAAAAGATTGGAGTCTGTATTAGGTGTGGGATATATGGCAGAACAAATGACACTGATGATTTGTTTGATTTTCTCAAGTGATAATTAGATAAAAAAAAGGTATTTTTCAAAATAAATTAAATAAATAAATGAACAATATAATTCAACTTTGTGAGAAAGCGTTTTGAATGCTCATTTTTTTTTTCTATAATGTACAAGATCAATATAATATAATATGATATAATGGTAAGATCGCCCCTGTGGTGCCCCGTCCAAACGATCCTACTTTTCATCCTTAGCCTTAATTGGGGAACAATGATTTTGTATCAAGTTTCGATGTTGTTAAAAAAAATAAAAAATAATGTACAACCTGGGAGCATGATACCAATTCACCGAATATAAATCAATTCAGACAAATTCACAATAACAGTTGAATCATTTCGCAATTGATTATTAGTAAAAATTATTGATTGATAGAATCCAAAGTTCACCAGGAAATTATGAAATGAAATAAATTTCGAAAATGATTATCATATTACCTCAATCTCTTGGAAATATATCATAGAAAATTAAGGAACAGTATTTTTTGAATTATTCAAAATACATATTAATTGAATAACGTCCAGAATTGAAGATGTATAAATGGACAAGAATGTGCCCCAAAGTGTGAACTCCAATTACTTTAGTGTCAGTTTGTTGTCCCACAACTTTCTAGTTGCTATGGTAACCTGAAAAACATACTATCTACCTGTTATACCAATATGATAACAGCCATCGGTGACTAGCTTTTATCAATCAGTCGAAGTTCATGACCTCGACACCAACAAAATACTAATTAATAATAATACATTTCAATAATAATCGATTTATTGATAATAATTAACAACGTTAATAGTTGAACAATGAGAATCATTGCTCCTTCTCATAAATTATAATATATAAATGAATCTGATATTATTTTTTTATTACTCACTTATATAATTTTATGACTCACGGACTTTCTTATCTATCAATCAAGATAATTTCATGGTTCTACTGATATTTCTTGATATTCGATATTACTGATAGATATAATGGACGAAGATTTTACATTTAATCAATAATTGTTTGGAGAATTGAAGCTTATAGCTGTTGGAAATGGCGAACATAATAATATTGCTGATTTGTCTGATTCTGGTGAGTAACAATGATGAATAAAACAGGAGTGTAATGTAGATGAATAATGTATCGAGCCACGTGGGGTACATTTGTCATTCCCTTTGAGCCAAACTTTCAATTTGTGAATATCAGGACAAGTTATAGTCAACTGAATAACCATCCAAGTTATCGGTTTGTGCATTGCCTTAAGCTAGGTTCCCATAACGATTTTTTCACGTGACGTCCATCAAAACATCGGACGGCATCGTTGGTGTAAAATAGATCACGTTCCCATGCCGTTTTTTTCACGTCGCATAAAGTATGCATTCTACCGGCAAAGACTTCAAATTTTTGAGAATAACCATAGAATTTAAAAGGTTGAATATGACAATATCTTTGGTCGAACAGATCACCGCCTTTTTGAGTACTGAAAATCTCCTACGAGCTGTCAGTTCAGTTCTGTCAGTTTTCTTCTCAGTTTTCGTCAGTTTTCAGTTTTCAGTTGATGTTTTTTTCCTGGTTTTGTGTCTATGGTTATGGTTATGAGTTAATATATATGATATAGGTAACTAGAATAGGGATAGGCCTATAATTATCACTCTAGATGAGATATTCAAGATCGTCAACATATCGAAATTACATGATAGCTTGCGTGCAAGATCAAATCTGTGGCCTATTTCCATCCACGCTTTTTCTTTCAATGGTTTGTTCTCGTTTTCCTCCAAGTTGAAGTTATAGAGGCAGGGATACTCCATAATGGCTTCGACAAACATTTCGGGATCAAAACTCATGGTTTTAGACGAGCTTTAGCGAGGATTCAATTTGACATACTGAAAAAAATTGGTGTTCGTTTTTATTTTTTTATTTTTTTATTTTTTCATGTTTTTTTGTCGGTTCTTCACAGGTCAAACGGCTACAGCTATCAACTTCAAACTTTTTTATTTATGGTTCCTCATCTAGCTTAGATCTGTATAGTTTTGTGGCATTATCGGGTCGTAACTTTTATTTTTATGAAATTTAGAAATTTCAAAAATACCCATCAGAATAACACGGCGGAAAAAAAATTGAAAAAATTTTATTTTCATAAAGTGTGAAGTTGAATAACATCTTGATACACATTTATGGGAATTCTCAGCTTGATCGGGTTGGCCATTTTGAAGAAAAAACGTGAAATGTGCTAAATTGGTACCACTCGAAGCAGTTTTTAACCATTTATTGGACGAGCTTTAGCGAGGATTCAATTTGACATACTGAAAAAAATTGGAGTTCGTTTTTATGTTTTTTTTTTTTATGTTTTTTTGTCGGTTCTCCACAGGTCAAACGGCTACAGCTATCAACTTCAAACTTTTTTCCATCATGGTTCCTCATTTAGCTTAGATCTGTATAGTTTTGTGGCATTATCGGGTCGTAACTTTTATTTTTATGAATTTTAGAGATTTCAAAAATACCCGTTAGGATAACACGACAGAAAAAAAATTGAAAAGATTTTATTTTCAAAACAATTGAAATTTTGTGTGAAGTTGAATAACATCTTGATACACATTTCTGGGAGTTCTCAGCTTTATCGGGTCAGCCATTTTGAAGAAAAAACATGAAATGTGCTAAATTGGTACCACTCGAAGCTGTTTTTACCCATTTATAACTAAAATGTTACCCAATTGGCGAATTTAGGCAAAAGTTTGGCAATGAAGTCGACATACTATTAATTTCCGCTCGTCCAACAACGCGTTTATAGCGTTTTCCTAGTAACTAAAATGTTACACAATTGGCGAATTTAGGTAAAAGTTTGGCAATGAGGTCGACATACTATTACTTTCCGCTCGTCTAACAACGCTCATATAGCGTTTTCCTAGTTTAGACGAGCTTTAGCGAGGATTCAATTTGACATACTGAAAAAAATTGGTGTTCGTTTTTATGTTTTTTTTTTGTTTTGTGTTTTTTTGTCGGTTCTCCACAGGTCAAACGACTACAGCTATCAACTTCAAACTTTTTTTTATAATGGTTCCTCATCTAACTTAGATCTGTATAGTTTTGTGGTATTATCAGATCGTAACTTTTTATTTTATGAATTTGAGAAATTTCAAAAATGCCCGTTAAAATAACACGGCGGAAAAAAAAGAAAATATTTTTATTTTCAAAAAAAAAATGAAATTCCGCGTGAAGTTGATTTACATTTTGATACACATTTCTGAAATGTCTTAGCTTGATCGGGTGAGCCATTTCGAAGACAAACCATAAAATGTGCTAAATTGGTAGCACTCGAAGCAGTTTTTACCCATTTCTAACTTAAATGTCACCCAATTGGCGAATGTAGGCAAAAGTTGGGCAAAGAAGTCGACATACTATTACTTTCCGCTCGTCTAACAACGCGTATAGAGCGTTTTCCTAGTAATAATTATTTGTGATAATTAGGACCAAACTTGTAACCTATAACATCAGAATATTAAAAAGCATTGTTTGATTTTGAGCGCGATTTTATCCGTAATATCGAAAATTCAAATAAAACGGAAGTGCGACAATGCGATCCTACATTCGACTGTTGGTACTCTACACGACATCCGCAAATCGTCCCGTGCCGTGCCGTGACGGACGTCAAAAAGTTCAAGTTGGCTCTACTTGGACGGGGAAAAATCGTTGTCTCCCACCGTTGTTTTTCCTTGCGCGTGATTGGTGGAAAGTTGCCGTCGGCCGAAGTTTTAACGGACGTCACGTGAAAAAATCGTTATGGGAACCTATAGCTTTAGAATAAATACCATCTTCACATATCTTAGATTATTGTTAGGAAATGTACTTGTGCTTGTTAGAATATTGCTGAGTTGAATATTTCCCGTTCACGCAGAATGACAATATATAATTTTGGGAAGCCAGATTTGTCAGTGCGCTGAATGTACATAGACTTATAACCAGCTATCGCCGTTGGTTACATTGGTTCGCAGGCGTGCTCAGTAGCCTTACATTTCAATAGATACAAAAGGGACCATTACTAAATATTGAAACCATATTTTCTAGTAGATATATTTACATATATTTGTGCAACATATACATGGATGGATGGGTGTCATCTCATTGTTATCCCAATATGTTCACTTATAGTTAGTGTAAACATAAACAAAAATGTGACCTGAAAATGCAGCTGGTGAACGAATAATAATACCAATACTAAAATACTAACGGACTGATGAAAATAATCAATCTGCATGATATTCATACATAATGCACCCCTCACGGAAATCAGGTCCACAACACACACACATCAGTAACCGATAATGGGGGAGGCTCCCTTCTCGCCCAGCGGGGATTTTTTCAGATTGAAAAGGTTAAAAGCGATTTCATCGGTTTGCAAGAATTACGTTGTTGGAAGAAATATTATTCTGTGATATTTGTTCGTGATTATTTAGGATGAGGTATTTGAGTGACTTTTCTGCGGTGTATTAGGTACTACCCGTCTCTGTGCACCCAGATAGCGTTTTCTTTACTGACTGATTGGTCACAACTCCTCGAGTTACAAAATGTCCGTAATTTTGGATAAATATTAGATAACCGTTCTCGACAAAATGATTGGAAAAAACTGGTTCACTTTCTGAAATATGAACAGTAAAAAATTCAACTCGATGTCATATCATCAGCATATGGTTGCTGTGATGGGACTTGAGCCTATCTCATTTGAATTGGTATTGTGAAATATTTCACACGTCACAATTATTTCATTTTTATGATTTTCAGACTTAATATTCGATACTGATCACGTTATCACTATTGAAATGCATAGTTACTGATTTCGTTTGAAAGCGCTCAACATGAACATACATAATGGGGTTTCATTTCACGTGGTTCTGATCACATTGTTCGTATAAATTGATAAAAAAGCCTCACAAATTTTGTTCTCCGATCACAACTTCAGTGTATAAGTTTGTTTCGACCTAATGGTTCAATCTGCTGTGGTCACCACACAAACGTGCTATCTTTCTATAACCATGCACAAACTTAACAAAACGTGAATGTTTTTATATTCAAGTACAATTTCAATGTACAGAAAAATGTTCCTGATAACTATTTTTCGTTCATCTCAATCTTTCAAACAGATGGTGGAAAATGAATCTCAGGATTAAGAGGCCACGTCAAAAATAAAAAGTTTCCCGCGCTGGGAAAAGAGATATTTTCATTCAACTGAAAATGTGCCAGTTGACTGAGTGTCACCTTATATTACCATTGCAATCTTTTGACTCTCATTACGTGCCCTATCAGGTGGTGCAAGGTCAAGGTTATGCAAACCTCCTGATCCAAGATGGTGGCCGTCAACCTTACGAGATGATCGACACGTTGACAAGAGCTGATATCTGCTCTTCGGGAGAATTCTTCTGTGACGCAGACTGTGGCAAGGTCAACTACTGTCCAGATGGACAATCTGTCATCGTTATCGAAACATGCAGCCCACCGACGACTGTGTGCAATGCCACATCTCATAAGTGTGAAGCAGGTATTAGAAAAAACTGTTATTTTTTATGGCGGTGGAGTATTCGTGAAGTAAATGTACTGAGCGGTCTAAAATGAATAGGAAGAGGTCGCAATACAGATCTCATCTTCTCAATCTTGGGCTCAATCGAGAAGCAATGAGTCCATGTGAAATTTCAAAAGTTGTTGTTATTAAAAAAATGTATAATTATAATGTAGTCATGTTTTTTGGGGGAGGCTCGACCTCTGAATTTATGTCGATATGGTGTATTGGCAAGACCTATAGTCTCCAGTTGAGTTCGAATTGAAGCCAAATGCGAATTCTGATACCATAAGAACTTATGCCTAGTCAGTGAAGTATCCCAACTTGATATCACCGGGATACATGAAATGGAATTCATATCCGTTCCAATACCTTCGTTCGATATTCACCACTATGGAGCCGGTTGCAGAAAACATACATAGCGTTACAAAGGAAAACTGTGGAGTATAATACAGTACATAAAGACATAGTGATAACTTCCACCATGATTACAAAGTCATAATATTACAGTAAGTTTTGGGGTAGGCTTATACTTTGCACTCGGACTTGAGGAATTTAATCCAGAAAATATTATGCTCTTACAGGTATCGAATGTATTGCACCTCCCAGTCAGGTCTTCAAATGCCGAGATGTTGGCTACTTTCCTGACCCTTACGACTGCAAGATCTATCATCTCTGCGGTCCCAGCCCCGATTTCACTGAGATTTTATCGGGTGAATGTACCGACAGGTCAGCATATAATCCCTTGACAACACAATGCTCCTTAACGGATCAGGATAGAGTCTGTCTGGATAAACCCATACCTCCATGTACCGCATCAGGACAAATCGGACCGCAAATAGAGAACCCAAACATTTATTACATTTGTATAAAAGAGGGCAATTCATTTGTGCCATATCTATATAAATGTCCAAATTCTCAAATATTTGTTGGTACCAAATGTGTTGACACAACTAGCACCACTAGTACAACTGCTAGTTCGACTGCGAGTACTGTTCCCACTAGTACAGATACGTCGACGACATCTTCACCCACTGGTACGTCTGAAACGTCAACGACTGAAACAACTGCGACAACGTCAGGTAAATATATCAAATCACATAACGATATCTTTGAGAGAACAAAAATATGAGTTGAGTCATTCGATTGTAATTCTTTTATTTAATCAGATGTGACTTCGACAACAACAGCTACACCGACCACGACTCCGTATCCGTGCACTGCGACAGGACCGTTTCCTGACCCTCTGGATTGTTACAGTTTCTATTATTGCAACACAAATCTGTTTCCAACTCACTACACCTGTATGGGTAACTACCACTACTCACATCCATCACTAGGCTGCATCCAAGGCCCTTGTACCAACTGAAAGTATATATTGTTCTCTTTCGAATGGTTTATTCATCAAAATAAATTACTTCTGTGCTCGCATTGATGGATGAACGTGAAATATTAATACTTTGTGTATTCCACAGAATTATTTTATCACATGATTTTCCTAAAAAACCATTCACATTCTCATTCAATCATACACTCATTTCGAAATGTACAGCTAGAAAACATTGCAATTATCAGAAAGTTTTATATTTTTCTGAGAGCACATTCAAATGGATGGATTTTAAATGATAGTTAGCTTATTCTTGTTCATTTGATATTTTCGAATACAATCATTGAAGACTAAGGATACTTGATTTTTTTTGGCACCCAGATGATTTGTTGCTATAAACGTATTTTCAATTCATGACAAACTCACTTTTGAATCGTTTCTGGTTTAAAGTTGAAAATTTGAGGTGAAGTCAAGTTTAAATGGTCTGAACTTTGAAATACAAATTCTGATTTCAATAACGTCGCAATTGTTCGCGGACATATATTGCAATATTGGAATAATCATGAATATATTCTTGTTATTTTTGCTAAAGATTCATTCATGTTGACTCACATTATTTTTCAGTCACGAATTATTGTTTCTGTGTTTATAATTCATATAGAATTTTTTTCCAATTTGACTTATTTCATAAGACAGTAACCTCATCTAAGTTGCAATAGTCTTATCTCAAACTGTTATCAGTTTGATTGGAAGAGCACTCAGAACCACATTAGAACTACTTCATCAATTAGAAATCATATCACGACGTTCCTGATTGTTTTTATACTAGTGTCTACTTCTACAACTAAAATATTGTTTCAATCGATCGAGCGTCTGAAACTAAATAATATAAATCATGAAGAATGATCACAAAACAACTGGATTTTTCATTTCGGTGAGTGGCTCAATCCATTGAAAGTGTTTATTATATATTCAATATTGTATTATTCCATCAGTATGAATTCAATCATTCGATTCAAGAATTTTAATCTATTCAAGTGTCAAGTTAAAAATAACTGTGCATCAAGAGAAATGGCTCTCGAATAATTTTGCTATGGAAAATATGACAAAATTATCATACTTTTCCAGTGAAGTGAAATTTTGTTTTTAATTTTTGTTTGCCAAACTAATAATGAACATGGATGGCAGTGTACAATAATTCATCATTTTCATTGTGGTTTATAGACCTCTGCAGCCTTGATAGCTGATCTGTTCAGTGAGTCCAGTATATGGAGCGATGAGAAGCGTAGGTCCCGTAATTCAATGAGCAACATACTCACAATCGCTCGTCATTGCGTAGTATAGACCACTCACTTATATTCCTTCAAGTCGAGTTCTTTCAAAGCCAAAAACTGACTTTGTCTAAATCATCTGAAATACTTTTGAGTAACTATCATCATATCTTATGAGTAAAAGTATATCGCAGGTATAGTGGTAAGCTCTACTGATAGTAATTCAGTAGTTTCAAAAGCAAGGGCTTTTGAAGGTTGGTTCATTTTTCCATTCAACTTGTGAAGTACAAAAAAAACATTCAAAAAATTGAGATATATACTAACTATGTGTAGTGATTCCTGGCTTACGCTCATCCAGACAATTATTTCTTCAGTTGTACCTAATAATCAACGTATCAATGCCATGCTACGCCTCAAGATCCGCTTGCACTGCTCCTGGTGACATCATCTGTGACGACACGTGCTCCAACCTTTTGCTCTGCCGCACCGACACCAACGCCACCGATTTCATCCATGTCGTCGTCGAGCAGTGCATACCAGATCGTTACTGTTACGCACCAGAGAAAGCATGCATTTCCGTTAATACCTGTGACACCACCAATTATCCTGACTTTGCCTGTACAAAAGTATCCATCTTCCCTGACCCTTACGACTGTACCAAATACCATAGCTGTTCGAAAAATCCAAGTAACGAGAACCTATTCGTTGATGACGAACTGATATGTGACGAAGGTATTGCTTTCGATTCTTATCGTAAGATTTGTAGGTTGAAGATAAATGAAGCTGAACAATCCCCCAGGGTTTGTTTTCCGTCCCCAGTGCCAGTTTGTTTGACAGTCGGACAGACGGGACCATTGATCGAGAATCCCAGTATTTATTATGTTTGTTTTTCTGGGGATACTTTCATATTATATCCAAAGTTGTTTGAATGCCCTAATGGATTTATATTTGATATGGACACGCTTGATTGTGTAGATCCGGGTACGGATTTTAGGCCACAGATGCAATATCAAGAGGATGTCAAAATAAATTCTGGTCAAGTGTTCGAATTGTAATGATCAAATATCATATGTTTTAAGTTCAAATTTTATACATAGCACGAATTTGATAAATATGTCAATTTTAGACAACAGAATTTGGAAAATATCAGATTTCTCAGGATACATTTTTGAATAAATTATTGGCGCTTGGCTAGAATATATTAATTATATTTTTAATTGTTTCAATATGAAGTATTCATGTGACAAATGTATAGATAAATTTATATGCATTCATCATGAAAAAAAAAGAGTTTGATGGATGATTTTTCCCAAAGAGAGGTCAATCTCTTCGGTAATGATTGTTTTAGATAGTCATATTGACAAACTTGAAGAATACTGAAATTGAAAAATAAGTGATTAAAAAACTCGCTGTGAAGCAATCATCATATTGGGTCACCTTATCTTCATTATCATTTTACTGATAAAACAGAAATCTTTCTCATCAAAAGAGTTTGATAAATAATTTATCGAATAATCATGCTCTCAGTATCCTCATTCACGCACCTGCGAAAAAGCAATAAACGATATAACCAAGAAATTACTCAACATAAAGTTCATAATATATATATTCATTACGAAGCCTGTGTACCTCCATTATCATCACTATCAATGGTATACATAAAAGTACATCAATAGTACTATGAAATAATCACATATTCATTCGCAAAGTTTTTCAACGATTATAGAGAAGAAGATGTATACAACAGTTTCACATGTGATACTAATGGTGAGTAATTTTCTTCGATATATATATATATATATATATATATATATATATCTTTATTCAAGACTCCGTCTTACATTATAAGATTGCAAAAATACAGAATGAAAATCAATTAATTAAAATATGAAACATTATCGATAACAAAAAATAATAAAATCAAAAATGGAAAAAATATGTGAAGATTCAGATTCAGTTTCCAATTGTTTTGTTATATGAAACAGCTGCGCGTATGGATGCCAAAACACACTATTTCCAAAAACCAAGTCCACATATATCAAATTCGTTGAATTCATTTTGAATTATTTCAAATAAGATATGTATGATTGATGAGATCGTATAAACAATCGAACATATTTTCTACTTGCCTTGAATATATCCACAGATCTGTCTCACAACAGTCCACGCCACAGTCTCACGTTCCGAGCCCGGTATTTGCACGATCGCCAACGAGCTAATCTGCAACGAGGACTGCTCAAAAGTCGTCGAATGTGTACAAGATGGTGACACACTCAATCAAATAGATTTCGAAACTTGTTCAGACGAAAAGTACTGTCATTCTCCTTCTAGTCGCTGTACTTATCACTCTTCCTGCATTGACCCAAATACCCAACTATTCGAGTGCACCAGCATCGGCTCTTTCCCACACCCGTATAACTGTCAAGCCTATTACGATTGTATCCCAAATATTGAAGGTGGTCTACTAGCTATCCCCCAGGATTGTCCGGAAGATGTAGCATATGATTCTTATCATAAAATCTGTCGTAATATTATAAATGAGACTTATCCAGAGAGCTGTGTGAAAGGTCCTGTGCCGTTGTGTCTGGAGGTTGGAGAAGCGGGAAGTTTGGAGGAGAACGAAAGTATATTTTATATTTGTCACCGAGAAAATACGTTGTTATATCCTGTTATTTATGAATGTCCTCATGGAGGTGTTTACAACGATGAGACTTTTGGGTGTGATGAGGATATCATTCTCAGTGAAAGATGGGTATAAGTAATATACATTTGAATATTTCAGATATGAGATTTTATATATTTCAAATGAGAGTTGAAATAATTCGATTTTGTTCATACACATTAATATATAGGTATGCATGTATGGAAATTGTATTTCTTGACGGTGAATTTATCGCATGTTTAACATTATTACTATAATAATGTGAGAATTCTATATGAATTGTATGATGGATTTATGAAAGCATAGCTCGTTGTTTATCAGAACATTCAATGTAGAAGTGTGCATTAAATATTAATTTAAAATTTAAAATTATTGTTCACTAGATTTTTTAGCCGTGAAAATTGTGTCGACATGAGGATATGCTGTGATGGTAACTGCTATGATTATTCCAAGCCACCGTCGATTTTCAAGTATATTCAAATTTATTGAAATTCACAACATGTATACTTACTCAATTTTGTTTTCAAATTTTGTTCATACAACTATAATTGAAACATATTATTTTATTTGACCACTATAGGGTATACTCATTGATTTATTCGACTGTCTGAACATTTTTTGTCTCAACGCTGTCAATTACTAGATCATGGAATAGATTTTGATATATTTATTGCGTTGTTGGTTTGGAACTAATGATTTTTTATAGTATTTGAAATCAGCTGCGATTTATATATTACAATTTACAAATGATCCCATTTTTCATCAATTGCCTCAATTGGGGAACAAGAATTTTGTATCAAGTTTCGACGTTATCAATATATATATATATATATATATATATATATATATATATATATATATATATATATATATATATATATATATATATATATATATATATATAAAAATATATATATATATATATTATTAAATATTATCATATATATACCTTATTCATCGAACAAATTGGTAATGAAAGTAATTGATTTCTTATGAAGCAAATGACATCCTCAAAGTGACAAATATCCGTTTGAAGTGTATTTGAATTTTGAAAAATCATAATTGAATCATCATTTACATATGACTTCGAGATGTGGCATCACGTCCTAACATTCCAATCTGTGTCGTTATTCATCCACTCAGGAATGTAATGAACCTTTTTTCCCCATCTCTTTCGTATTCTATAACATTGTGTACGTCTCATATGGGCTCCAACACTTTCGTCACGCATTCATTTAGTAAGCAGTGATAGAATAAGTGCTCAGGGTCATGTTTGATATAAATTGGGGTACAACATGACTTTGTGTCAAGTTGTACAACTTGGTTAAACAAACAATTCATTATCAGCTGTTCTCGAGCGTGAATAACAGGAATTCAGCTCAATAATCATTACGGAATACAAGTTTCATACCTCTAAATCAATACATAAATGACAAAACTTATAAACGATATACAATGGAAGTTGAAGGTTGGAGAGAATAACTTCAAAGATATCTAATAAGATTATAACGGAGACAAGTTGAAGTTAAATACGTTTTTCGAATGCTTTGAGCTATAACTTATACTGTGAAGAATAGTGTATTTCATAGTCTAATGAATTCTAATGTCTTTTACAAAGTTGGTATATCACGTTAATGTGTTCAAAGTGAATAATATAAAACTGGACGTAGTTTGACTTGACTGAAACAAAACATGTTAACGATATGAAAATAAAGGGTCCGATATGACAAGCAACATTAGAGATGATGTATTGATCGACCACGGATCGATTCTTCACAATTTTAAACGATGTGTGTGGGCAAGTGATTAGAAAATATTCATGAATAATGAATCAAATAAGCAAAAACTACTCGATATAATTGTGTATAGTTGACTAATATGAATGATACAGATATAGCAGAATCGACTTTGTAGTTTGGTAAGCTCGACATTATGTACGGTATTTGATAATCAAGAAATAAAATATATATCTATATATTTCTCCTGAATGTAGCTATCGTACTAATGGATACGCAACACATACTAATTCTGATGCCAAACTCTTTCCAGACCAATAACATATAAGGGTTAATTGTTCGATTTCTCAATTTTTGTTGGTAATTACAAATCATATTTTTTATGGTAGTCATTTTAATATATTTTTTTTTATAATTTCATTTCAATCATTTTCTGTGTTCATAATACATACACCTGATCCAAGTATAGAATAAGTGAAATTTTTCCGTTTGCTAGACGTTCAAGTTCAAAGTGAACATTTTACCACTAAGAAAACAACGGAAAATGAAAGAAGAATTATCGGGCATCCGTGTAACCAACGCATCAAAAATCTTTCTCAATCAAAATGTACTGGACATACCTATGATAAATAAAAACAATGTCTTTGTTCGAATGAAAGAATGGATAAGTTCTTCTGCTCTGAGTAAGAACGAAGACAAAATAGAGAATACTTTTCTTGCTGAAGAACTGAAACCGTTGCTGTTACGATTGAAGATGCTTGGTAGTTTGCCGTTGAAATATACACAATCCAGTATGTATTCATTCATTTTATTCTATCTATTATTGTTATTGTTATTCGAGTATTCACGAAAGAAGGTCGTCCACCAACATAACACGCACAAAAATATATATATTTTTGTATATATATATATATATATATATATATATATATATATATATATATATATATATATATTATGTTTGTGGTGTTTCATGAGGTATATATTGCTCTCGGAACAAGATTTAAAATGAGAAACGGAACTACATTCCCAAAGAGCTTCAAATCATTTAACTGAGTTACAGCTATGGAATGTAATATCTGATGTTCTCAAAATTATTCAGTTGGTAGGCGACTTTCTTCTTTATTAGCCACGAGTATGACTTGACCCCATCAACAGATGGGCCATATTTGGCAGTATGGATTAGCGAGTGATAGATTGATGATTTGTCATAGACAAACTCATCCATGCCTGACGCGGGACTCGACCCTATCCCGACTGGACCCCTATTCCTGAGATAAATGAGATGTGAGAAAAATAAAAGTGAGTGAGAAAACGATTATCTCACTCAAAATGGCTGATTGGTAATGGCAAATCGGCCATTTTAAGTGAGATAATCGTTTTCTCACTCACTTTTATTTTTCTCACATCTCATTTATCTCAGGAATAGGGGTCCTGGGCTCCATTTCCCGAGGGAATGCCTTTACGCACCGAACCAGATGGGTGGCTACTATTAGTGAATTATTCATCGTTACATAGATCCAATTTATCTATTCATTTGCCGAGAGAGAGATGGAAGGTGGGAGTGAGAAGAATTGTTGAAGATAGAGAAGAGGTATAGAGTGAAATTGAGAGCGGTAAATGGTGGAAGAATAGAAAGAGATGGAGGGAGGTGGTGAGAAGAGTTGAGATGGAAGAGGAGGAGGAAGAGCAGAATCAGGTAAAGGAGACGTGAGAAAAAGAGGTCTTGCGACTGGCAGAATCAAGTCGACATGTTGTGCCCTTGTGAAGTGTACTTACCTAACTTTTTTTAGAAGAAATAGTTGGAAATGAAAGATAAAAATTGTATTCTTCCAATTTATTTAGATCCAATTTCAATTTGAGTTTGATTCGATGTAATTGATGTTTTTCTATCAACATGGAAATAACATGAGGTAGAATGACAAGGAGGTCCTCTAACTTGGCCCCCACATTTGAAATTCGAATTTTCTCTCAAAGCATTGGAATGTGCTCGTTTTGTGCTGCTACCGTTTTTTTTTAGCTGTTTCAATTCCAATGTGGGAAGGGGGGGGGGGCAAGTTAATACCATCTTCCCACATTCAGAAAGTATATTTTTGATGATGTTTTCCAAATGTGCTCGTTTTGTGCTGCTACCGATCATAAGTTATTCCACATTCATTGACACTAAATATGGAATAACAGATAATCGGTAGCAGAATGAAGTGCTTTTTAACAGCACATTTCAATGCCTTTGAAGAAAATTCAAATTTCAAATGTGAGGGGAGGGGGAGGGGGAAAGTTATGCACCTACGACAAAGTAGAATTGTTCGGACAAGCCATTACAAAGGAATCGTTAATGATGAAATCATTGAATGGAGAATCGTTGGTAAACAGAAAACCTGAGAAATGATGAGTAAAACTCGTCAATTCGTTTCAGGAAAAGATGTCTTCCTTCTTCTTCTTAATTTTTTCCAACCCTCCCTCCTCCATGATACAATCAGCTTAAGCACCACTTGGAAACTTAAGTCAAGTCTGATTTGTGTTCGAGTCCCGCTTAGGGCATCGCTTTTTGTGAAAGTTCTCTCACTCAACATCAATGTATATCATCATCACCCCCTTATTCGTATAAACCCTTATGACCTGGTTGTTGGTCGTGCAACAATAAAAATATACTCACCATATTCTCACTTTCTCCAACCCATCCACAGCGTAACATACTCATTGTTAACATAACATATAAACAATCCCGTGGCTTACGTATGAACATATTGTAATGGATCTACTTTACACCATTCAGAGAAGTATTTTCTGAAATAATGTCGATCTATATTGAACATTCACAATATGTTACGTGTTGTTTGTAGGTAGCGGTACGCTGTGAGGTAAAAATCGTTGACAAAAATATCGAGATTCACTATTATATACAAGTGATCTTTCCACCTTTGTTATCATAAAATTTAACTCATCAGCATTTCCAACAAAATATGTCGTCCGCATCAGAATATATATTTCTTAATTTTTTATTTTGCACTATTGAAGATTTATGATCACGTTTATCTGTGAAATCACCCTAGCGGAAACTCTTTGTCCCATGGCGACTGATGACGCCTTAAATACAACTAGGCAAACGCAACATTTGAGTTGTGAGATGAGCGAGATATCTGAATAAGGTATAAAAGTCGTTAAAGTAGTTCTACACTTGCTACTTTATCGACTCTGGTATTCCGCATATAGAAAATACTTCATTGTTTGTCAAATATAGAATCAGAAGGCAGTGAATCTCGGCAACCTAAATCTGCTTTCATTTCTATTATATATTTGACGAATAAAAACAGGTAATTTGATTTTTGTCTTCAAAACGGATGATTCGAATTGCTTACAAAATGGTGATAATTTCTATCATTCATGTTTACACATTCAGAAGATTTTTTTTTTCAAGATGATTTATTTTTCATATTTTCTTGCTCAGCCTAATCCGATGTGGAATTTACAAACTTTGACATAATATTTCTCAAAATCGGTTCTACCGATTCATTCCAAAAACTATACAGTTCTTAGTTGGATAAGTTTGCGTTTACAAAAAAAGTGTCATGTCGATCAGTCAAACTCTGCGACCTGTGGTTTGCTTACAAAAAAAAAACGCAGACAAAGCTTCGTAAGAGAGGGATGGTAGTCTTCGCATACGCTCATCTAATCAAAAACATTTTCAGAATGGACGTTTGACTTGTTCTCTCTACCAATGCTGTACAGTATATGCGTCTACCTGCTGTCAATGCCACTGATCGTAATCACCATACACGATATGATTTCACGAATCGTGTCGAAGAAATTGTACGACATCTTGTTCGCACAGATATTCGTGTCATTGCTGGTGCCTTACTTGATGCTGCCGATATCGGCTTGGTTGGACGCCGACCAGATCGCCAAGTATTTCAACGACTGGGCAGAGTTTCAGGTATTTAATACATTTTGTTCTTGGTAGACCTGGGTATGTCGTAATCCGTGGCGAGCGTTGTTGTTGTTGTTGTTGTTGTTGCTGTTGTTGTTGTTGTTGTTTTTGTTGTTGTTGTTATTGGACGTAACCCAAGTTGACCTGAAATTATACGATGTAACTTACCTAACTAATCTAATTTAATATTACCTGAAAATGACATAATCTGAACCAAAAACAACAGGTCTAAACTATGGAAAAGGATCTAAAAGAGTAACAAGAACTTGGAACTGTAGTGTTTAAAGCTGGGCTTCCATACCTGCGTTATTCGGATTGCGAATTCGCTATGCGGTTTTTGAAGCCACCTTGATGATAAAACGACCAATCATTGACGAGAGTTACGCGATTTCTGATTGTTGAGCTCGCCTCAACTCACCGCCTTGCAAAAGCAAAGCGCAGATCGTGGTCATGTAAGGCCAGCGTAATGGGGCTTTTGGTCAAGACCTACTTCGCATTTTTTTCTTCTAAATAGACGTACTTAACGACCCCACCAATTGCTAGTTTGTGGGGGTACGAAGCGCGTGATGGTGAAACGATGGGTGAGATGGGTGAATTGGTGAGATGATGTGTGAGATGGGTGAGATGATGGGTGAGAGTACATACAACTAGACTCGAACCCACGCCTACCTGGCTTCAGATTTCAGAGTAGTGCATCGACCGTCTGTGTCGGTTATGCAAGTTTGGTTTGCATTTTTATAAGGTACATAATATTTGTTCGGATCCCAATTTGGGTACAATTAGCGATAAGTTGGACGTGCGACTTTCAAGTTATAACCACTCACAACAGTAAATAAACAACCTCCACTACTAACCAGTCATGGTGTGAAGTAATAATATTGCATAATTAAAATGCAAAAATTCATTTACTCGTTATTCAGGATCTGTTTTTATAGAACATCACCACATTGGGGCAAGATTCGAATGAATAATTAAGCCATTCTTTATTATTCACCTGATTTTCTAGAAAACCAAAAATGTCATCTTAATTCAGGATATTGAAATTGAATTATTTGTCCTCCCAGTCCCACCCACTTTTCTGCATCGTGCCGTAGGCATTATCCGATTCTGTTCATATATTTCTATACAGAATCGGGTGAAATACTCGAGTCATGACCAAGGAGGTTAGATACTGATAGGCTATTAGTATCTAACCTCCTTGGTCATTACTCAGATAAGTGGTTGAGATTCTGTAAGAAATAAATAATAAGTATAACAAACAAATTGATCATCATTTCTGAAATTGAGATTATATTTGTTTGTATGAGGGTGAGTGTCATATATATATATATATATATATATATATATATATATATATATATATATATATATATATATATATATATATATATACATATATATATATATATATATATATATATATATATATATATATATATATATTGTGTGTGTTCGTGTGTGTGTGTGTCTGTATCACTATGAAATAATAAACATTCATCCACTATTGTGATCAATTCATTGTGATTTTGATTGTATTCTCTGAACTATTACTGTATAAAATTGTAGTCATGACAAAAAATTAGCAATTATGCTGAATTAATGAACAACAATAACAACAAAAACAACAACAACAGCCTAAAAAAGGGGGGTGAGTGTTTATTCATTTTCATTTTTTCACAGATGTCATATTTCGAAGTGACCAACAAACGATTACGTTTCAATTTCCTCAAAAGAGCAACTGTCATAATGACAATCAGCATCTTCTATTCGTTCCTACCCCTGATTGGCTGGTCGTACGCCCCACCTTATCTCGCACGCTACATGATCATCCCCTATTACGTGAACACGATGATGTTTTACGCGCCTGCGCAGCTGCTGTGGCGGTTCTCATGTAACGCCATGAAGATCGCAGGAGACAACTTGACAAAATGTTTCAAGGTATAGAAACTTTTACTAGAATTCAATTGTGAATGAAATATGTGTGGATTGGTATGATTGAGTGAGTGTTATACCCCGGTCACACTATGATCGCTAATACCCCGTTCACACTATGATCGCTAACTGCTGTTAAGCCACTAACTGAGGTTAGCAACGTAGTGTGAACGGAACGCAGTTAGCATTAACCGACATCAAGGCCTAACTACGTTCTGTGAACGCAGTTAGAGCTTAACCGAGATAAAAATCCACCGCCTTCCCAAAAAATAGCAACATTCACGCCATCATCGTGCTGTCATGCCGGCCTTATGCGTTTCGCATTTGCAAGGCGGTGAAATTGAGGCGAGCTCAACAATTAGAAATCGCGTAACTTTCGTCACTGATTGGTCGTCCTATCATCATGGTGGCTTAAATTGGTGGAATTCGCAATCCACATAACGCAGGATTGGAAGCCCAGCATTATACGTCACCAACAACCATTTCATGGCTATCAGTGTGAACACCCTACCTCAGTTAAGAACGGTGTCAACCATGATGCTTTGCGCCCAGCTAACCTCTGTTAGCTTAACAGCAGTTAGTGATCATAGTGTGAACGGGGTTTAACTGCTGTTAAGCCACTAACTGAGGTTAGCAACGTAGTGTGAACGGAACGCAGTTAGCATTAACCGACATCAAGGCCTAACTACGTTCTGTGAACGCAGTTAGAGCTTAACCAAGATCAAAATCCACCGCCTTCCCAAAAAATAGCAAGATTCACGCCATCATCGTGCTGTCATGCCGGCCTTATGCGTTTCGCATTTGCAAGGCGGTGAAATTGAGGCGAGCTCAACAATTAGAAATCGCGTAACTTTCGTCACTGATTGGTCGTTTTATCATCATGGTGGCTTAAAAAACCGCTTAGCGAATTCGCAATCCGGATAACGCAGGTATGGAAGCCCAGCATTAGACGCCACTAACAACCATTTCATGGCTATCAGTGTGAACACCCTACCTCAGTAAGGAACGGTGTCACCCATAATGCTTTGCGCCCAGCTAACCTCTATTAGCTTAACAGCAGTTAGTGATCATAGTGTGAACGGGGTATTAGGGTTAAGAGACGCGTCGACAGCGGCCATTTTGTGCCGATGTACATACATGTAGGCCTACGTGTACTTTGCCATAAATATGGTTGTCACAATTTGTGGATGTTTTACGCATATGGATGGAGCGGAGAATGGATATACAAGTGAGAGAAGATGAAATGGAATGAAATGGAAGAAGACGATATAGGTGAGGAGTGAAGTGACGAGAAAATGAAATAAAGTGAGATATGATTGTACAAACAAGCGCGGACATTTACGAAAATGGTTGAAATTGAGCTGAAATGTAATTTTCATCATCCTGGTAACAATTAATGAACTGATGATTCAACATCATTTCCAAATATATATATATGTATTAATCCTGCAGCCGATAGCGACATATGCTTGTTCCAATCTCGGCTGCCATATTGAACATTTAAAAATAGAATCTGAGCAGGGCATTCCATATTACCACTAATATATGTCAAATATGGGGGAAACTTCGCGGTTTGCAAAGCGGTGTGAAGCTACTGCCGAGACACAAATTGCACGCCTTCTTAATGTTGAGTAACGTATCTCGGTCAAATATACATCTATGATTTCAACATCCTTGTCTTCAATGTTTATAGGCAGAACTCCGGTACAACATCTCAGCCTCTAAGGTTGGTCAGTACAAGCTACTTTGGTTGAAGCTCCACCAAATCACATGTCAATGGAGTCAGGCTTCTTATAAAATTTACGCAATTTTCATACTAATGGAGGCCTGGTTTGTGACGTCATCGCTCTACGGATGCATTTCCTGCATCAGCAATGGAGAATACCACAAACTGTTCGTATTCACGATCTCGGTGTTCGGTTCGGGGTTCCAGTTCTACTTGAAATGTGATAATGCACATTGGGTTCCTCATCATGTGAGTACGTCGAAGTCAATGACGTAACCGCGATGAAGTGATACCAACCCATTGCATCACAATATAACGTAGGCGACCTAACTCGGGTCTTGAAAGTGAAATATTCCCGGGGTCGGTTTCCGAGTCCAGGGTCCCGATTGCCTGTAGCGCAACTATTGCTCTTATATCGTACTAAATCATGCAAACAACAATGATCAACAATGCTATACACGGCTCTGTAAAATTTTAATGTTAGTAGTTGCATTTGTTTTTTACGAAAATTATAGATTTTGTGAGCTCAACAATGCCACCGGTACCGTATAGCTACTCTTATTTACATCTAGTTCACAAGGGAATCCGCTGAATCGTGACAGGAAATAGGGACCTTTGGCACTGAACTGACCGTAAGAAACCACAAATGCCTTCCATGTTATCAGTATGGGAGTTGGAGCACCTCCTTTATATTATGATAAAATAGGTTGGTATCACTACATCGTGACGTAACTATGGGCAAGCGGAAAACGACGCTGATTCCACGATCGAGTTGGTGACTCGTTCACAAGACTAATTTCAGACCAGTTGGCCAACCCAATTGATGCTGTTGAAATAATTGGAACAATTTTTCCGTGTGTACTTCGATTCACATTTTGTATTTAATTCAATTTTTTCCATATTGTTTTCTTTGATTAGAATGGTTGATGGTAACATGACATTTTAGCGAGGTGTTGTCGTTATATCGCTGATCATATTCACCAATTGGCATGCTCAAGCTTAACCCTAGTACAGTGAGTGTGTATAATTATGCTGCGTTCCTGTTTTGATCCAGGTGAGAGAAGGTATCCATCAGGAGCTTCACCAACAGCTGTCGTGCGATTTCAAGCCTGCTGTCTGGGAAGAGGTATTCACAAAATAGCAACACCTTTCAGTTAGGGATATGAATGTATAGTAATCACATTTCATGAGAAATATTAAATGAGAAAGAAGATTCAATGAAATGAGAGAAAATGATTGAAAAATAAATTCGATCATCAATGTTCAATGAGCTTGATATTTATTCTGAAATATGAAAATATACTCATGGAATTAAATTTACATTTCAATTTGAAGATTCTTCTCTGTTTCGAAAGATAGAACATAATATCCCAAATTTATACCAACCAATCATATCATTTTATATATTATTCGGATCTGCGGGAGAAAATGACCGTCACAAAAAAAGTGAAACCTTGGATATTCAGTTTCGATTTCAGTTTCATTCAATTTCGCATTCTGATCTTCAATATACATAATACTAGGAAAACGCGGGATTCGCGTTTTGAGATGAGCTGAGAAGTATGGAAATCCGGAATGAAAAATAACTTGTCACCTCAATTTACATCTACGGACCTTGGATTACTTCAAACGTTCAAAAACCTTACTTGCAACTTGTTGATATTTATAGTGCTGCAACCTGTCGCACATACACTTTGCAAAATCAATTGATCCAAATATTCAATAAAATGTACACTTTTATTGCGTTCTTTGTTATTTCTCATTCGATTGTTGCAAAAATCTCTGAAAAGGTGTATAATCGTATTGTTCATATTCGGTGGAAATTTGAGAGCTTTTGATAAATTCCTGTTTTTCAAGTATTTTCCCTCCGGGTTATTCTTACGAGGATTATTCAAACTTTCCGATCATTTTCCGGAAAAACCTTCCAATCGATTGCTCTAAATAACAATTCCAGTCTATTGTGGTATGACAGAAATATGTGGAAAAGGTTTCAATTCGAAAATTATTCTTTCCTGACCTGTATATGCCGCGTACAAATTTCAAAAAAAAAAAAAAAAAAAAAACAAGCCCATTTTTTTCGGCATGTGGAATGGAATCTTCGCTACGCTCATCTAATAAGTGAAAACAATAAAACTGACAGCAGCCCGCGTAAGAACACAAATTCTTGAGTGCGGACTGTCAAATAAAGAGCATTTTAGCCTTTATATAGCTCGTAGTAGAGACGGACAAACAAAAATAATGTCCAACAGAAGACGAGTTTGTTTTTCATTACCAATCGATTAACATATTTTACTACATGTGTAATAGTTTAATTGTGGATTCATTTTATAGATTTGATTTTACATGGACTCATTTATATATTTTTTTAATATATAGAAAAATCTCTGAATGAAGTAATTTATATAACTGATAAATAATAGAAATGAGTCAAATGAACAGGTATATGAACACTTTTCAACATGAGGAACCAATATCTGACCACAGCAAAATGAAATGTAGAGTACTGAAACTGGGTAAGAATATTTTCTGATCATTCTCGTACATGCAGCAACTTTGAGGATTTAACTCTTTTGAAAGATGAAGTTGCATTTATTCTCTCAAACCTCACCCTGTAAAATAATAATACCCTAAAAATACCATAGTATATATGGAATGGATTTAATAAAATGGGGTCATTGTCTGATATAATTGACTATATGGCATACAACTCTCACGACTTTTTAATGACATCAAGACGATTTTTGATATGAACCTCTGCGGGAGTTCACCCCCAATTGTCACCACGCGAGCGCTTGGTTTGAATCTATCTCATCAGGGATACGTGTTACAGAAATGAAATGTGAATGCAACTGAAACCGAAAAGTTATTCTGTTTAGCAATATGTAACTCAGTAAGCTTACAGCTGAAACAAAATCATTAAACCATTCACCATAATATCCATATATAATTCTACATTTGATACTTACCAAGTCTTATTGTATTACCAAGTCTAGTTAACAGTTATCTAAGAGTTGGTGAAAACAAATATCCCACGTAACCATGGTGATAACAATTTTTATTTGCCAGTTGGAGCTACACCCACGTTGGTAATACCGGACCTAAGTATCATAACTGGTAATCATTCATGTTTTCTTCTTTTCGAGATTAAATCGTTTCTTCAAGCAACGACAACGAACGTTTCTTCGATAAATCTGGGTGGCTTTATCGATGTGGATCGAAAACTCTGCCACGGGGTGAGTCGAACAAGTCATATGTGAGCTTATCATCACATGAAGGGGTCGATCAAGCTATATTAAAATGTATATCGCAGTAAATAAACTAATATTGATATTAAAACGCACCGAAACTAGCAGACAATGAACGTAGGCACTTCACAAGGAGTCTATGGATGAGGACACAACCAATGAAATATTATGTGTGGGTGAGATAATTGTTTCTGATTTTTTTTTGTAATACACCTTCTTTCTTGAGGTTTTTTCGAGGCACTGCACTGTTGACTAGGATATATTGGCGTCGGTGAATGATATATGAAATGAAAGGTGTCTACAGAAAGTTGGAAGGAGTTGGTAGTGGCCTGTTGTTAAGATACCATCCCAGTATTTATTGAACTGAACGGCAAAAGGAAACCATAAAAAATCCTGTTGGAATGGTCGACCACGGCGGGAATCGAAACCCAGTCTCCTGAATGATGGTTCAGTGTTATAGCCACTCGACCACTCGTCTCAGTAAAGGATGCACCATTCATGTTGAACCATGAAATATTGCGTATCATTTGTCACTTGAATTCATTAAAATTCGATTCATTTCCAGAACTTATTTTTACATTCCCCCCCCCCCTCCGCACCCCCTGGGTTATTTTCACGAGGTTTTTGAAACTTTCGACTTTTTTTCAAAAATAATCGAGCTATAATTATGATCACCAATATACATGTCAAGTTGTATCAATATATTTGTTTTCGTTCGACATGTGAAGCGCGGGAAGCGATTTTTTTTCGAAAGGCTCACGATAAAATTGAAATTAGCTCACCCTCATCCAATTATTTTCTACTACCCAGTACCTTACTCTTATGAATTTTCATCTTTTGATTTAGATCAGATCTAATCAAATACTTTTTTCTCACTCTCCTTCGCTACAGGCTGGAGCGACAGTCGTGACGTATCTGGTTGTTATGCTGCAATACCAACTGACTACAAACGAACCAGGAAACTTACCAACAAATACTACCAACATCGACATCAAGTGATCTCAATATTACAGGATCAATACAGGATTTTCTCGAAAGTTCAACTTGTTTACGCTAAGCTCTTCATAGATGGCGCCAATGGGCCACTGCCTTATACCATAAGCACCTAGATCGATTAAGCAGAAGCCAGTTGAGATTTTGATCTCTGTCCATCAGACATGGCTGTCCGCCATGCTACAGGAGCTTACGTAGTTGATCTAGTTCTTCGTATTATTTTCTACAACTAGGAAAACGCGGGATGCGCGTTGTTAGACGAGCTTAGGGGTATAGAAATCTAGAATGAAAAATAATTTGTCAACCCAATCTACATCTACAGACCTTGGATCACTCCAAACGTTCAAAAACCTTACGAGAATCAGTTATGTCACGGCCTTCCTCTTCATTCATTTCAATCGTTTTGAATTAATTGCTGACACTTGTTGCTATAGATTTAATTGGTTCTCGTAATAGCCTAAATTGATGGGAAAATGCTTTATAAATGCGTTTTCTTCGTTATTTCTCATACGATTGATGCGAAAAATCTCTCAAAATGTGCTTAATAGTTTCCTTTATATTCGGCGAAAATTTGAGAGGTCTTGAAAAATTTTGATTTTTCAAGTATTTTCCTCCGGGTTATTCTAATGGGGATTTTTGAAATTTCTAAAATTCATAAAAAAAAAGTTACCACCCGATAATGCCACAAAACTATACAGATCTAAGTTAGATGAGGAACCATGACGAAAAAAAGTTTGAAGTTGATAGCTGTAGCCGTTTGACCTGTGGAGAACCGACAAAAAAACATTAAAAAAAAAAAAAAAAACATAAAAACGAACACCAATTTTTTTCAGTATGTCAAATTGAATCCTCGCTAAAGCTCGTCTAATAATAGACTTCTGTCAAGTAACAAATGACAAACAATAGTTACCATAGCAATACAGCGAACTGGTGGACTACCAAACATTCTAATTGGTCGATTACAACTGGTGGACATTGTTGTCTGTCTCTTTCAACAATTGGTGACGTCACTTGACAAAAGCCTCTAGATAAAAGAGAAATGTAGTCAATATCATTGGTCAACACCCTAATACTGACGGATCAGGCGGTCTGCCTTGCATTGGGGTTGTCAGCCACCGTTAGCGCAGATAGTGATCATTAGATGAACGTATATAATATGGAAGAGAGTGGTCATACAGTGACCATTCTTGGTCATATATAGGCAAAAGGATAATGGATCAACACGATTCAATTTTGAATTAGAAATGAGCCATTTTTAGACGAGCTTTAGCGAGGATTCAATTTGACATACTGAAAAAAATTGGTGTTCGTTTTTATGTTTTTTTTTTTTTTTTTGTTTTTATGTTTTTTTGTCGGTTCTCCACAGGTCAAACGGCTACAGCTATCAACTTCAAACTTTTTTTTGTCATGGTTCCTCATCTAACTTAGATCTGTATAGTTTTGTGGCATTATCGGGTTGTAACTTTTTTTTTTATGAATTTTAGAAATTTCAAAAATCCCCATTAGAATAACCCGGAGGAAAATACTTGAAAACTCAACATTTTTCAAGACCTCTCAAATTTTCGCCGAATATAAAGGAAACTATTAAGCACATTTTGAGAGATTTTTCGCATCAATCGGATGAGAAATAACGAAGAAAACGCATTTATAAAGCATTTTCCCATCAATTTAGGCTATTACGGGAACCAATTAAATCTATAGCAACAAGTGTCACCAATTAATTCAAAACGATTGAAATGAATGAAGAGGAAGGCCGTGACATAACTGATTCTCGTAAGGTTTTTGAACGTTTGGAGTGATCCAAGGTCTGTAGATGTAGATTGGGTTGACAAATTATTTTTCATTCTAGATTTCTATACCCCTAAGCTCGTCTAACAACGCGCATCCCGCGTTTTCCTAGTGATAATTAATTACTTTTATATAGTAAGGCTTAATTGGCAAAAACATGGACACTGCAGCCCCCATTACCACTCTATCTCATATATAGGATCTTTAGTGATAGCAAGTTACTGCAGAAAACGATTAAAACCATGACTCTCAAGAATTTTCACAATTATCAACTCAACATTTTATAGAGGGATGTTCACCCTAGCACGTACCTTTATCTCATGATATAAGATCAAACTATTTTGCTCATAAAATGGTTTAATTAGTATTGGTGTAATATTAAGATGTAAATAGCATTATATCACCCTCCGTAGCACAGTCAACTAAGGCACGGTTGAAAAAACTGAAGTTACCGTTGGTAGTGGTTGTGTATCTCAAAAGCCATGCGTTTTTGTAAATGTCTTTTTACTTATCACAGTTGCATATATTTCCACCATCACCTGCTCATGAGTCATGGTATGAATTGGTATAATTAGGCGTATACTAGACGATGAAGTTGACAAAAAACTGATTTACGCGGGACTCGAACCCTAATCCGACTTGACTCCAGTTTCCAAGGCAAAGCCTTGACTTAATGAGCCAGACAGGCAGTGAGATATACAAACAATGACTGGTGTGTTGTTTCATTTAATGATGAAATATACGGCATGAAAAAAAATGTGTAATTCGTTCAATCGTGTTTAATTTAAACGAACTGATAAATTAATCTCAATATATAATAATGATCATGGTCATCATCTTTATTCAATTATATATATATATATATATATATATATATATATATATATATATATATATATATATATATATATATATATATATATATATATATATATATATATAAGTGTAAAAACAAGTATAGTACAAATGTGCTATAGAATGCGTTAAATAGATGAATAAAAAAGACGTGAGTACGTGGAAATAGATATCATAATCATAACCACCGATATTGGTGACACTATAATATTTTAATTTGAAATTCCTCTGGATTTTCATATATAAGTATAAAATATTCTTCTTCATTTCCATATAATAAACTATAGGTATAGAAAAAGATCAATATATACTTTCTCATAAATTGCCGAAACATTTTGATGATTTCAATCCAATTGAGTGATAATATACGTAGTTACTTACTATGGTATATTCAGCCTTTTCCCCCTGGATCAATACATGTAGGCCTTGATATGATCGAAGCATAAGTACATAAGAGCTCATTGAGCCAAGTCAATTTTTGGGAAACCTAAATCATTGGAATTGGGTTCCTGTATAAGAAATAGGTTTTCTGTGAATATTATTCACTCAGCTATAATAATAAGATAATAATAACAATTTGTATTTCTAAATTTGTGTTTACCAAATTATTACTCTTATTACAAAGGTAATTCATCATTCGCTTATGCGTGCCCCCAAATAATCTAGCTGTTAGTGGGGTCGTTGAGAGAATAGTAATCATCAAATTTTCATCACGACTGTTTATTCAGATTTGTAAGTTATCCACATGTAAATATTTAAATTGTTATTAATATATACGGGCGAACCAAGGCTGCTATTATGCAACACCCAAATGACGAATTTAATTTCACGTTTATGCAAACAGATCATTATTGTATCATCAAACAATTAGAAGCTTCATTTCTCAGACAAATAGAACATGCCAAATTGTATATAATCCGCACAGTGTTGTTCCATATTAAAATATTCATTCGGCACATTTTTAGCAAATAAGACATTTCTGGAATCTCATTAATACTGTGTCAATGATTACCTAAATATATTATAAAAAGACTTCATATCTTGATCCAAGTTGTTTGACATACATTTAAAATATTAACAGATTATCTGTATTAAATCGTAAAATAAACTTACGTCAAAGGAATTTATGTTTTTTAGTATAAAAGGAACTGTTTTTGTTGATAAAATTCTATCTGAGAACATCTTCTCACTTCATCTGTACCAACTTACTACAGTTCAACAGGTGAGTCAAAAGTCTTACATTTTGAAATGTGCTCATTACATTCTGGTCTTGAATTGCAGACACTTGAATAGTCCAAGTGGCAGTTTAGATATCTGTTATTTGATATCACTAACTCAAAATATGACTATTTGAACTTCTATTATTGGGATTTTTATACAAATTTCCATCGGTAATTCAATTTGTGTGAGATTTTAGTTCTCAATTGGGAAAATGTTGAATGAAAAGTGATTTTACTGTTCGAAAATTCCAAGAATTTTGTGAAAATCTTACAAAAATGAAAATCTTATTTCTATTATATGAACGCGTGAGTTTTGATACATAAAAGTTCATCCAAAAGTATATGAAATTTGATCTATGAGAACAAAAATGGCATATAACTATGGAATAATTATTAGACGAGCTTTAGCGAGGATTCAATTTGACATACTGAAAAAAATTGGTGTTCGTTTTTATGTTTTTTTTTTTTTTTTTTTTTTTTTTTTTTTATGTTTTTTTGTCGGTTCTCCACAGGTCAAACGGCTACAGCTATCAACTTCAAACTTTCTTTCTTCATGGTTCCTCATCTAACTTAGATCTGTATAGTTTTGTGGCATTATCGGGTGGTAACTTTTTTTTTTAAGAATTTTAGAAATTTCAAAAATCCCCATTAGAATAACCCGGAGGAAAATACTTGAAAAATCAAAATTTTTCAAGACCTCTCAAATTTTCGCCGAATATAAAGGAAACTATTAAGCACATTTTGAGAAATTTTTTCGCATCAATCGGATGAGAAATAACGAAGAAAACGCATTTATAAAGCATTTTCCCATCAATTTAGGCTATTACGGGAACCAATTAAATCTATAGCAACAAGTGTCACCAATTAATTCAAAACGATTGAAATGAATGAAGAGGAAGGCCGTGACATAACTGATTCTCGTAAGGTTTTTGAACGTTTGGAGTGATCCAAGGTCTGTAGATGTAGATTGAGTTGACAAATTATTTTTCATTCTAGATTTCTATACCCCTAAGCTCGTCTAACAACGCGCATCCCGCGTTTTCCTAGTTATATATCATTCTGTGTTGATAACTTGTTTTATAGTCGACATTTGGTGTTTCTTGCAGACTCAACATGAAGAGCTTGATCGGGTTCGTGGTTCTCGCAGCCTTCGCCGGGTTGTCCGTCGTCGACGCCCAGAGTAAGATATTCACACTCAATCAGAGACTTCATCAAATCATTAACAATAATTAACAATTTTTTGGAAACGTGTAATTATTCAAGATCAATCGAATATATATTTTTAAATATATATATATATATATATATATATATATATATATATATATATATATATATATATATATATATATATATATATATATATGTGTGTGTGTGTGTGTGTATATATCTTCCAATAGATTGCATCTATTATTTCAGTGGAATAATAAGAAAAGGTATCTGATATGTCATGTTTATGTCGTGTGTAGATAAAGTAGTATGCTACTTGGGCAGCTGGGCAGGCTATCGTCAAGGTAACGGCCAGTTCAACATCGACAACATAGATGTGAAACTCTGCACTCATGTCATTTACTCGTTTGTCGGCATCACTACTGACGGAGGTATCCGCTCTCTGGACACCTACAACGATCTGCCCTCGGGCAAAGGTGATTATGGATTGTTATTATTGACTTTCTCTTTATTGAACGACACTTTAACTAGAAAAGAGTCATTCAAATGTCCGGAAAGCGAGAATTGTTCTGCAATTTGGTTTTTAAATTGACATTTTTTTTAATAACAACAAAACTTGATACAAAATTATTGTTCCCCATTCAAGGCTATGGATGAAAGATAGGATCGTTTGGACGGGGAACTACAAGGGCGATTTCACCACCCCATTTTAATTATTTAAAACCAATGAACTTCAGCACCAGGACTGCGCTGTCTGTGGCCATAATTTTTCGCCGCAGATAAAAGTCTTTCAGTTTCTGAAGTCTGGAACACATTATAAGTAAAACCCGTTTCTGTGATATAAATCCGAAAATTACCAGCATTGGTATTAAGAGTGAATAAAACACACGAATGTTGATATCTTCCACTTTGAACTGAGCCTCTTAGGTAATGATCACTTCTTTCCATCAACAGCGGATGTAAAGTTTATCATTATACAAATGGAACTAAAACAAATAAGTAAAAAAACATTCCTGTAGATCAATATCGATTGTTATTGTTGCACACAATGATCTTTCCACCTTTGTTATTATTCACTTTGATTCATTGGTATGTGCAATAAAATTGTCTGCATCTTATGATGTATCTAATAATTGTGTATCTTGCAATGTTGACGTTGTATGATCATTCATACCTGTGAAATCACTCTGATGAGGATTTTTCGTCCCACGAAGCCTTATATCATAACTTTGCACGAACATTTCTGTTCCAATTACATTTTTTTCCAAATTTATTTTTCTCAATTTAATTGAATGAAGTGTTTCGGTCAGAGAAGCTCTTTCATTTCATATAATCCAATACATCAACATTCAACCCCTCGTCTAGATGGTTTTGGCAAGTTCAACCGCCTGCGGCTACAGAACCCCTCCCTGAAGACGTTGGTTGCTATTGGTGGCTGGAACGAAGGTTCTTCGTCCTACTCTCTGGTGATGGCCAATCCCGTATTGAGAGCAAATTTCATCAACAATGCTGTGACCTTCACTAAACAATACGGCTTCGATGGATTTGACCTTGATTGGGAATACCCTGCTCAGCGAGGAGGAGGATACAATGATAAGGTAAGTTGTATGAAGATCTCGGATCATTGACATCTCTGTTATTGGAAAGGTTATCATCACAATTTTATCCACTTCAAATGAAATTGGTGATAATTTGGTGTTTCTCAATTGTCAAGAGAAATACTAAAAATCAGCACAGAAGTAGTATTCACTTTTACCGACAGCTGTTTCGAGGTCATCTTGAACATCACTGATGCCAGGTTTAGCACGGGTAACATCGAGTTATCCCAAGTCTCCATGTTATCAGGATAATACTATAATCCTACAGGAAAGATGAGTGCGCTTCCAGTAATGATGGAATAAATTTGCTCTTGCATACAAACTCTTTCGCAACTTTAATCAAGATTGTTTGAACCTAACCTCGAATATTTTACCTGTATTTGTATAAGCAGGATATGCTACGATAGGAAGCAGGATAGGACAAGCAGGATATACTTGAATGAACTTATACTTAATGCCGAAATTATCATTGTGAGAGTATAGCTTCAATTCGCAGTATATAGAGTTATCACCATGAAAACCCATGCTATTTGTTCTCACCGACTCTCATATGAAGGTTGACTGGATCTATCAACTGGTTAACCGGGCCTCAAATACGAGTACTCATCTCCCCAATTATTATTATGTAGTCGAAATACATTCATTGTCACTATCGATTTTATTAATTATTGATATTTGGTCTTTGGGTAATCATTTTAGATCAAACCTCTACATTATTTGACAATTATCTTAAGACTAGGGCCCAGTAATAAAAAGTCCAGTTGGACTTATTCGGAGAGCTATTGAAAACAAATAGCATGACTAACGTCATAGTGATGACTGGTTTCCACTCCCAGTACCAATTCTACCCCCACGTTGGTAATTCTACATCTAAACTCAATGTAGAAGTGTTGAACAAAGCCGTCTTACTCTTAGTGATCATGCTTCTATCCTGGTGTCTACATCTAAGTAACTTGATCCCTGTTTCTCTTCCAGGCCAACTTCGTGTCGCTCCTGAAGGAAATGCGAGCAAGGTTCGATCAGGAAGGACTCTTATTGACGGCTGCTGTTGGCTGCACTGAAGGCATTGCTTCCATCTCCTACGACGTTCCAGCACTCAGCAAGTAAGACCCATAGGAAACAGAGTTAAACAAGGTATCAGTCAGTATCTAACTGCGTTCTCTTCACATTATAAACTTCAGTTGGAACTTAGAATATCAACTGTGGTTAGCGATCGGGTTGAATGACAGACTCAACTTGAACTTAACTGAGCTCTCTTCACATTATATTGGCATTTCAGTTCGGAGAATGACCGCAGTAAGCGAGTGCATAGGCCTATGTGGTCAAAGTATCGCTCTCATATTATAGGCCCACCAATTCCAGATTTTCTTTTCGGAGCCACAAATAGTTAGACGAGCTTTAGCGAGGATTCAATTTGACATACTGAAAAAAAATGGTGTTCGTTTTTTTTTTTTTTTTTTAATGTTTTTTTGTCGGTTCTCCACAGGTCAAACGGCTACAGCTATCAACTTCAAACTTTTTTTCGTCATGGTTCCTCATCTAACTTAGATCTGTATAGTTTTGTGGCATTATCGGGTGGTAACTTTTTTTTTTATGAATTTTAGAAATTTCAAAAATCCCCATTAGAATAACCCGGAGGAAAATACTTGAAAAATCAAAATTTTTCAAGACCTCTCAAATTTTCGCCGAATATAAAGGAAACTATTAAGCACATTTTGAGAGATTGTTCGCATCAATCGGATAAGAAATAACGAAGAAAACGCATTTATAAAGCATTTTCCCATCAATTTAGGCTATTACGGGAACCAATTAAATCTATAGCAACAAGTGTCACCAATTAATTCAAAACGATTGAAATGAATGAAGAGAAAGGCCGTGACATAACTGATTCTCGTAAGGTTTTTGAACGTTTGGAGTGATCCAAGGTCTGTAGATGTAGATTGGGTTGACAAATTATTTTTCATTCTAGATTTCTATACCCCTAAGCTCGTCTAACAACGCGCATCCCACGTTTTCTTAGTTTATTTGAATTGTATCTTTAGTCTATTCAGTAATATATTTTCCTTTTCATCATAAGTTGTTGTTAATTTTATTGTTGTAATAAGTTGTATTGTTGAATTAAGTTTCTGAGGACTGAAAATGCTCTCTGTGTGACAGCTCCTTTAAATACCGTTTCAACTCTTAATGGTTCACCAAAAGAGCTAATTGATTACTGTGGCAATCCCCCAGAAAAAAGTTACAAGTACGCTGTTAGTGTTGAAAACTGGAACTAGAGAAAAGTCACAGAATAAAGCACGCGCATATTTTCAACAACGACATTGATTGGAATACTACATTGTTGACTGAACTTTTGTAGCCATTCGTCGGCCATATTGAGATTTAGAAGCGCAATCTGTTGTTACTTCTCGTGTCGAAAGATCCTAGAAGAATGTAATAACATGGCACGCGGTCTCTTAGAATGCAATAACTAGACTATTTTGTAGCTTTCCACCCCCCTCCCCCCTCATTAGTAAAAACTGAGATTTTGTGGTACAACAATGAATGGAATTACACAAATACTAGGCATGTTGCCATAGTAATTGACTCTTAGAGTAAACTTTAGGGTCGATAAGACCTGGCTAGTCCGCTAGCTAGCTATAGAGGGCGTTGTCAAGATGAGGGTTCTGAAATATGATGACTATTTTGTTTCACTTGAAAGGTACTTGGACTTCATCAATGTCATGGCTTACGATATCCACGGCTCGTATGAAGCATTCACTGGCCAAAACGCACCGCTTTACGCTAGCTCACTCGATAAGAGTGTACACCAGCAACAACTCAATGTGGTGAGTTATCATCTCCAAAAGTCAGGCACTTTTCATAAAATGTTTGAAATACAAATACAAGTCTTCAATCTTTCACTATCTTTTTTTCGGCAAAAAATATTTCATTGATACTTGTAATAATTTCGTATTGGAAAAGGGCGACTTATGTGTAACTAGTAATGAATCGTAAAAGTAAGTTGATGTGACCATCGTAACCATCAGAAAACATTCAATAGACAATTTTACGGATCAACTAATCTTAGCCACCTAAGTATCATTATAGAATGCGTGGTTGAGCGCTGCAATTTATAATACATCCATTTAGTACAGTCCATGAATTTTACTAATATATTACCGTCATCTGTCATTTACTTTCTCTCTCTCTCTCTCTCTCTCTCTCTCTCTCTCTCTCTCTCTCTCTCTCTCTCTCTCTCTCTCTCTCTCTCTCTCTCTCTCTCTCTCTCTCTCTCTCTCTCTCTCTCTCTCACACACATTCGTCTCTCCTGCAGAAATCCAGCATCGAGTACTGGATCGCTAACGGAGCTGCCCCAAGCAAGCTGATTCTCGGTATTGGCACATACGGACGCCACTTCACTCTGACGTCGTCGTCCACCCAGCTGGGAGCTCCTGCCAACGGACCGGGACCCATGGGACCTTACACTCTCGAGAGCGGATTCTGGGGATACAACGAGGTGAGTCTGGAACGAGGATTTGTATATATATATGAAGTGGGAAAGTACTCTAGGTTCAGCGCTCTATGCCTGACCAGATATATGTATACTATTCCTTACAATGCCATATATTAGCTTCTAAATAACATGAGGTTAGTTGATGCAGAAAAAATTCGAGTAATGATTTAGTGCATTATAGATACGAGCGTCATTTTCGTTATGAGTTGGGTAAAACAATAACACTGGAAAGGAAGCTGGGTCATGGTTGAAATGGATCACCGAAACAGCTGCCTCCGTCAAATAAAATATCAACAATTGGCGTAGATATCAAAATGGTATCTCAGATCCGTCATCACAGTCAGGTATTGAACAAACTATAAGAAGCAATCCAGTTCGTTTAAACATTTTCTGAATCATGGCATCCCAATGCCACAGATAATTTTAGAAAAATGGATGGTAATTAAATCTATACTCCGGTAAAATGCCTTAATTTATGATATTTAAAACCAAATTGAGAAGCACCCGGCGGTGATCGAACTCGGGCCATCTCGCACAACAGGAAGACTCATTGTCCAATACACTTTGTAGTCGACTGTCGATCATAATGAGTGATTATATAACTATTTGATAGATATTGAACCAGGTCATTATACCAGTTTCCTTCTCGTTACTACTTCACTATTTCATCACGATTTGCCTCGAGGTTGTAGACACTAGACTACCCAAGCGATAGTGGCCACTGATCATTCATGAACAATGTTACTGTGTCTGTTGCTGATGCCAAGTGCACCTGTAAAGCTGTCCTACCATGAACGTCCGGCGGTTGCGCTATGCGGAACGCGAAAAAGTTGGGCCCAGCTCAACATTAGGATACCGCGCCGCTCTCGTCGCTGATTGGTCGTTTTTACAATATGGCAGCTAAAGCGAATTCGCTAAGCGAAATTCGGCGAATTCCGCGTTCATGGAAAGACAGCTTTACTTATGTCAATAAGTGTACTTGTTGATGATGGCAAGTGCATCTGTTGCAGATCTGCGAGGCATTCATGGCTGGTGGCTGGACTCAGTACTACGACGAGGAGCAACAAGTACCGTATGCTGTCAAGGGCAACGTGTGGCTCGGATATGATGACGTCAGATCGGTCAGGGCAAAGGTGAGACCACGTGACTAAGTGGGCGAAATAGAGGAACCTCTCATTTACAAAATGTCACGTTTCTGTACAGTCCAAGACGAGAGTTTCCATTTTCTTACACATTTCAGATATTTTCGTTTTTCGTTTTTGGACAACATAATATGAATGTTGACTCCAATTCATCAACTGTCCCTGAATGAAGGCTGAGAATGACACTATACAGGACCGTACGAGCGGCACCCCAAACGAAATTAATCATTTCAATGTAGCTCATATAATAAAGTATGATGCAAATTATTTCATGGATACTGGTAAATTTTAATATTTCAATAATTTCAATTCTTTGCATTTTTGTTCCATCATTTGATAGAGAAATGTTGATCTTTAGTTAAAATGTACTGCATGGTTTCTGTAAGTGTTTTTCACCATGGTTTAATCTACTTCAGGTTTTCTTTTGCAATTGTGTTTGTCTACATTTATATGCTTTTGTTGTTGATGACTTCGAAGAATCACAATCACCGACTTCGACTACTTCTTCAGAATGTTATTCAAATGTTTATAGGTCGAGTTTGCACTCTCGTTGGGTCTGGGAGGCGCTATGATCTGGTCTATCGAAACTGACGATTTCACTGGTAAATGCGGACAGAAGTACCCAATTCTGAGTACCATCAACGAGGTACTGGCATCTGGTAGTGCTGTTGCTTCAACTGCTGGTCCAACTGCTGGTCCAACTGCTGCTCCAACTTCTGCTCCAACTTCTGCTGCAACTGCTGCCCCTACAACTGCTGCCCCTACAACTGCTGCCCCTACAACTGCTGCCCCAACAACTTCTGCTCCAGTCACCACAACCCAAGCTGTAATTATTTTAGCGCTTGAAATTTCTGATTCCACTTGGACCTTGTTTGATAGGCCTAGAGAACTTCTAATGGAGAGAAAGAGGAGTCAACATATTTGAAGGTTATCTCAGATGGATTGAATTATTTTTTCACAAAACTGTATACTCTTATAAATTACTGACATGACCTCTGTTGCTTCACATCGTCAAGACGGTCGTGGTAACCACCGCAATTCATTTTTAATGGATACAAATGGAGTACCATAATTTATGACATATCCCTTTTTGAAATACGGACCTGGAAATTATGGACTGATAATGTAGACAAGTCTGAAGCTTAGAGGTGTTTCTGATTCTCAATCTGACCTATGATTGATAACTTTTCCAGTAATATTTCTGGTTTTTATTATGATTTATAGATTAGTATATCTTTGAAAATTATTCTCTCCAATCTGTTGAATGATGAAAAGGAGATGCTCGTGCCCTGATATCAAGAAACCATCTCAGTATTCTTCATAACGTTTTAGGGAGAGCCACAAAAAAGATAGGATGGCCCTATGACAGTTATCAAATTTCGTTCTGTTGAATGAAGCTTCAGAGCGAGTCAAATCAAGTATTTTCACGTACTTCTGATCCAACTATGTTGTATGTTTCCAGCCCGCCAGCACAACTAGCCAGCTCCCAGCTTCAGGTGTCTGCGAATCAGGAGGCTATGTCCGCGATCCCGTCGACTGCTCAGTCTTCTACTTGTGCCAGGAGGGCGCCAAAGGATACATCACACACAAGTACACATGCCCAGCTGGCCTTGTTTTCGATCCAGTATCCAATGTTTGTAACTATGACTACGCTGTTCAATGCTAAGGAGGAAATGTTGAACTGAAGCGTGGGCTGGATAACTTTTGGAGATTCATTATTTCTAAAAAAATCAATAATTTGACGACTACTCATTGACCTAAAATGTAAGATCGAATCAGGTGGGCGGTTCAGTGGGATTGGGAAACCACTAATCAAAGTAGATCTCTAGAAGGCCACTTGATGTCCAATCTACTTGGCCGACTAATGAGGCTTTCCTATCAGTTAGTCGTTACATTTGTTGTGAATTTATTCACAATATAGTAGTGGTATCTGTTATGGATTCCTATTGCATATTCTCCAATGCCAACTGAATTTGTTGAATTGATTGTCATTGATGAATGTAGGTTTTCGATTAGAAAGATTGAACGAATAACCAAACAGGAAGTACCTTCTCCAATCTTGAAATGAGTATAATAATCAGAAAGAAGAGAATGTCCGACATATTTCACAAATGATTTTCTCAGCCTACGCTTCAACTACCACGACAACGACCACGGATCTGATCTATATTTATCAACAGAGATTTTAAATTATTGTTAATTTGTAGTGAATTGTATTTATAAAACTAATTTTGTAGATTGTTTTCAATATTTATAGGAGTTGAATGAACGCATGTCTCGAATTGAATAAATTGCACGAACTTGAATTGCATGAACTATTTTATTAATTGACCAGGACAACAGTTGTGAAGAATCAATCACCAAGTCCCCCAAACCACACCAAAGACCAGGTCCAGTTATCCTTATTCTGAGAGACGGTGAGAAAAATAGCATGGGTAACCATGATGATAACAACTTCTGAGTGTCAGTCTGTTGGCACGAGGACAGTCGAGGTAGTGCTTTGAAATCTGGAGTCAGAAAAGTGTGGGCTGGAGTTCTGCTGTACTCTTACGCTTTTGTAAAATCCTCTTATCTACCTCTTTCAATCATCCTTCCATTATCACATTTGTGCCCCTTCATAGCTTAGCTGTTGTTGAGGTAGTTAAGAAATATATTTAAAAAATCGTTCATTCATGATGGCTGTTCATCTTCACGGTGAATAATCATGAAGGTCCAGCTTACTATAAATTTGGAATTTTAATTGCCAAAAATGAAGATGAGTAATAAAATCATGGTGATAAAAGCATAAACTGAATTAGTGATGATGAAATGAGTAAAAGCCAGCACGCAAGAGAGACTCGTCTCTCCCCCCCCCCTCTCCCCACCCTCGCCCGCCTTGCTTACTGAACACACAAAGCAAAGTATAGATCACATGCATTCGTCTATTATACTTTTATCCACGAAAGAAGGTCATCTACTAACTGAATAATTGTAAACACTTCAGTAAGTGCGTAACCTCTCACTGCAGCTTTGAACATTGTACTGTTTTTACTTTTGAGAAATGTAGTTGCGTTACTCATTGTAAACCTCGTCATTACAAATCTTACCATCCTTACATGAAATACCTCAGCTATAGGCTTCTGTCAAGTGACGTCACCTATTGTTGAAAAGACAGACAACAATATCCACCAGTTGGAATTGACCAATCAGAATGTTTGGTAGTCCACCAGTTCATCGTATTGCTATGGTAACGATTGTTTGGCATTTGTTACTTACTTGACAGAAGCTTATATACAAAATATGAAGCCTGTTTTCCACTCTGAATATTTTTCGGGTTGACCGACGAAATTTCAAACGAAATTTCAGACGAAATTTTGTTGCCGGTTCCCACTCCACCTTTTCACATTTCCGTGATAACAGTCACGGCTTCTTTGAATCAAAATGTGCAATCTTGCAATTCAAGAAGTCGGATGTGAATCCTATAAGGTTCATATCCTAATACCTTGTTTTAGATGCATCTTTGGGAGTACTTGAAAGAAGGAATATGTGTCGAAATGAATCCAATTCCGTCTGGAGAACAGGAAGGCCGTGGCTAGAAGGCAGTCTACGTGGCAACATAACAAATTTTTCGGCAGGAAATAAATTCGGTAACAATTATCAAGGTTGAACCAACTTTTCCGGAATAATTTCAGGCCGGAATACGACAACTTGTTTCGGTGAGATTCTGGATTGTGATTGGACAAAAAGTACTCTCGGTCTAAATTTCGTCGGCCGCCCCGAGAAAAACTGGAGTGAAAACCAGGCTTATCAGTCATATTCAAGTTTTTAGAAGTTTATAGTTGACCAGTGTCTTCTTTGGTACAAATATATATCAGCAATTAAAACAATCAATCAAATTGACTAAATATTATTTCATTCTGAAGCGGCTTGATGTCTATTACACCCAATCTGATATTTGGAGCATATTCTTCGGGTGTTTCCGCTCCTCTTGGTCTGACATTGTTGGAGGAAACGAATCTGCTTATTGAGAGTCTCGAAGACGCTGGCTGCCCGCAAGATGACGCGTCTCAACACTAGGATCTCTGTCTTCGACTTCTGCAGCTCGGCCATTCTCTCTTTGTTGTTCTCCTCTTCCTGAATCAATGTTAAAGTAATTAATGATTTCATCATCGCGTAACTTATGAGTATAATATTGTGGCTTCAATTCAACTCATAGATGTTTCTCGTCGTTGATGCACAATTGAATCCAAAAATTATAATATGTTGAATGCACGTACATACATTCATGTACATTTGCATGCATACATGCATGCATACATATAAAACGTGGGCCTACTATATTGATGCATGGGTGTTAAAAGTCACTTCGAATATAGATGGAGTATTTGATTTTTGGGAGGTTATAGGAAATAAAGACAATTCAGACGTGGGTTCGTCTCCCGTATAGGGCATTGGTTTTTGTTATTGTCTTTTCACTTCTCTTAACTTCATAGTTTCATAATTAACTGCTGGATCGACAAATAACCTAATCGATCGTGGGGTCGTTTAGCATGAAAAATATTGTTTGCTCTTCATTTATGGATGAAAAGGGCCATGGTTCACGTGACTCGAAAAAGCCGTGCAATCGTGTTATTGTGAATTTGACTTTAAGCAGTACCTTTGACGAATGAACCAACATTTCCATTTTTCCATGGGGGGACACGGGGGGTACGGGGAGAGGGTGAGGGAATAATTATAATAGTCTCCAGTCGGGCCTACCTTCATCTCCCACATTGTGTTTATACTATCTTCTCTCGCTCTCTGCTTGGCAGTCAATCTACTGATCTCATTCACATGTTTTATCTGCGCAGATGCTATATGCGCAATCAACTTCTGCTCGCACTCCTTCATTTTTCTCGCTCTACAATCGCACTTTTCCATCTCCTCCTCCAATTCCTGCGTTCTATTCCGTTGTATCGCTGCTTCTTCCTCCATCTCGAGGGCTGTGGACTGTGCTTTTGCTAAAACCGCGTCTTTGTCACGGTCTCTACAGTGACACGCGGATATTTCTTCTTCCATTTGGCGGGATTTGTCATGCGATGTTGCCAGTCGGTCTTCTAGGTCGCGAATTCGGTTGCAATAGTGATTGATTTCAACGTAGAGTGTAGCAATTTTGTCATTCAGATTCTTTTCGGTCTGGTGGATCTCGGAAATCCTTCAGGAATAAAAGTGGAAACTGAATAAACCTATCCTTCCTGGTTACTTTTTGCTCAATGACCCCACTAGAAGATAGGTTATTTGGGCTTTCTTTGAGCAGCACTTCTCCATGAGCCTCACTTCTATTTGATTTCAAGAAGTTGTCGTGGTAATTGGTTCACTGATTACTAGAGCACATGCTTACCTGTTCTCAAGGATGGTAATATTTTCGGTGAGTTGATCCACCTGTTTTTCCGAGTCTTTCTCTAGATGCGTTTTAACTCGTCGTATCTAAATGAAAGTGGCGAGAGAGATGAATGAGGAGAGAGAGAGAGAGAGAGAGAGAGAGAGAGAGAGAGAGAGAGAGAAGTGAGAAAGAGAGAGAGAGGTAAAGTCAATTAATTACGGTCGAGTAAGTTTTCAAATTTACTAAATTTATAATAGGTTGAGATATATCTGATCAACTAATTATTCAGATGAAGCCGCGGGCCCAATAATGATCTGGATGAATAAAATATCGATATCAATAATAAAAAATAATACTGATAATGATTCACTTTTTTTATTGAATCCAAATCTTAATTGGATGAGCGAAGCGAAGACTCAATTACACTATACCGAAAAAAAAGTGCCTGTTTTTTTTTTTTTTTTTTTTTTTTTGTTTTTTTTGTTAGCGCTCCACAGGTCAGACAAAAATTCAAAATAAGTTGAAACTTGGCACACACATGAACCCCTATCTGACTTGATGCTGTATAGTTTTGAGGCACGATCGGTTGAACAACTTCTGAGAAAACTCATTCCAAAGTTTTCAAAAATCTCATTAGAATAAGCCAGAGGAAAACATTCGTGAAAAATATTTCATCTGAGAGGATTCAAATTCTCAGAGAACTTCAATCTGATAATGATACACATTATTTCGAACTTTTACTCAAATCGGATCAGCCGTTTCGATGTAAAAAAATATATAATGTTATTTGTGTCAATTATTCAAAGCTATTAAGATACCTATTGAATCAAAGCAACAAGTGTCACCACTTGACTGTAAACGATTAAAACAAAGCCTTCTTTATTATCATACTAGGCAAACGCGTTATTTGTTTTCGCGTTGATGGATGAGCTGGAACATATCAACTTATCTTTGGATTGGTTATTATATATATATATACACCTTGAGATCCAAACCATTACATCACTGCCATCTTATTTTTCATTAATAATTTATATGATAATGAAGAAGGCTTTGTTTTAATCGTTTACGATCAAGTGGTGACACTTGTTGCTTTGATTTAATAGGTATCTTAATAGTTTTGAATAATTAACACAAATAACATTATATATTTTTTTACATCGAAACGGCTGATCCGATTCAAGTGAGAGTTCGGAATAATGTGTATCACTAGGCAAACGCGTTATGTGTTTCCGCGTTGATGGATGAGCTGGAACATATCAACTTATCTTTTGATTGGTTATTATATATATATATATACACCTTGAGATCCAAACCATTACATCACTGCCATCTTATTTTTCATTAATAATTTATATGATAATAAAGAAGGCTTTGTTTTAATCGTTTACGATCAAGTGGTGACACTTGTTGCTTTGATTTAATAGGTATCTTAATAGCTTTGAATAATTGACACAAATAACATTATATATTTTTTTACATCGAAACGGCTGATCCGATTTGAGTAAAAGTTCGGAATAATGTGTATCATTATCAGATTGAAATTCCCTGAGAATTTGAATCCTCTCAGATGAAATATTTTTCACGAATGTTTTCCTCTGGTTTATTCTAATGGGATTTTTGAAAACTTTGGAATGAGTTTTCTCAGAAGTTGTTCAACCGATCGCGCCTCAAAACTATACAGCATCAAGTCAGATAGGGGTTCATGTGTGTGCCAAGTTTCAACTGATTTTGAATTTTTGTCTGACCTGTGGAGCGCGAACAAAAAAAAAAAAAAAAAAAAAAAAAAAAAAAAAAAACAGGCACTTTTTTTTCGGTATAGTGTAATTGAGTCTTCGCTTCGCTCATCCAATAACCAATCCAAAGATAAGTTGATATGTTCCAGCTCATCCATCAACGCGGAAACACATAACGCGTTTGCCTAGTATACAGTTATTGTTCGCCAGATAACAGTGATGAAAATATAATACGACCATCCAATATAGAAGCGACACCTATTGGTAGTTCAAGTCTTCAAGACTCCAAGGATAAAATAACATATATGGTAATATATGAAATAATCATCGGAAAATTCTACTCACCAGCGAAACGTCTCTGTCTGTGATTTCACCGATAGAACTGTCACTGCTCGAATCATTGTAGTAGTTACTCTCGATTTCATCCTGGACAAGTAAAAGCAACAGGTACACAACAATCGCATATTACAACCGTCCAAGCTCCATCCTCCCCACTTCTCGAAGACGCACTCTCAAGGCCAATTGAATTGACTGTAAATCAACTTTAGTGTAGGTGAAAATCAAATTTAGTTCCGAACTTCAATATATCCTAACTGTATTGATTCACTGCCATCTAGATATAGCTACTGCACTTTCAGTGCTAGACCCTTACCGCGACTGCCACTTTAAATAACGTCCTAGGCCCAGCTAGCTCCAAGAGACCGTGGCCTTTACCGCGACTGCCACTTGAAATAACGTCCTAGGCCCAGCTAGCTCCAAGAGACGAAGGACTTTGGTTGGATAATGTCCTCTAGGAGAGATAAGTATCATGACAATGCGAGATAATAATAGAGTCACGGTCTATTGGAACGCAAAAATGTGACCTATTTTCACTTTTTAGCCCATCTCAAGAGCAGAGTTAGGATTTTGTGCAAACAACATTGCAAATACACAAATGCTGGACATGTTGCTATGGTACTTGGTTCTACTAGTGAATACAAACCAATCTTTCATCTTTGTCCTTAGTCTCTTGGAGCTAGCTAAGCCTAGGACGTCATTTGAAGTGGCAGTCGCGGTGAGGATCCCAGTTTCGCTTACCAGTATCGTCGAGATGGTTCTCACAAGTCTTAGCGGATAAACCTGTCCATCAATATTAACAGTGATCAACGGCATTGGAGGCGTCTGACGACCACACTCCGATTCCTGGGAATCACAGCCACTCTCTGACGACTCGTAATTACCACGTGATGGAGGCGAACAAATACCAACAGAACGTGATGACATTTCACATTGTGAAGTGCATTCTGTTGGTGTCGGCGTGTATTCTGATATGTGGTCGCTTGTCTTTGAGTATTGGTTTTTATTTTGTGTTGGTGGGCGCTCACTTTGTATTTGTGGCGATGGTTTGTCCTTGCAATTATCTGCACAAGACGGGAAAGAAATTTGTTTCACTCTCGGACGTACACTCTCGTCGGGAAATTGCTGAGGGAGTTTATTTCTTGCCGGTGGAGAGGTGTCACTGATGAGTATTGGCGGGCATTCACATTTTGGAAGCAGAGACATGTGCACTTTTTGCTTCGAAGATGTAGAGGTAGCATTTCTGTTTGGGTCTGGGGGGCATTCACATCTTTGTTGCAACGCCAACGATTGCACGCTTTTCCCTGAATGGATAGAGCTGTCCGTCATTCTGGAAGTTGAATGGCTCTCACTTCTAATTGGTTCTGGAGGGCATTCATATTCTTGCTCCAATTGTATGTGTACTTTTCTTCTTGAAGATGAATGGATCTCACTTCCTTTTGACTCTGGAGAGCAATCATATTCTTGCGTGAGTTGAATGTGAACTTTTCTCGTAGAAAGTGTAGAAAGTGGAGGGTTCTCAGTACTAGTTGTCTCTGGTGGGGATTCACATCTTGGTTGCAATGACTTCTGAACATTTTTTCTCGAATGGGATGATACAGTACCGGTACTTATCTTCGGTTCAGGTGGAAATTCACTTTCTGGATTCAATTGCATGTTAGCATTTCTTCTAGGTGGTGCAGACCTCTCACTACTTATTTCTTCGGGAGAGCATTCACATTCTGGTCGCAATGAGTTTTGGGCATTTCTCTTTGAAGAAGAAGAGATTTTACTTCTTTTGGGCTCTGGAGAATATGCACATTCTGGCTTCAATTGCATACTAACATTTCTTCTAGGAGGTGGAGAGCTCTCACTTTTCATTTCTTCTGGAGGGCATTCACATTCTGGTCGCAATGAGTTTTGGACATTTTTCTTTGAGGAAGACATTTTACTTCGTTCGGGCTCTGGAGGATATGCACATTCTGGCTTCAATTGCATACTAACATTTCTTCTAGGAGGTGGAGATCTCTCACTTTTAATTTCCTCTGATGGGCATTCACATTCTGGTCGCAATGAGTTTCGGACATTTCTCTCTGAAGAAGAAGAGATGTTACTTCTTTGGGGCTCTGGAGGACGTGCACATTCTGTCTTCAATTGAATACTTACATTTCTTCTGGGATTTGGAGAGCTCTCACTTCTCATTTCCTCTGAAGGGCATTCACATTCATCGATCTCTGCTTCATGCTCACTTCTCTTCGAACTCGTCGATCTTTTCTTCGGAGGCGGTGGCCATCGATATTCCGGAGGAGGTAACTTCGGTACACTTTTCTTCAAAGACAGTGGGCACTGACCTTTCCTTGCTAAAGGAGAACATGGACATTTCGGTTTCGGTTTCGATGATTTATTCGAACTTTTTTTAGGAGCCGGTGGCTTATAACTCTGCGTTGGTGGGTACTGGAATTCCTCATTTATAGGCTCATACACATTTCCCCTTGAAGGTAGTGGAGTCGGGGTTGGGGGGCACTCACATTCTGGTGAAACTGACGACTTGTATTTTGAAGATGGTGAGATATAACTCTTAGTCGGTGTTTCAAGGTACTCATACTCTTGTGGTGCTGATCGCAAGTGTATCCTTGAAGATGGTGGGTTGTAAATCTTATTCGTTGTCGGAATTGATCCAATTAGTTGCGAAGCTGGTGGGCACTTGCATTGTTGGGATGGAGGACAGTCGCAGGTCGATGTCGGTGTTTTGCGACAGTTTCTCTGGCTAGTATCAGATCGACTCAATGGTGGTGACATCTGAAGAGGTAACCATAACCAACGTACCGGTATATATAATAATTCTTTCTATTTATTGGCATGTAGGATAATAAGAAGTAAATAAAACTGACAAACACAAAAGTTGAAAAAAATCAAAATTCAATTTAAAACTTGCCACAATGTCATTGTTACCCAATGGACGTATTCACATGTATTTTTAGAAATCTTGTTCTCGGTTCACATGAATTTTTCAGGTATTTCATAAGGCTTCACATACAATCATTTCAAAAATGGAATCCGTTACAAAATCAATTCGATCTCGGATTATATTGAAGTAGCTCGATCCAAGGGGCTAGTCTCTTTGGGCCTCTTAGGAAGAATGACCAGAAGTACGATTCATAATCAAAGTCAATCGTAATCGTATCAATTCAATTGTATAAGGACATCGATTGAAAGTAATTCTTTCATCTTGAAACATAATTAGATTTAATTGTCATTCAAATATTTGTTGAGCGACAACTACCAGAATATTTGATGAATTCAAACACATTCTTGACTCGTTCCCAAGTTACAAACTATGGAGTCAAATTATAACAGTTGAATAATTAAACGTGGTAGACCTAATATTAGTTTATTTCACCATGATTTTGTCTAAATTGTTTTAGTATTTTTTTATACGTGTCATCAACGATCACGTTTGAGAACACCCGATCGACCGTTGATGTGTGAATATTGAGCTAAATATCATTATTCGAAGATTTTACTAATTTCTAGTAAACTTTTCATGGATATTTTTTCGATCAATTTTATTTTCTTATCGACATTCTTGTTTTCTCGCTGGTATTCTCGTCGAAGAAAGACACCGGAAGCGGATATACCCGTATCGGAGAAAGATGAAGACGAAAACTTCCCGCGCGATAGTGGTGTGGAATAGAAAAACATGCAATCGATCGAAACCTTCATCTATCGTGAATTCAAGTGGGCCTATATGAATATTTATTCAAAAAAGGAACGTGAATAAACATGAAAACATCAATAACAATACTTCTATCCGGAATGGCAAATGACAACGACAATTTGCTTTTGTATCTTTGTTTGAAATTATATTTTTGGCGCTTACTTTACCACTAAATAATATTCCAACTTACCTTTCACCGTTGTCTTGTTCAATTATCTATCTCTCTTTATTTCAATATCAAATTATTATTTATTATATCTTGATATTTGTATATATCATACAATATAATACATAATCCAATTTTTGAAATTGAAAAACTTTTTTATTTCCTAGACGACATACTTTATAAGTCGTATATCAAATAATTCTGATTCCATTATTAGACTCAATGGATATTAACAATAATCTGACTGCTGCTTGATTGTTTCTGTGTTTTTTTTTATCAACACGCCAAGTTGACAAAAAGTTATTGTCCTCCAATAGAAGCTCATAGGGTGTCAAGGTACAGTATCATTTGGACGAGGCTTCATATCTCATATGGGTGATCTATTGTGAGATGCAGCTTTGTTCGCTATCGTGAACTTCGTCCTGAATACCAGCCGCCCTCCGTAGCTCAGTCAGGTTGACACGGCTTCAGAAACTGGAATTCACCGTTGAGCGTTGGTTCGAGTCTCGCATGGCATATAGCATGACACCGGGCGTTTTTAAAACGCTCTTTCACTTCATCACCATAGTTTGATTCCTTATGACATTGCTCATTCGCAGAATTGTGGGCCTACCCCCAAATAACCTATAGCTGTTGGCCATGGGGTCGTCAAGCAAATAATAATCATAATGATCATAATACCCCAAAAGTATCACGGTCATATAGGCCTATACAAATGACTTGAGACTGCACAATATTTGTGCTTGTCAGGTTGCTAGACCACCTTCTTTCGAGGATAGACGTATATGTTCTACATCACTGATTTTTTTCCTGTTTTCCTCCCCCGTTTTCATCCTCGTTATTCTGGAAAAAAAATTTACAACGTTTGTTTTGACGTTGGAAGGAATTGAATTTCAAATGTTACTACTTCATATATATATAAATATATATATATTATATATATATATATATATATATATATATATATATATATATATATATATATATATATTTATAAATATATATATATATATATATATATATATTTATATATATATATATATATATATATATATATATATATATATATATATATATATATATATATATTTATATATATATATATATATATATATATATATATATATATATATATATATATATTATATATATATATATATATATATATATATATATATATATATATATATATATATATATATAAATATATATATAAATATGTTGTGGCCTGGAATTAGGGTCATTTGGTAATTTCACTGTTATCGTTATTATAGCTTAATAAGGCATTATTATTTATATTTCATTAGTACACTTGTTGTGTTAGCATGTTGACAAATCGATACGTCACACATACGACATAGATACGTCATAGGATAGTCTAAAAAGGACTTATTTATATTGTATAACTTGACGTCATGAGGTTGATTCGTACACCCTTGCTTACCATGTAGGGTTTGGTATCAAAGTGTTCAAACGATATATAAGATCCAAATCGGTAAGCAAGGGGCAGTCAAGTCAGGTCAGGAGTCAAGACCAGAGCAAGTCAAGAAGTGAACGTAGTTCGATTTGAAGCTGAGACTATCCAAAGACATCATGGAAAGTATTCCATGTCTTTGGATATTATTCTGTAAGTAATTATCATTGTACTTATTATTTTATATAATTGGAGCTAAATAAAGCCTAGGTGCTTGAGCTATGTAAAATCGTTATATATATATTATTCATCTTCCTTTTCTGAATCCCTCTGCCTTAGAGAACTCAATACGATTAGGCTGCGGTCTAATCGATCTATGTTGTATCATGGGGTACGACAAATATATATATATATATATATATATATATATATATATATATATATAATATATATACATATATATATATATATATATATATATATATATATATATATATATATATAAATATATATATATATATATATATATATATATATATATTATATATATATATATATATATATATATATATATATATATACATATATATATATATATATATACATATATATATATATATATATATATATATATATATATATATATATATATATATAAATATATATATATATATATATATATATATATATAAATATATATATATATATATAAATATATATATATATATATATATATATATATATATATATATATATATATATATATATATATATATATATATATATATATATATATATATATAGTATATATTCAATCTCACATACACCCACTTTTCAATTAAATTACTCGTGAAATGAGGTAAAACTACATTTGATGAAAACATATTTACAATGAGGCAATTATTCAAGTAAAAATAGACCTACTATAAAAAAAATTATAAACATAAATAACGTAAATTAAAAACCTAATAAAAAAACTCAAAAAATTTCGATATCGAGATATTCTTCCAATCTCTTTGGCAATCCCAGCTTATAAATTCCGCGAGGAAGTTGCCAGCGTTCTTTCAAGACATCTCTGATGGTACACCGCGTGAGATGTTTCAACTCCGGGGGTTCCCTGCCGCCGCGTGACCTCGGTATGACCTCGCAGGTCATGTGACTGACAAACAGCTGCGTGTCGGCATCGTCTAGGTGGCAGTGCTTCAACCAATCGCGAAGGTCGATAAAACGCACAACGCGAAGTAAAACTCCCAGGCAACTGTCAACAAGCAAAACGTAGTCTACACTCAGCTATGTGACTTTTCACTCATTGTTGAAAGAGATAGACAATAATATTCACAATTGTTATAAACCACAATCTATGTTAGCTTCCCACTTCGTTGTATTGATATGGTGGCGATTAGTGGTAATTTGTTATTCGAAAAAGGTATTTTCAAGTGACGTCACTCATAGTTGAAAGAAACAGACAGCAATATTATCAATTGATATCAACCAATCTGTGCTAGTTTTTCAATGAATGAATGAATGCATATTAGGGATTTTAGGCGCATCGACAGCGAGTTCATTTAGCACAGCTGCTAGTTTTTCAATTCGCTACATACTGTTGTTGTAACGATTTACCTGAAAAAGGTCATCTTAGGCGATGTCACTCGATTGTTTCGTGAGCTAGACAACGATATCACCCAAATGACATTAACTTTAAAGTTGTAATATTATTAGTTCCTCAGTTTACTAATAGAGCTTCTTTTAGGTGATATCACACGTTCTTGTAATAAGTGAACAATAGTATATCCCAAATTTTGTTGTTCAATCACAATTGTTAATCCTCCCAACTATTCTAGGTGCTATGTCAAGCTGAAGAACATGCCATCTCCCTGTCTCGCGGTGTCGTAGTGATGTACATTTTCATGAACATTTTTTCGTTGAATATTTTCAATTTTTTCTAAAACTATTTTTTCAATGCATATAAGTCGTCACAGAAGAAACCGAAGTTTGAATCCACTCTTATTATTGGATGAGCGAAGCGAAGACTCAATTTCACTATACCGAAAAAAAGTGCCTTTTTTTTTTTTTTCGTTCGCGTTCCACAGGTCAGACTAAAATTCAAAATCAGTTGAAACTTGGCACACACATGAACCCCTATCTGACTTGATGCAGTATAGTTTTGAGGCACGATCGGTTGAACCACTTCTGATAAAACTCATTCCAAAGTTTTCAAAAATCTCTTTAGAATAACCCAGAGGAAAACATTCGTGAAAAATATTTCATCTGAGAGGATTCAAATTCTCAAAGAATTTCAATCTGATAATGATACACATTATTTCGAACTTTCACTCAAATCGGATCAGCCGTTTCGAAGTAAAAAAATATATAATGTTATTTGTGTTAATTATTCAAAGCTATTAAGATACCTATTAAATCAAAGCAACAATTGTCACCACTTGATTGTAAACAATTGAAACAAAGCCTTCTTTATTATCATATAAATTATTGATGGAAAATAAGATGGCAGTGATGTAATGGTTTGGATCTCAAGGTGTATATATATATATATATATATATATATATATATATATATATATATAATAACCAATCCAAAGATAAGTTGATATGTTCCAGCTCATCCATCAACGCGGAAACACATAACGCGTTTGCCTAGTACTAAAACAATTTGTTGAACCACCACATTGAAGGTGCATTTTCTTGAAAATTTGCCAAGACCCTAAATGAGTTGGGCAAACATAAAATAATAAGTGGCTTTTTGAAGTTTGTGAACATGCATTGATAGATCCTCACTAAATGTGTGGACTTCTCGGCGATCACCCGTAGGTGGAGCCAGTACTCAATATTGTACTGCCCTCTTTCGAAAAGTCCTTTGAAAATGACCTACCACTAATTGAAAAGTGAATGAGTGGAGATGTTGAAAATTTACATAGAAAATTTGCATTGAAAATGTTCAATGTTCAAATTGAAAGAGATCCAATCCCACAAAAAATCACTCATTACACAAAAAAATCAGTGGGGATGAATTAGATGAATTGGAAATTTTCTGAAAATTTCAATGAAAATTTCAATGAATTTGCATTGTAAATTTTTAATGTATTGAAAATTTTCGTTTTAAAATTTTTAACGTCCCATCACTAGCTGTGCGTTAAAGATTGTTGAAGCAAGTAAGATAGTAGAGTGCACTCACTCCATGTCGTGCGACGGGATGTCCCTGAGGAACCCCTGTCTGTCCCGCAGGTAGTTCTTGAAGAAGCACGTGACCAGGTAGATGGAAGCGACGAAACCGTCATCACCTTCATGCGAGAAGTCGACGCTTGCGCCGTAACGCAGCAACATTTTCAACACCTGTAATCAATGAGAAGTGTTAGAAGTCACTGTTTCGGAAAATGAAAATCAAGTCGGGCGTGGGTGGGTGTGTGGGTTAAAACTTGAATTTTTAGTATAGTCTGTCTCACCACTCTAGAGTAACTGTTACTATCTCATCTATCAGCTTAAATGCCGAATAGGTAAACATGTCAATCATAACTCCAACAGTAACAAAGAAACTCTTCTCACGTGCATTTTGAGGACAAGCTTGTGGCCAGGTAAGGGTTGTGGTGCAATGTTGCTACATCGCTTCAGAAATCTTATTGGAGGCGATACTATGTATTGTAAAAGTGGGTTTTCCATATAATTTGAGTAAAATGCAACACTGTATGAGTCCGATGAAGTCTGTAGAGATGATTGACATTTTTATATACCTACCTATTCGCCGGACAATAGATGAGCAAGCTACAAAGATCTCCGACACTTACTCTAGAGTGGTGAGACAGACTATATGGTCTCCCACTGACATTTAGGTTGATACTGCAAGTTTTTTTTTTCACTTTTCACTTTCTTTCACTTCTATCTTTGGCAAAAACGTATGGTCACAGACAGCGCAGTCCTGGTCTCAAAGTATACATTGTTTCTAATTTGAAATAGTCTAGAGATAATTATTTATAATGGTTAAACGACCGCCTCAAAGTCTTGAAACTGAGACGAATGTTCGAGTGACTTCAATTATAGCACACTGAGCCGTCATTCAGGAGACTGGGGCTCGATTCTCGCCATGGTCGACCATCCTGACAGAAGTTTCCTCTGTCGTTCAGGTAGTGGATCCTAGTAGAATTACTTCATATATATATATATATATATATATATATATATATATATATATATATATATATATATATATATATATATATATATATATATATATATATATATATATATATATATATATATATATATATATATATATATATATATATATATATATATATATATATATATATCTTTAACCGACGTCGATAGATCATAGTCATCAGTACAGTGCGTCGTTGAACCCAATATATGAAAAACAAAGTATTGAAACAACCATACAAGAGGTACCACTTCAGAACTATAAATTACTAATCCTTAGCCTTGATTGAGAAACATTGATTATATACCAAAATTTCGACACGATGTAGTGATACCAATTTATTTCACCATAATATGAAGAAGGTGCTTCAACTCGCGTCTTGAAAGTGAAATGTTTTTGGGGTGAGTTCCCGAGTCCAGGGTCCTGATTGTTGCCTGTCGCTTTTATCGCTTTTATATGGAACTACAATGCTACACAATGCCACCGGTACTGTAGCCACTCTTATTTACATCTAGTCCACAAAGAAATCCGCTAAATCGCAGCAGGCAATTGGGTCCTTTGGCTCTGAAAGTGATCTGAACTGACCGCAAGAAACCACAAATAGGGGGTTCATGTTATTAATATGGGAGTTGAAACACCTTCTTTATATAATTAGATGAGCGTAGCGAAGATTCCATTTAACATACCGAAAAAATTGGCTTTGTTTTTTTTTTTTTTTAATTTTGTGCGCGGCATACAGGTCACGAAAAAATACCTATCGACTTGAAACTTCTTAGAAATATTTCTGTCATACCAGAATTAAGATCGCCCTTGTGGTGCACCGTCCAAACGATCCTACTTTTCATCCATAGCCTTAATTGGGGAACAATGATTTGTATCAAGTTTCGATGTTATTTAAAAAAGAAAAAAAAAATACCAGAATTAGTTGGGATGGTTTTTCAGAAAATTCGGTCGGAAGGTTTTTCCGTAAAAAAAAAACGGAAAGTTTGAGAAATCATCATAAGAATAACACGGATGGAAAATACTTGAAATGTGGAAAATTGTCAAAAACTTGAAAATTTTCACTGAATATGGAAAACATAATTACGGATATTTTCAGTGACTTTCACAACAATCGGATGGCAAATAACAAAGAAAACGCAATAAAGGTATACATTTTATTGAATATTGGAAGCAATTGGTTTTGAAAAGTGTATATGCGACAGGTTGCAGCACTATAAATATGAAAATATCAACAAGTTGCAGGTAAGGTTTTTGAACGTTTGAAGTAATCTAAAGTCCGTAGATGTGGATTGATCGGACGAAATATTTTTCTTTCTAGATTTCCATACTTCTAAGCTCATCTCACAACGCTAATCCCGCGTATTCCTATGATAAAATAGGTCGGTATCACTACATCATGGTTTCGATGTTGACGAAAAGAAATACTCACGTCGGCGTTGCCGAGCCTGATGACGGTGCCGACGGCCGGCAACGGCACGGGCGTGTGCACCTCGAGGGCGTGGTCGACGCACGGCCTCCCCCGCCTCTCCTCGCTGTACCACAGCCTGGCCGGCGGTCGGGCGTCGAACAGCAGGCGCGTCCTCGTCGCGTAGTCCAGGAAGTACTCCATCAGACGGAGACTCTCCGCGTCGTTGACGTACCGGACGTGCGGACTGATCGGACAGCCGGACAGAGCCTTGTAGTTGAAGTACCTGAAGCGGGAGTCAATGATGTACTCGTTTATTGACTGAGACGCGTGGCCGAGTGGTAATACACTGAACCGTCATTCGGGAGACCGGGGTTCGATTCCCGCCCTGGTCGACCATCTTGACAGTTTTTTTTTTTATGGTTTCACTCTGTCGTTCAGGTTGATACTGGGATGGTTCCTTAACAACAGGCCACGACCGACTCCTTCCCATCATCCAAAACACCTTATGAAATAACCTTTCATCTCGTCATCCCATCATCTCATTCATCATCCACCGACGCCAATAGATCTTAGTCATCATTACAGTGCGTCGTTATATTTCTTTTTGGGCTGACAGCTCCATCGTCAAAGAGTTGACCTGGGCAGTCAACTCGCTCAAGCCAGGGTCATTATCCTGCCGAGTCACCTCACTAACACTTGTTACCCTCCGTTCCGCACTCCTGGGTAGACGAGATTGAACCCAGAATTCAACCTTGTGAATTCTTTTCAAATCACTCAACAATTGGTCTACTGTGTCATTCTCCGCAATAACAACTTTGTCCAATACACTAGCCAACAACCAACCCACTCATTACTTTTTCAACTTTGTCTACTTCCGCCATCTCCGGATCAACGAGATATATGGTCGTATATTGTGGGAACCATCCCGGCATTAGCCCAGACTGCAGAGGGAAACCACGAAAATCCCTGTAAAGATGGACGGTAGCGGCGGGGATCGAACCGGGTCCGATATGCCCACTGCCTCCCGGCTCACATGAGGCAAGTGCGTTAACCACTACGCTGCATGTGCCGGTGGCCTATTGGTATATACTCACTTGTGCCACGAAGACGAATGCATTTTCAGGACGGACACGTCGAAGAACAACGACTCGAACGATCGTTCCCTCCTGAAGATCGAATCCATCAGACGCGCCACAACCGGATGTCGCAACTCCATTTTGAACGCAATAATCGCCGCGATATACAACGCCTCTTTCGCCGAACTACTATGTATGAACTTATACTCGGCGTCGATGTGTCCGTAACCGTTGGCGTGCGTTAGACAAGCCTCGATCGAGCGACACACGCTCGCGACGTCGTACGTCACGCCGGGTGTCGTTAAACAGTCCACATGTCGTTCCCCTTCGATTGATAGGTTGTCCAAGAAACAATCTAAAGCCTTGTGAACGATTCTGTATTTGTGGACTTTGCTTTTGATTGCTATGACAGCCATCTTGTCTAGATGTGATATAAATGAATATAAATGTTTGAGAATTCACGTGGTATTCTTCAGAAATAAGAATAATAAGAATCAATAAATATAAAATTCGTGTTCGTTCGAAATAGATCACGTCAGTTACCGATGTGTTTTGGGTATGGGGGAAACATTTTTCTGTCAAAGCCTTCTGGATAAGTTCACTTCATTCAAACTATTTATTCCAAGAGGCTCTGACTCAATTGGCCGCCACTGCATTCCAAGAGGCTCTGCCACAATTGGCCGCCACTGCATTCCAAGAAGGGCATATGATACGAGTGGGTAACGACACGAAGAGAACCAGGTACAGTGACTTCACAATCCCGTGTAGGTCCCAACGCAATAGCCAAACTCACCCCAATTATTGCAAAATGTGCCAAAAAATTAAACTTTTTATTCGAGAAAATGTAGTCTGAACCTTTTTCAACTGAACCTGAGCAAAATGAAAGGAGGAACATTCAAGAAGACTAAAACCAGCTTCGATAAAGCAGTTCTACTTCCCGTAAAGGTTGTCCGACCATAGAGTAGTGAAGTTTTTTTTGCTCCCTATGCTGGCAATGCTAATAGTTGTGCTGAAATTAAAATGCCACCGGGAGCGCTGTTGTATAAAGCCATGCTACTTTATCAACTCTTCTAAAACCCAGCCCAACTAACCCTATCATATAATTATAGCATCTCTGTGCCGTAACCAATTCCGCGAATTGATATCTTCGGCAATATTCCTTCATGATTGTATACTTTGATTCAGTATTTCATAAAGCGAAGCAGTATATTATAATAGTATGAGAAAATTATATCACAAAAACTAAACAGTTTTACTACAGCAAGATTCGAAGTGGCGACCATCGAGTCCAAAATCGGATGTGCTAGCGCCACCGAGCCAACATAAATATTACGACCTAGTAGCCGATTTAAGCAAGAAATGCGATAAAAGTGAGTAGTTTGTTGAGACCTAGACGAGTTTGCAAAGTTGCAACCGGGTACAGCCGTGTCTCAGCGGGCTTATACGATTCGTGATGAGAAATAAGTCCAATATCAATCGCTCTAAATTCAATATCGGTAGATAGAAGAAATTACCAACCCCATAACCTTCAGTCAAAAGCATTTACATAAAATAGAAAATGAGAAAGTCGCTAATGGTGAGAATCGAACCTGGATCCTAAAGTGTCATGATCAGAGGCCGAAGTGGTGAGCCATGCAAACACTCGTCAGGTTGGTTATAACTTATAAGAATGTCTGAAAGATATCATTCGGAGGGCACGGTTCTATTCCTGTCATCACCTGCTCGTCCTATGATCACCTAATATGTGATGTATCATTGGACTAGCTATGGCGAAGAATCTCATCCCATCATTTTGGAACTCTGCTTGTGTTTTGTTGTTGTTGTTGTTGTTGTTATGTCTTTCCACAGTCAAAATGAAACTAATAGGTCACGACAGGAATAAACTATCCTCTCTGAACGATATATTTACCGGGACGCGTGGCCGAGTGGTAACATACTGAACCGTCATTCGGGAGACCGGGGTTTGATTCCCGCCATGGTTGACCATCCTGACAGTGGTTTTTCGTTGTTTCCCTCTGTCGTTCAGGTTGATACTGCAATGGTTCCTTAACAACAGGCCACGACCGACTTATTTCCACCATCCAAAACACCTACTAAAATAACCTTTCATCTCATCATCCCACCATCTCATTCATCATCCACCGACGCCAATAGATCGTAGTCATCATTATAGTGCGTCGTTAAAACCCAATATGAAAAAAAAGAAAAAATATATATTTCAGACATTCTTATAACTACCACCAAGTACGAGTGTCTACATAGCACAGCGCTATACTGCGTTTGATTACTACGTCATGATATGAAGTTCGTTTCCCACTATGGACTTCTTTCTTTTCTTTCTCTTCTTTATTTTATGTGAGTGCTTTTAACTGAAGGTTATGGGGTTGATGATTTTTTCAATCTATCTATATTGTTTAGCGACCGATATTGGAATTATTCTTCATCACAAATTGCATAAGCTTATAATAAAACCCGGTTTATTCCCTTCGTTACCCGCTCGTTTAATAAAGTGCCAGTATAGCTAGAGGTCATCTTATATTCGGAAGCGCAACAAGTAACTACATTTCAGTGAATTATGAATTTCGAGTGAATACTACTTCAGTGCTCGGGGATACTGTCAAAAAACAGCCAATGGATAACTTCAGTTCCTACACTATTTGTAATTAGCTAACAGATACGTACTCGAGTGAAATTGCTCAAAACAAATAAGAAAGTTCACAAATTGCAATAAACGCCGCTTTATTTTCAACCAATTTATGTGGTTATATTTTTTTAGTATTGTCTCTTATGAGCCCCTACCATTTTCACTCATTTGATCACATTCAACATAATGCATAATGAGAAAAAGTCGAGGTCGAGATATAAATAGTTCAACTTCATTATGGAAGAGAAGTTGTATTAACTATTAACAAAATATTTGAACAATTCAATACTGTTTACATTTATATTTGGCCAAACCTGAACAAGAACTTTGTGTATAATCAACATGCAGAAACACATAACTGTATATTATTTTCTCGTGTCATTTTTCTTCAACCGTACACTTTGCATTGTGGCCCTCTGACCAACCCCAACTCTTCTGACAGCAATCCCCTCTCGCGACTTCTTATTCAACTGAAATGTCACCCGTTTATCCCGTCTCTCCCCGTTCCTGTCATTCATCACCGCCGACATTGTATTCTCCTTCAGAATAGATTCCTTTTTATTATGCGAGTAGATGTCACTCGACACTTGATTGAAGTTCTGCTCGTCGCCAAGGTGACCCTCTTTGCCGTCGCACAAGTCTATAGAAGCAACAAGTTGTCGCGTACGAGATTTTATCATATCGAGTAGTTGTCCCGACTCTCCCGAGGGAGGTACCTGTTTCAAATTCAAGTGGATCGTCTTGTCGCGTTCGGCAGAGTGTTTCGTGACTACTCTAGCGAGACCACTCTGGACACTCGATTTAGAGGATTGATGCTCGTAATTTTTGCAAACATTTGAGTGAATTATTTGATCATCTCGCTTCTTTTGAAACGCAAAAACGTTCTTTCCCGTACATTTTTCCTTCAATTGTGGTTTACTCAAGCTTGATAAAGTTCCATTCGTTCTCGTTTTGTTCATTAATGTTTTCCTGTTAAATACAGGAGTAATTGATATATTGGAATGCCTACTTGTTGAATTCTTCTCTACTTCTCTATTCCTAGCCATTGAAGTTGACTTTAACACGGCCTTACATGAATTCTCTTTCAATTCCGCGATATTCTTCGTTGATACTAGTGGAGATTTTTCTTTGTCGTGCACTCTGTCGTTACTAGACGAGTTTCTTCGTACACTTACTTGACCACCCGGTATTAAAATACTCTTGTCAACACCTCGACAGATTCCCGTTCTATATTTATGTCTTTCGTCTGAACTTTCACCAAGTCCACCTTTCATAGTCATCTCTTCGCGGGTACTTCTCAGAGGTAGATTAGACAATTTCTCTTTCAACAACTCTTTAATCTCGCTTATCAACGGGCTTTTACTTCGGGACGTTCTCGTCAACAATCTCCTTCCGTTCAATCGTGAACCATCACCAGCATGTCCTTTCAAACATTCGACTATTTCCTTTTTTAATTTGCCCATGTCTACCGTTACTTCGCCACATCTTGACCTGCGTTCTTTCAAGGCATTCCGTCGTCGAGCTTCAAGAGTTTCTCTCATGAACCAGGAAACGCTGTCCGAAGCGAATTCTTCTTCATCTTCGTCATTCGCCAAGTCCTCTTCCATGAACCTTTTCACTGATTCGTCGGATTCTGCTGAACAACATCCCCGAATAGACTGATTAGTGACGTCAGGATTTCTACAATCCACGTCACCACTGTCTGGGTGAAATCCTCCACAACGGGTCCGAAAATCATTCATTACCACTTGTGGATCTTTACTATTATTTCTGTAGTGTACAATAGAAGATATTCTCTTGTTGACGTTGTTCTCCTCATCCTCCTCGCAAACACCCTCAATGGACAATGTGGTCGTCTCACTTCCATTGCAAGATACACTCTGGGGACTGTATGTCGCTATCCATCGCATGTATTGAACCAGATTATTTTCTCTGTTGTGCTGTTTGGTCGTTATCTTGGGTGTCATCAAATAAGCAGAACCATTATTATCTCTTTTTTGAGACCCATCTATAGAAGCAGTATCACTTTCATCTTCACGAGACACATTATTGTCGTTGTGCCACATCATACTGCTCGTCATGCGTTTCAAAGCTATGCTCTGTTTTTGTCTGGGAGTGTCTTCTCTATTCTTTCCAGTCAAGCCCATTCGATTTGATTTTTCTTCTGACTTGTCCCTAGCCCGCGACGACTTTTTTTTTGTTTGAGAATCGTGAACCATTTGTTTGGTCGCGGGATTATTCTGTGTGTCTTTCACTGAATTTTCATTAAAATCATCATCTTTCCTTTTTGAATTCGTCATATGGAATCTCGGAATTCTATCAGTTTTTTTATAGGCATTTTCAAGTTTCTCATTTGTTGGTATTTCACGAATACTGCATTTATTCTCTTTGTCTTCAATGCATTTGTATTTTGAATGATTATCCTCCGGGATATTATCATCCAGTGACTTACTTTTACTTCTCACTGATGGAATGTTAGCTGTCAACCGAGCAGACTCAGGCCTAACTAGACTGATATTTTCATTCCCAGAACTTTTCTTGACCCGCTGTCTTGAAGGTGAGGATGTGACTGGACGTATTTGTCCATCATTTTTCAATGACGTCCTTGAAATCATGTATCTACCAGAAGTAGCCACTTGGATGTTTAACGGGTTTTTCACTATCTCACGGCGTGAAACTACTGGATTCTTGACTTTTTCTGCCAAATTACTACTTCCATGAGTTACCGTGCGTGATGTACGTAATCCATCTTGTTCCTTTGATTTCACTTTGGCAGAATTCGATCTGCTTCTGGGTAAAATTTTCGAATTACCCGAAGTGATATTTGACCTTGCTCTCAGCTTAGGAACTTGTGATCGAGTGGTTGTGGGTAACTTTTCAATCGACTTCGACTCAACTTTAGTTGATTGAGATCCACTTCTAAGTCTCCCCGTCAATCTAGGATGACATTTTCGAACCGAAGCCAACGACGTTCTTGCTTTCCGGTCGTTGACTTTCAATTCCATGTTAGAAGTAACGCTTACTGCAGTTGAATTATTTTCACATGATTTATCCGTATTACTATCGAGAATTTGAATAGGTTCTTCACTATGCATTACTCCTTCATTCAGTAATATTTGCTTGCTTCTTTGTCGTTCTATCTCAATACTACCAATAAGTTGAGCCTCTTGATGGCCTGAATCTTCTACTGAAACTGGCTCTTCAACTGTTAGTTCTTGTGACGATATTTCAGCTTCGGAGTATCCTTCCATCCATAACTCAGTACTATTCTCAGGTCGGTCCAACTGTACTCCCAGCAATGAAATTTCAATACATTTAATCTCGCTACTATTGGCCACAGTTTTTTCGTCGTTGATAGAAACTCCATTGGTAGTCTTGCACTGCTGAGGTATATCATCTGCATTTATACTACTATCATGAATCTTCAAATTCCCTGATAGTTTATTCTCACACTCCTTTATTTTGTCACCACTACTGGACGTTAAATCTGTATCGACAATGTAAGAACTGAGTGTTGTGATACTGTCATTGCAAAAGTTCTCATTTCTTATTTTCATTAATTGTTCAATTTCTGATTGACTTCTCTCACGTTCTTCTCTATCATTGCTGACTTTATCCATTTTTATCCTATCGTTGCCACTTTTTGGTAGCATTTCAGCTACGTTTTTGAGCAAATTTATGCGACTTCCTGAATTGAGAATTGAGTGAATATTAAATTTACTATACATGTTTTTATCCTCACATTTTGACTCCAATTTTTGTGCCTTTATCTTTTCAGTAGTAGAATCTATATCAAGTACTTCGAGATCAGTAGATTCGGATGATGGATTACCTTCATTCTCTTCATTAGACTTCTGAATCTTCTTTTTTTTATCAGATGTATTTTTTCTCTCGTGTTTGAAGTCAATTGTTGGCAACGTCACAATACTCATTTTCAAACGTTTCTTTCTCAAAGTTTCTTTCTTATCATACATCTCTTGTGCTTCTATACTTTGTGAATCAGAAACGGACTTGATTTGAAGCTCCTTTACATCTTTGATAACTTTACCATCGTCATCATCATCATCAGTGGAGTATAGATTCCCTTCACTCTCAGATTCCTCAGTATACTGATTTCTCTTTCCATAATCGTCCATTTCCTGATCTCTCTCCTTATTTCTAGAGTCCAACAAATCATCACTATCACCTTCTGTTTCGAGCTTGTAATCCATCTCTTTTGAACTCATTCCTTTTGACTTTCTTATATTTCTCTTCTCATCTTCTTCAGCCATTTTCCGTTGCTCATCGGTCACAATATGGTATCTCTGGGTCTCTCGTTGCATATCACGCAAATTTTCGCTTTCGCGAAAATTGGTCAACATTTCATTGTAGATATTCTCTTCTCCATCGTCTTCCCCCTCATACTCACTTTCATGTTCGATCTCAGTGTCGCAATCTAATTCTACGTTCTTTTCCAGTGACCTTTCCTCCCTGCGATCGTAATCTGACTTGGCATACATATCATTCCTGCTAATACTCGAAACGCAATCACAGCTCAGCTTTTTTTCATCACTGGAAGCTCTAAATTTCGACATGTCATGTGTGCTGATGCTCATCTTTCTATCAAGGATTTTCTGCCTTCTCTGAACTATTTCTACATTATTTATTTTATTATACCTATAATCATCATTGAAGTCCATTGCATTTTCACGTTCATCAATCAATAAATCTCTCGACATTTCGTCAGACACATCATAATCTTCACTCTCGTCATCGGCATCCATATTATCCTCATGACGTCGATCATGCATATGTACTTTTGATCGACGCTTCTGAGAATATTCGAGCATGACTTCATAGTGTTGTTTATCCTCAAAAATCGCCGTATTCTTGAGATGTTGTGGCTCGTTCCTCAAGTAGGTGTGAGTGTCTATACCACAGTGATGCACTTCACGCTCACCTCTCGTTGGTAATCTATTATCCATATGTTTTTCGAAAGAATCAGAAGTTGAGACTTCTTCTATTACATTATTATTAGCCATCACATAACGTTTTGTCACAGTTTTCAAAGTTCTCGGTTCATTTCTAAACGCGATTTCAACACCACGTTGTCTTTTATCATTTTTTAGTAGCTTCCTCTCTGTTAGCTCTGGAATAAGTTGATAACGTTGAGAATCTCCGTCATCTCCCATATTTTCGTGTCCATGTTTCTGTTGTTGTTGTTTTTCCGGCTTCTGTTGATGCTGTTTTTGCTTTTGCTGCTGATTTTGATTCCGATTCTGTTGTTGATTTTGTTGTTTCTTGTTGTTACTTGATTCTTGCATGTTTATCTTTAATGTTGATTTTTGTTTCTGTTCTACCATCTCTCTCATTCTGTCCTTGCAAGGTATTTCAACTATGTCGTTCTCAGACGACAACTGAGCACGCTGGCTACTCGAATTCCTACTTGTCGAAGTCGACACAATCTCATTTCTGTTACTCCAACAATCGGCTAGTGTGTTGCCGAAGCGTGGCATTCTCACTGGTTTCAACTCTTTTGTCTCGTTACGTTTACGACTCGTGTAGAACATGTCACTTTTTGGATAGTCCGCGTACGTGATCTCTACGTGGTCATCGGAGTCGCCGGGGTCGCTCATGTACATTTCCGAGTAGCTAGAACCCAGATAGTGTGCTTCGGGATCGTGCGATTCTCTCGACGGAACATCGGTGTTGTTTCTAGTTTTGATGAATTTCATGTTTCGATTCAAAACTGTATTATCGCTCAAGTAGACGCGACTGCGTGACGGCCTCGAAGCCGAAGAGGTGTTTTTCCCAGAGATCTCTCCTCCGGAAATGATAATATCGTTGTTCGCTAGTTCATTCATTTGGTATCTATCGATATTCTTTACGTCTGTTGAAGTGAATTGTGTATTCTCCTTTTCTGTCTCACCACCTTCTATGCCAAGTTTTGAAGAAAAGTAGGAGGAATCTACCTCACATTCGTTGATTCTCTCTTTCTTGGAATTAATCGCATCACCTTGTTCTGTAAATTTGTTATCAATGATGAAATAATCTGTGAGTGGATACATATATTGTGTCTTATCGTTTATAAGTTCTTCCTGGAAGTTTGGTATGATCCTCTCCTCAACCATAACGTCACTTTCATAACCTTTATCGCTTGTTGGTCTGGATAAAATAATCTTTCCCGCGTGCTGGTCGATAATAACACTAGGATTCGACGATACTTTTCGACGACTTGAACAAGAAGATCCATCCGAAGTTGGGGTGTCTCGTCGACTCAGGATTTTAGCCCCCTCACTTCTCTGCGGATGAAATATGCTTTCAGTGGAAGAGTGATATGTTGACGTATTGTCAGATGTCACCTTTCCTTCTAGCATGATCACCTTCTCACACATATCATTATAAACAGTAGCTAAATGACTGAACTCTTTCGACGACGACAATTTATGTGGTAAATTTTCCAATTCCAATTTGGACGTTATGTCGACTAGTTTATAGAAACGTTTACGTTTTTTAATTTTACCATTGACGCCGGTCTTCTTGGCGATCAGCACGTCAATCGAAGAGGAGCTTGCTTTATCGATCATCACGTCGAGCATTTCTTTTAGTTTCATTAACTGTCGCAGCGAGGTCCTGTGCTCGTCTTTGAGATCTTGAGTCGAGATCTGTATGTTGGGATTTGGCGCTGACTTTGCTAATCTTAAAGGCAGATCCACTGTATGAGTTTCATATGCTCTCTGTAAGGATTGACACATTGGCATATCCTCAACCATCACTTGGTCAGATCTTGTCTTTGTACCACCTATCTTCAACATACTGCTTTCAGAATCAATATCTATTTCACTTCTTTGATTTAGCTTATCGGATCTATTGAATTTGACTTTATTCACAGTTGAATCAGAAGTTGAAGTCGAATCTCGAGAATCAAAATCTCTACCATGAGTATCTACTTTTTCGTGACGTTCATCTTTGTGTGGAGATTCATCACAATCCCTACTCACCAACAAATCCAAACTTTCATCCGAATTATAAGCTTCTTTATTTTTCATCATTCCCATTTGTGAGTTGATATGGATTGAATGCCTATTATTCACGACCCGTGTTTCTACTTCCTCTCTTTTGTTCGACTTAATTTGATGAGCATTTTCTTGAAGCGAAGTTTCATTATTAGCTATATTTTCATCACCTTTTTCATTCTCTACAATCTTGATGCTTTCGTCTACCTTAGGAAGTACGACTTCAGTTTCTCCTATATTCTCTACAATATCCAAAGAACTGTATATTTTTCCAGCAGCCTCCATATCGAAGTTCACAGTACGAACAACCATCTCTGGTCGTATCAAATCGACATGCACTGGTTTTATAGAATTTGTATCGACTTTCTTCTTCGACAAAGCTACCAACACCTCATCGATTAGTTTTGCCGACTCTAATATCTGTTGGTACTTGTCGACGCACGCGATTTGCTCGATGAGTCGACGTTCGATTAGAGATAAATCAGCTGTGTTTCTGTTACCGACGACCGATGTTAAACCTTCGCTGGCACGATGGAGTTTATGCATGAGAGAGTTCATATGATCTGAACATTCTGCTGTGTGTCCTTCTTCGATTTCTTTCACGCGCTCAGTCTGAACTTTGTACAAGTCAGTTATTTCTTGTACACTTGAATTAATAGAAGAGTGAGCGTCTTCTTGGGCATAACATACCTTGTTCGTAGTCTGATTCAAAACACAGAGATGTTTTGGTAATTTGACTCTCTTTTCAACCTGGTTTATTGAAGCTATATTGTTTTGATTTCCCGTTGAAAGTATGGTTACTTCAGTAGTCACATTTTTTCCAGAATCTAGTTCTACTTTACCATTATCTATCAAAGATTGGAGATTCATTGGTGATTGTGATTCTGTGACATCAACCTCCTTCACTCTTCTACTCTTTCTATTCCTTTTTCCAGGTAAAACCACGGTATCTGTGATCACTGACATCAGTGCATCGCGGGTTAAACGAGTAGAAATATTGGAAAGACTTGTTTTAGGGATCAGCTGCATTGTTTGTTTCGTGGAAGTGTGCTGAGGTGTACGTAGACCTGCAGTGCTTTGTGAAACATCGTTTTTCATAAATTTGTTATTAGTTTTCAATGTCAAACTTGAGCTGCTACATGATGAGGTCACCAATACAGGTAATATACTAGTTTCAGGCTTTGATTGCGTATGATTTTCAAGAATATGGCTTTGTGAATATTTTTCAGATCTATCTGAAATTTTCGCATTTTTTGGAATTTGCACTGTCCTCGGTTTTTCTTCCAACTCAATGCTCAATTCTGATACTGCCTCCTTTCTTGTTATTCCATTGGTCTTCGATTTCTGTATACCAACATTGCCTTCACTCTCTTCCGATCCAACCGTATATTCATGCCAACGAGACAGATCCTCTCTGATCTTAATCTTCTTCTCTCTTCTCTTTGGTATGTCTCTTACCTTTAGGTGCTCAACAACTCCTAATCTTTCAGCATCATCTTCTAATAATACTTTCTGAATCGACTTCGATTTTATTTCTTCATCTTTCGATTGTTGTATTTCATTCCTTGGATTTTGAACTTCTTCAACCCTCAACACTGGGCCTACAGGACTCTCGTCTCTCCTGGCCAACTGTTTTGTCGTCGAAGCTTCTTCCATAACCTTCAAACGTTTCGGAATTGCTTCTAGATTTTTATTTTTTTTAACACATGTATGATCTACTAATTTAGACAAATTACTTAGCACATCTGTCTCCTCTCGTTGTTCCGTTTCAGAAATCGCTACAGGTACTCCAAGTTTCGACTTTTTCATCCGAGCCTTGGACCTGTACTTACGTTCCACCTTGACATGTTCTGGAGGGTGATCAGTCCTACACGGGCTCTGGCAGGCTTGACATAGATCCGACGGTACTTTACAGCAAGTACCGGTGAACACGGTGCGTGAACCAACTTTGGTGCAACGCGTCGACAGATTGCGCAGGCCTGGTTTCAACGTGAACGTCACTTCCGTCTCGTTCTCTGGCAGCTCGAAGCTGAATGCCATTTCACGACTGTACTCGTATAATTCCGGTGGATCTTCGGAGGAGGTCGTAGAGTGAAGATCTTCATCGTATGCTGATGATTGGTCGGTGCCCGAGTAATTGGTTCCGTTGAGTTTTGCTTGCGGCATGGTTAATGTCCGACGGTAAGTTAAAGTGTCTGTATTGAAAAGTAGCAGAACTGATTACGATATACAATTATTTATTCAGGCCCACCGATTGAAAATCTCCCGTATGAATTAAACTACCCAGTTTGGTGATGGTTCAAACCAAACTACCTACAAATAAAGTGCAAGCAATTATAAGTAGCCTATAGTTACATATGGAGTTTTTTTTTGTTTCTTGAACAACTCCCACCAAACGGTAAAGTCTATAATAATTTACCTCTGGTTTTTCAGTGGTTTGGTAAAAATTAACTATCAACTACCGTACTCGTCTCATCTCCTCTGGTTAATCATGCTATTTTATTCTGTCGAAAGATTTTAAGGAACTTTTGAAAACTGAGTCTTATTTATTTTGTATGATCATTATATCACAATCTCTAAACATGGACCACATTTCAACTGAATTTCACACACTTCTCAAGAGATTTGATATGTTCCATGCCCCGAAACTTGGCCTCTCAATAAAAGACTTCGAATCTTGCTTCGAATAGTGAGATTTGAATTTGCTTATGTATTGATGTGATGAAATAATAGCTTGGATTCAAATATATAGGTAGGGCCCATATTGTTTTTTATAACCAATGATACAGATTCTGGAAATATTTGAAAATTTAGAACACAGTCAAAAATCGAAGTTGAACTCGATTATTATATTTTGAATTATTCGATTGAAATTATTGAATTCACGTTTATGATATTCTTACCTTCACCTTCTGGCTTTTAGTATCGAAATCTCCGAGCAAAATATCAACGTGTGAAATACTCAAGTGCGTATATTAATTCTGACTTTTTGACGCACTTCAATCAACATTATAAACCCATCCAATTAAGCGATAACGAGTTAATAACACACATGAATTTATATGTACCAAAAAATTGAGATAATCATTGTCTTTCTGATTATTTTGAAATTAGATTCACAAAAATTTTGAAGAGGATGTCATTTTGTAGAAACCGAAAGGAATTGCTATGTTTACAATTATCTAAGTGGCTGTGATTTTATGACAGTATTTTGCGCGGGAATTATTGGAGAAGGCCGTTTTCAAAACGAATCTAAATTTCTAGTTGATATGCCCCAAAACATATATTTTCAGAATGAATCAATTCTAAATTCAAGTTCAGTGATGCAAGATCTTTGCATGTGTGAATAGAAAGAATCAATATAACCACTACCAGTACGTGAGCAACATGTGAAGGGATAAATCCACTCAAATTATTACAGTTTGTCATACTTATATTTTGGTTTGGTTTAGGTTATGTTCTCTCTTGTGAGAATCGTGTCTACAATTGACCACTAGGTAATAGGCGTGGCTAAACGCCAGGCCATTTAGATCTATACTTTATGTGGGCATTTAGAGATACTCTGATAGGTAAATGTCAAATTTCCCACATAACAAAGCCCATTTGATTGGATGTTTCACTTTGTGACGTTTTGGGGCGGGTCAATCACTATAGTCGTCAACAATTGAAAAAAGGTTTGTCACAATTATATTTTGAATAAGATTTGTGAATCTTACCAGAAATTTAATAAGATTGGTTTTTCAATCTTTGGGTTGAGCAAGACCAAGAGTTCTGTGTTGACCCTTTGTCTGACTTTTTCTGATAATGTCCTACATGGATAAGAATTATTTTATGATTTTCATATGAATAATTGACGCTAAAAATGATAAGAAAATTAGTGAGATTTGAGAATAATGTGTATGAAGATTGTAGGCTTATAATATCATCGTGTCCGCAATATCACGGTTGCTTTTCCCACAACTAGATATGACTCATATCATTCCAAGATATGAATAATTGTAACAATCAATATTATTATAAGGTGATTAAACATTAAAACATAACGATCATCAAATCTAATAACTCCATGTATTTTCTTCTTGTTAACAGGTATGCAAAATTGCATGAACATATACGAAACAACCTAATCTAAAGAAGAATGAAAGTACTCCATTGCATTAATACAAGTAACGAACTCATAGATACTATATATACATAACACTCATCAACGTTGTAAATTATTTTTGTACACGTAACAAATACGCACCCAAAGAAGGATCTGATAGGAATGGGGTTTGCGAAGGAAACATCGTAGACGTTACAACATCACGAGCATCAAAATGTCCCCACTTGGCAATAATAAGACTCGTAGTTCGGAACCCGTCGCCAGAAAAAACCCAACGAGATCCACGCCATCAAGCGTAGATAGCTATGCCTTGCAGACAAAGAAATGTGCAACAAAATCAGAGAAGATATTTCGAGATCGTTTAAAATCAGTTAAATCAGGTACAAAAAATATCGAGAAAAATGTAATCGACTATCAGGAAATCAGTGATGAATCTCAAACATCAATGCAGATGAATCACCCTGCGGTAGATCCAGAATACAGTCCAATATCTGTTAATTTATTAGAAAAAATAAAGTTTCTACATGAAGATGTGTCGAAAAATCAACCAGTGAAAATTATAACTGATGAATATAATGAATCTTATATATTTACACCACCAGCAACTACAAATCATCAATCAAGAGTGACATTGAGAGATAATAGACATGAAAAACCAATCCTGAGGGATAATGGAAATATAGTACAAACCTATTCGTTGTTCATGGACGACAAAAACCCTTTAGCAACATTGACGCCACGGAAACGAAGATCATTGGCCAATCAATCAGTCGATCATCCGAATACTGCTGAAACTCCAGCGAGCAACCAGAATATTATCAATTACAATGTGGGTACAAGAAGAGAAAAAGGTAGTAACATATCTGAAGATCATCCTGTTAGTGACAACACAAGCTCTGAACACCACCCCACCATCAAAACAAACAAGAAAATCTCCAGACATCGGGTACGACGTAACGCCGAAGTGAGACACAATGAGATGTTGGCCAGTGACGAGAGTACCACTTCATCAGCTGACAAATCATGGTCGGGTTTCTCCTCAATTCCACGTCGCTTCAATAATAAGTCACGACTCGGGGAATCGAACGTCACTAATGGTACTTACGACGAAGGTTCCACGTCTTCAATAGCGCTGGGTGTTATTAGGAATAAGAAAAATATTCAGAAGCTGCAAGTAGAAGGAAGATGCCAGCAAGTGGGTAATGATAACTTGAAAAATAGAGCAGGCCAATTAGGAAGAAGTATTCTCAAATATCCAATCAATGAGAAGGTAAATGAGGCGGGTTGTGGGAACAGACAAGGAATGTCAATTAATCATGGAAAAGTAAATGAAGGAATCCGTCCTATACCAACCAGAAAACGATTTGAATCAATAAATAATTTATCCATGACTAATCAGTTGAACAGCGGACAAGCTGGGAATTCATCAAGGAATGAGACAAAAAGAATTTCTGAATCACCAGCAGGAAGAGCTGGACCTTCTAGAAATGAAAAAAAAAGGTTACCTCCTGAGTCGAATACAGCTCAAGGAAGACCATCCAAACCAGATAAAGTAACGAATAGGATATTTCATGTAGACGTGTGCTTCGGGAGTAACTCGTACAACTTGTTACCTGGTCCCGCCCTCCAAACTCTATCCAACGAAATGCTTCAGAAGTTTCCCTCATCTTCGTCATATCTTTTGGTTACCGATTCGTCCAACGGACAACAGTTTAGACTAGACATACCGCGTGTGAAAAGAACGCTGGGCAGTGCTGGTCAATATGAAAACCTTTTCAAATCGAAAGCTAGTGTGATCAGTTTTCTTACGCATGTCTTAGATTCACCTGATTCTACTTTCACCCAAGTCCAAAAAGTACATGATTCGTCAGAGGTTCACGAAACGCCTCTGAAACCAAATTCAGAAGAGCTCGTTTCCAAGGAAATAGAAGCTGCGAAGGGATATTCAAGAAATGTGGTCTTGAAGACAACACCGAAAAAAACAATCAAATATGCGAAAGTGATTGAGAAGGAGGAATGTCCGTTTGATAAGAATCCTCTTGGGAATCGATCTGAGAGGAAATCGGCTAGATATAAGGTTGATTTCAAAGAGAATGATTCTAGTTCTAAGAAGGTTATATCTGCATATAATAAGCAAATAAAAAGCATACTAAAAATTAATAAAACATTCGATGAAGATGAGAATGATATGGATGATTCTCAACAGGAGTGCTTTGGGAGTAATTCAATGCATGATATACGGCAAGAAGATGATCTTCCACTGCAATTCGACATAAACAAGTCACTTGGCAAGTCTACAGAGCTCTTTGTCACTGATTATTTGACAGAACATGATGCGAATAATAGTGCATTTGCTGATATTGGAAACGACGAAACTTTCACACAGCAGCCTCCAAGTGATGAACATCGTAAATCAGATGATAATTTGACAGACATTCAACTAGATATTACCAGTATTGATAATATTATCACTGAGCTGAACTCTGCTGTTCGCGATTTCAAAATTTCACATAACTCTCAGAATATCAGCGAAACTGGTTTAGGGTTGAAAAGAGACACAGTAGAAATCAAGGAGAAAGTGTCAGGACCTATCACGATAGAAGATTTTCCCAATCAAGATGAAGTGGTTGACGTGGTGGTCACAGCGTCCACAGTTGTCCGAGAAGAAATTCCTCAAGTAGACTTCTTATTTGGTGCTCCTTCCCGAACAGAAATTGTTCTCGGTGCAGGTATAAAACAGAAAACACCATTACAAGGTTTCAAAACTAATAAAAGTGGTACCGTTTTGAAGTTACCTGTGGGTACAAATTATGATCTCCAAAATTCGGCGATGAATGCAGTACAACCTCAGCGTATTGTGATAGTTGTACCCAAAAGTTCGGAGAGCACGGAAAGCTTCAAGAAAATGAGAGCTGATGCATTAGAAATTCAACAAGAAGCAGAATCACGTGAAAATGAGAAGAGAAGAAAAACAGTTGATTTCTATGACTCTCATCCGCAGACACCTTCACGCACAGCTTTTAAAAATGAGACTGGAATTTCAAGAGCACGTGTCACAATAGTCGGCAATAATACGAGGAGTGATGTTGATTCCGAAAGTGTTACCCGTCAATCTGAAACTGATATTCCTGTTGATTCAAATGATGGAAGAGTATTCACTAATGAGATTCAGAACCAAATAGAAAGCGTCCCATCAACTTCTTTTGCACAGACGAGAGTTATTGAGGAGGAAGATAAGAGAGTACAGTCAAACGATATTGAAGAAGTTGAGAAAGCACAGGTGAAAGATATTGAAGCAATAGATGAGGCACAGTTTAATAATCATCCCTTGTCATCATTATCTCAATCCGAGATTAGTGAAAGAGAGATCACTAATGGAGATCAAATTATACAAATTGGTGAAGAAACTATTGGAACTTCTGATAATGTTGGACAGAATATCGTTAGCACTTCGGGCGACACATTGAAAAACCCCAGCAAAAAATCTAATGCTTGTTATAATCAAGCAGACAGAAAAGATTTGAAAAGCTGTGTCATCAATTGTAAAAAAGGTAAAAACCGTGCTACTAAAGAAATATTTGAAAATGATGACACGAAAAATCCTACAATTGGATTCGAAAATTCGAGAGTCGACTCATTTCACTCCAAAATGGAGAATAAGAGTCAACAACCCAACAGTATTGATTCGATAGAAACACTTAGTACCGGTACCACAAGTTCAAGGTTTATCAATTCCTCCAGAAGTATAATTAATGATCCGTGCAGTATAATGACCGGTGGAGAAATTCCACTCACTAGTGGTGTCAAGAAATCCCCTTGTGGTCCATCGACTTGTTCAAGAAGGAGTGTGAACCCGAAAGCTTCATCTTCAAATGTTGATGGCCTGTCAACTGTATCCAAAGCTGCATTATCAGAGACTGTGAGTGGAGATAAAACTACCTCAAAAAATATGTCTACTGAATCTAAAATAAATTTGAAACAAAAATTGAATGGTATACCTTCAATATCGACTTCTTTACATACAAACTCTCCATCGAGAACTAATAATAAATCAGGATCAAGACCTCTAACTGGCAAATCGTCATCGGGGATACTCAAAGATCCAAATCGTTCCAGGAAACCGAGTATGAATCTATCCAATGAATATCTTGAAGATGAAAAAAGTTCGAAAATCGGAACAAAAATCGGGTCTTCTAGTAAACAATCTGTTGATTCTGGTCAAAAATATCTCAGTTCTGATACTAGTATTAACGAATGGATACCATCTGAGCTCATCAAATCCGAGTCGTTTATGAACAGTCCTTTCCGTAGCGGTGATGCTTCGGAGAAAAATGAGGAACCTCCTTGTGTTCCGGGGACATGCTCTGCAAGAAGAATCGAATTGAATGTCGAGCGTAAAGTGTCAACGAGTAAAACGTCTCTGAAGACTAACAAAAGTGCGACCGAGTCGTTAAACTCAAACACATCTGTTGGCAGATCAGCTTCGGAAGAGTTTCAATCTTTACTAGAGGAGGCTCAGTCACATGGAAGTATTGAGGGTGGCAGTGCGGGAAATGTTAGAAGTGGTGACAAAAAGTCGAGTGACTCCCAAAAAGGTACTGAAAGTGGTGAAGGAAGTGGTAGAAAAAAAAGTACAAGTTCGAGGAGAGAGAGCGGGGAAAAAGTGGGAAGCGTCAAAAAAGAGGAGGCAGAGTTTTATGGAAGAAGTGGAGGCGAAGGAGGCGACAGAAGAGGTAACGATGGAGATGGAAGGACTGTGAATGGCTCTGATCAAGGTGGTGATGATGAAAAAGATGAAGACGATGGGGATGAAGACGATGATGACGAAGAGAACGTGACCGTGCTCAGTTATTTGCCGACTTTGAACACCGTCATAGCCGGACTTCGTGCAGTTGCTGGATTGACTTGCGATGACATGCTGATGGATTTGTATTCAGTGGTCAGAATGGACAACAAGTAAGTTACTTCTCGTGAAAATCGATCTGTACTCTACTTTATTTCATTTCGTCTCTTTGGGAAGGATTCGTAAGTAAGAATTTGTCACGCAGACATGAAAAAAGAAATCGGTCTTTGTCTGATTGTTTAGGGGAAATATTCAGTATTCACCATTTTGTATGTGCTTGATTTTACGACTCGTCAATGTCGTGGCTATTTGCACCGTCTCAGTATTCATTATACCGACTGAAAAAAATACGGTAATTGCCAGTCTGAGTGGGCGATTGGTAGGAATCGAACCTCGATCTCATAAATGATGCTGCGCGCTATGTGGACTGATCTAATACCAGTTTCAGTATGGTATGGCAATATAACCATAGTATAATTATAATTAGTCGTCATTAGTATGGCCATGAGTAATATGGTGATTGAAGGAATCTGTGCACCAAATGATGATAGTTTGTGATTTACATATTTATACAGAGAGGGCTGTTTACTCCAGACGAAATGAGCGCCCCTGAACATCATCAACCAATCAATCACATATATACGTGTTGGATGACTGGTGTGTGTGTAACATTGTTAAAGTAGGTTGTATTCAATAGGCCTAGCAGACGACTGCAAATCTATCTAAAACGTCCACTAGCCTCTTATGTTGGGCTTCCATACCTGCGTTATTCATATTGCGTATTCACTAAGCGGTTTTTTCAGTCACCGTGATGATAAAACGACCAATCAGTGTCGAAAGTTACGCGATTTTTTATTGTTGAGCTCGCCTCAATTCCACCGCTTTGCGAAAACGAAACGCAAATCGCGTTCATGTAAGGCCAGCATTAGAATACCAAATTCATGTACTTTCACATTATTGAGCCAATTACTCATTTCCAAACATATAGAATCTACAACAATGTTTCAATGAAATAAAATAGTCAATGCAACTTATATGTAATAACACGTGCTCATTCACCAAGGCAAATCTAGATACCGCTTTTGTAGTACTCAAATATGATGCTAATGTTATATGATTATGTCCAAACCGACTTGTAGATGCGAGATATGTACTGAGCGTAAAGCAGTGCAAGGACAACATTCAACGGCTTCAAAAGAAGCGTCAAACAAGCCAAAAGAAAAACCGAACGCCGAGAAGAAATCTCCACAATATCCGAAGTCATCCGATTCATCGAGGTCTCCCTCCAATGACAATTGCAACAATTCGCCCAGCATCGCAAAGGAAATTTCTGAGGAAAATCAAAATGAGTCTTCTAGGCAATCCAAGAATGGACTACAAGACTCTAAGCATCCGTCTAAGAGATCTTCCGAGCAATCTAAACACTCTGGAGAACGTTCGAGAAGAACATCCAAAATGTCGGAGCATATGTCAACAGATAATATACGTGATTCTGAACAGTCAGAAACTAGTTTAAGTGTATCGAAACAACCATCGAGAGAGAGGTTGGATAATTCCAAACAGTCGTCCCGAGAAGCATCGAATCGCTCTAAGCATTTGAACGGGGCAAATATGTCTCGGAATACGTCGAGAAAACCGTCAGTTCAGTCTAGAAAACCTTCTAGAGATGTTTCAAATGAATACAACGCGCGGTCCAGAGAACCTTCCAGATTATCCACGCCTTCATCACGTGAGCATTCTTCGCGAGGAAAGATGGATGAACGATCCAAGGAACCATCTAGACTCTCTGAGCATTCTTCACGTGATAAAATGGACGAAAGATCCAAGGAACCATCTAGACTCTCTGAGCATTCTTCGCGAGAAAAGATGGATGGACGATCCAAGCAACCATCTAGACTCTCTGAGCATTCTTCGCGAGAAAAGATGGATGGACGATTTAGGGAACCATCTAGACTCTCTAAACATTCTTCACGTGATAAAATGGACGAAAGATCAAAAGAACCTTCTAGATTATCTAAACATCGCTCTCAGGAAATCTTGGACGCGTATAAATCTCGCTCTAGGGAGCCGTCTAAGAATAACACTACCGACAGTTCACTAAAATCCAGAGAGCCTTCGAAGTCATTAAAGAATTCGCCATCGAAGGGTGGTGAGACTCCGAGAATATCACAAGAAGAAATCATCCTGTACGATCACGCGAAGTCTCGTGAAGCATCACGATTGTCGAAACATTCCGGGAGAGATTCGTCCAAGTCTGGGCCACCGTCAGCTGGTAGTCATACGGCAGAATCTAAGGAGACGGTAGTCAGGCATTTACTTCCATCGACGGAGAAAGGCTTGCAGTATTACTTATTGGCGTGCGAACCGAGCGATTAATGCTGCAAGGCAAGCGCAACTCGAGATGATCTGACGCATTAGTTGACTCACACTATTATATGAGTAGTTATGGTACACAGTGAGCGCCAAGCGGAGAGTGAAAATAAACAAGATACATACCGAAGATAGACATAGAAATGCATTACTTTGAGGCACCGGTGACAATGAAAACGTTGGTGACAATATATTTTCTTTCCGGTTTTGTTTTTGGTGTTTTCATCGAATTTGTTTTGTGAAACTTACATTTTATAGGTAACACAAGAACTCAATTTAACGTTTCTTCAATATTTTGTGTATCAAAATCAGCAAGGTAATTTGCAACAAAATCTGGATAAGTTGTGACTCATGTGCTGGGTTTATTGTTGCTATTGCGACAAACTGAATGAGCTTACTTCAACATAATCTAATTAACATAACCAAAATAATCTAACAAAACTACCTTGAACATCCTTTTCTAACCGACTTAAAAATAATTGGATGAGCGTAAGCGAAGGCATGTCCGGTATGGGTGTTAACATTCAATTGGTTCTGAATTATTCGTGTAGTTTAGTCAAGATTTATGTATTAATAGTAAAAATGTGTTTCGAAGCTCTGGGCAGCTATTGGCTGGTCCAAAGTTAAGAATATGGCCACCGATGTTCACCGCTGCTAATTGCTTAGTCAACTATAAGGTACTGGTACTGAAAAAGAATTATTGTTGGGCGTGGGTTTGAGTACCGCATAAAGCATGAGTTTTTGTGAAGGTATTTTCGCTTATCATCATCATAGTTTCATCATCACCTGCTCATTTGTACCCCGGTATATAACCTAGCGATTGGTGGAGTCGTTAAGCCAACAATAATCATCATCGCTTAGAGCACTGAATAAACTGTTCTTGTTCTTCATTCTCATTCAATTAAAGAAGTATGTCTTGAGACTATCCGTTGGAGGTGACAATTATTGACGACTAGTGATTGACCCGCCCATAAACGTCACAAAACCGAACATACAGTCAAATCGGCTTTGTTATGTGGGAAATTTCACATTTACCCATCAGAGTATCTCTAAATTCCCACATGAAGTGTAGATCAAGGTGGCCCTGGCGATTAGTCACGCCTATCACTAGTGGTCAATTGAACGCACTCGCAGTAATCGAATTTATTATTCGTTGACTGATTTTGAAATGTCATGAATAAGCCTATGCAAGACCTTCTAGCAAATACCTTAGTATCCAACTTCGTTGCTTCTAATATAGAAGGCCTTGGCCTATGTCATTTCATTAATTCAATGAAGAAATCTATTCAGTGATGTCCACAAAAGTGACCACCTTGGTCACGGCATACAGGATGTGTTCAATCACCACCCTCTTTCTCTCGCTGTAGTCCTTACACTTTGCTACATCCACACAATTCTAAGCCTTCTGAATCAAATACATATCTGACGTTCACAAATTTGTTCAAACATTGTTTAAAAAAAAACTTTTTTTTTCCGCGCGTTCCAAACATACTGCAATAGGGACGTCTTACACATTCATTTTTATATTCATTTATTTTTTATAAATTCATACCCTTATCAAGTTTCACGTTTCCTCGAATTGAGAGTCGGAAATATTCGTGGATAAGACGTATCGCGGTTGTTTGGGAGATGAATCACGAGCCAGATGCCTCGGCGTACTCAGGTAGGCGGAGGCCGACGAGAATGTACACGAAGTCGACATTGAATCCGGAGGCACCGGAATTTGTCCCATCAAGTTGTCGTAATCCAGCGATTCTACCCACGTATTATCAGGCGACGGAGGTACCGGCCTTTCCAAACAGGAACAGGTTCACTCTTCCGAGCACACCGCCCGTGAATATGAATGTGGTAAGATGACATTCACGATGGTGATACCAACAGACTTTATCATATTATAAAGAAGGTGTGCCGACTTCCATACCAATAACATGGACGGTATTTGTGGTTTATTGCGGTCAAATTAGAGCCAAAGGTCCCGATTGCCTGTCGCGATTCAGTGATTACTGAACGATCACTTTCAAGATAATATAGAGAACTATGATTCAAGATTGATAATAAATAACCTTAAAAATAAAATAGACTTCCGTAAACAATTTTTAAAATGAACTTTCAAACTGTAAAAACACCCTTTAAAAAGTTAAACAAACCTTCAATAGGCCTCACAAAATGTCCTTCATCCTGTGTCTCAACCATTTCACCATTTCGTCATCAACCAACAATAAACCAAATATCTGCACATCCAATCATCCTGTAATATTCTGTAACATGGATCTTATGACAAAAATAAACGAGATGAGTGGATTTTCTTGTGAACTAGATATAGATAAGAGTGGGTATACGATACCGGTGGCATTGTGTAGCATTGTGGTTCCATATGAAAACGATAGTTGCGCTACAGGCAATCAGGACCCTAGACTCAGATTCTGACCTTGGAAATATTTCACTTTGAAGACTTGAGTTAGTACAAGTTCTTTGTATTATGATTATATATGTTGGTATCATTACATCGTGGTGGTAGCACAATGTAGTGATACCAACCTATTGCATCATAATATAAAGGAGGTGCTCCAACTCCCATACTGATAACATGGCCGGTATTCGTGGTTTCTTGCGGTCAGTTCAGAGCCAAAGGTCCCGATTGCTTGTCGTGATTTATCGGATTTCCTTGTGAACTAGATGTAGATAAGAGTGGCTATAGGGTAGGGCCTACCCGTGGCATTGTATAGCATTGTTGATCGTGTATAGTTCGATATAAAAGCGATAGTTGCGCTACAGGCAAACGAGATCATGAACTTAGGTTCTGACCCCGGAAATACTTCACATTGAAGACACGAGTCGGCACACCTTCTTCAGATTACCGTAGGATAAGATATGTTGGTATCACTACATCGTGTTGGTACTATCACGTAAATCGTACTGATGGTTGTCTCTTATAAGTTTATTAGATGTATTTAATTTTCTATATTGGGTTAACGACGCGCTGTAATGTTAACTAAGTCTTATATGCGTCGGATTAATGAATAATGATGGGATGGTGGAACGAAAGTTTCTTAGGTAGTGGGAAGGAACCGTTCGTGACCTATATCGTAGGAACCATCCCGGCATTAGCCGAGACTACAGAGGGAGATATGAAAGACTACCGACGGTGTTGAAGATGGACGGTGGTTGAGATCGAACCAGGTCCGATATGTCCTTCACCTCCCGGATCACATAAAGTGAGCGCGTCAGCAACTGAGCTACATGTGCCGGCCATCTATCTTCATTCCTGTTGATTCAAACGGAGTGTAGATCTGGGAATGTCTAACTTGAATTAAATATAAATCTAAATATGATAGAAAATACCTTATTATCTAACCACGTCAAGGTGAGTGGGGGGCGAAATAATGAGGGATACAATGAGAAAAAATGATATGTATTATGATTAACCGCCAAACTCGCATAAGTCGGTATTACAGTGGGAACTACTTTTATCGATCCAAATGTAGGTGGATACACATTTTTGTGAACCGCGTTGTAACAATGTTACAATGTCGAAGAAAAACACGCTTTTCGATTCATTTGGCAGTATGGAATATATTATATTTTAAGAGAACGCAGGCCATATATTAAGGTCTTTGCCGCAGACGCTCGTATTCCACGCCGCAAACTCTCACGGCCGTGATTTTTGAGATATCAATATGAGTGATTTTGCATTCTGTTAGTAATTGAAAAACAAAGGTTACCGCAAATACAGAATTTTGAACCAAAAATGTGTGATTTTTCAAATTCTTCAAATGGAAAGTGAAAACATTTCTAATTTACGAAAACCTAGACACATATTTTTTAATACCGAAAAAAATACAGAATTTGAAATATATCAGAAGTGTGAGCTAGGGAATTAACGGCGTTTACGTGAATCTGAGTTCGGCGGGCTAGTCCACGGGTGGCGCCTCTAGCACACGATGCATGTTAAACTAGAGTCTGAAGCGAGCGAACAACGAGCCCGTGTAGAGCGCCTGCGACCTCTTAAACAACGTTAGTACACAAAGTTCTGACGTTTATATTTTTCCAATATCAAGTTTGTGTTTATGGATTGTGGTTGTGAGTTTGTGTTGTAGATTATGAAGCCTTCATTTTTTTGCAATTTGAGAAGTAAAAATTGAGACTTGACCTCATGTAACATAGGTAGGAGAGGTGAAGCGAAGAATTTCATACCGATTGGAAACAATCATCACAATCGAAATGATATTCGTTCCATTGATTTTTCTGTTTGTGTTCATCTGTTCATAGTAGGTAGGTAGTCGTCAAAAATACCAGAAAAAATATGATATTCATTTCCAGTTTATCATCGTTTCTGCTGTGTCTTCCTCTCTCAAAGTAGATAAAGTGAACGAAGTAAAGAGAGAATAATTACACGGATAGAATAAAGTATCAATAACTAACCTCATGTAACTAATCCGAGTTACATAATGATGTACATAATATAGGCCTATGTGCGGTTGCGGTCCTGTAAAAAGGTCGTTCGAGCAACATTGAAATGTACTGGACAAATATACTTATATTACAAACCAAGTCTAGGAGACAAGATGATAATGACACTCATAGCCTATGAAAAATGAGTTGTTAAATGGGAGTGGATTTTATTCTATTTTTTTTTTGGGGGGGGGGGGGTATAATTCCGGATTGAACCATTCTGTGTGAAAGACATTATTGTTAATTGCATATGCCTTTGCATAATCGTTTTTGTGGGTTTCAAGATTGGGCTGAAGGTTGACACATAGCAAATGAAAGCTTGCGACGGAACATTTTCAAGAATTCATGATATTCCCACAGTATATTCAGCACGTACGCTATGCTTCAGTAGCGTCACTTAGGTAGTCGTGCTTGCAGCAAAAATAAGACCACGCATGTCAAATCGCTCCCTGGTGCTTGTACATAGAAACACACGTAGTTGCGCGCGCATTTGGTGTTACCCCTTGCAACTGCATGCGTCTGTAGATGTAAACAATTTCTAAGCGGTCGAAAGTTGGCGATAGTTTCGTACGGAACTGTCGACTGTGTATAATCATATTGGCTTACGTTATTGTTATCAGAGCGTAGACAAAGTTCCTAGATAGTCGCAACTTATTTTACATTTGAAGCAAGTCGTTCAATTGATCAGGCATAAGAGTGACGCTACTGGTTCTCTATACTATGATATATAGCCAAAGATAGCGGTACCGTCGGCATTGCCCAGAAAAAAGTTGCAGGTACGCTGTTAGTGTTAAAAATTGGAACTAGAGAAAAGTCTCAAAATGAAGCGCGCTCATTTTTTACAACAATGATATTGATTAGAATATTACATTGATGACTGAACTTTTGAAACCATTTGTCTGCCATATTGATATTTAGAAACGCATTATATTGTTACTTTTCGTGTTGAATATGCAGCTGTGTGTGTGTGTGTGTGTGTGTGTAAGTGTGTGTGGGGGGAGGGTGTAAGTGTGGGTGTGTGTGTGTGTGTGTTTTTTAAATAATCGATACGAGATTGAAAAACTTTGTTCACCAAAATCGAGTCAAAAAATCAAACGTGGAAATAAAATTCCCATGAAAACGAAACTAAAATTAATAGAGTTTGAGTTCTTCAATCTGTAGTTGCATTATAAATCGCAACACAATTTGTGTTCAGGCCAACTGTTCATCTATATTATTTGAAAGAGAGAAAGACATCTTTGCAGGAAAGTAGAGGTTGACCAACCGAACAAAAACGAAACACAATCAAGGTCAAAAGATGAAATTTTGATTTTTTAAAATTATTCTCCAATTAACAAACAGGGCGGTGGACGCAGTGGGGCTCACGCGCGTCAATACAGCGTCCCGCAACAGCGTCAACCGTTGCAGGGAGACCACGGGCCGCAGTACAGTAACCAGCAACGTCAACCGACGGACTACAGCTCGAGATACGGGTCGCCGCAGCACCAATCGCTGTCGCAGCAGCGCCTACCGCCTGCTGACTATGGCTCGTACTCACGACAACATTTCGGATACGATTGATGTTGGGTGGACCGTCATCACCGTGGTATTCGTCGGAGGAGAAATTCGTAGAGAAATGTTTTCAACTTATATATGGACGTGAAAAATTATTGAAAAACACAATTTTTTTGGAAGGAATAAATTAAAATTTCCGATTATTATTTTGTTTTTGATATTTATTATTCGACCAATATTTAGATGAATGTGGACAAAACATTTTTTCTCCCTTTCGGCCTTATTACTTATTAGATTCAATTATGTTCTTTACTTGCCAATTTACTAACAGAGGCCACGCCAACTTCTTCCCACTATCAAAAAACACCTGATGAAATAACCTTTCATCTCATCATCCCTTCATATCACCGACGCCAATGAATCCCAACTATCAGTAAAGTGCATCGTTATGAACCCAATATATATATTTTTTAATCCCACTGCAGGGTCACAAGTTCATTTTGATCTTCTTATAATCGATACCACAACATATATATATATATATATATATATATATATATATATATATATATATATATATATATATATATATATTGTTTCTTAGGTTTTCGCGGACATATGTGATATTAAAGTTTTCTTTAGGATAATGCCGCTTACTTTTGAGAGATTGCAGTGCAGGCCGAATCCTGCACTTTGTCGCACTATCTCGACGTTTCGAATAGATCGCACTATTCATCTTCCTGGAGATAACAGTCTTGAGTCAAACCATAGAGCTCACTGACCTTCTTCTCATTCTCGATGCGTCTGTTTACACGAAGTACCGCTAAAACTGTGTTGCCTTGATGTAATTGGTTGCCGTGGTCATGTGATGACAAGGACCAATGGGAGCGCAGCCAGCAACTGTCCCATCTGATTTGGCGCCAAAAGATGCACACACCTGAGTCTAGAGAAGTGAAGCTAGCAGCGCTGGGTGACGTCACGTGCGCGCTCTAATGCGAGCATTTTGCTTTTCCTTCTTGTCATCCGACCTGTGTTATCAACGCCCTCTGTTGCCTGAACAGGTTTACTTGTTGCTGACCTAGTTATTATGTGGGTCAGTGGTGTGTTGATGGATGTTGTAACAACTTTAGTATTTCTGGCAGGGCGAGTATTGTCTCTGTTCGTGCACGTAATCATGGGGTCCATAGTCGTCGGCGCTATATTGACGTTGGTAGTTGCACAGTTTTTTAACGTGGGCTTCCATGATGCAGCTAGCCTTTGTCCATCGTCTCGTTTGTTTAGATTACTGGGTCGCTTTTCTATTTCGACCGATTCCCTTACTATTCGCGACAGTAAATGTGGCACAGTGGCGAGAGATTTAGCCTGATCGAAATCAATCCAGTGATGTTCTTCTCTCACGTGTTGCGCTAGGGCAGAAGTGCTTTGGTCTTTTTTCACAGCAAGTCTATGTTCATCGACTCGAGCCGATATTCTTCTGTTGGTTTGCCCTACGTATACTTTGCCACATGACCCGCATGGGACCGCGTACACACCCCTAGTTTCAAGTGGAATAACTTGTTTTACACTTCTTAGCAGCGTATTTATTTTTCTGTCTGCGCGAAATGTCGTCTTGATGTTATGTTTTTTTAGTAAGTTGCTCACCCGGTCAGTTGTGCCTTTAACATAAGGTAAAAATGCTGTAGCACGGGGTTTTTCCGCTTCCACGTCTTCACTGCTAGTTTTCCTCCCTTGGCGGTTGAAGGCCTTGGATATGACATAATGTGAAAAGCCGTTCGAGTGTAGGGCTTTACGCAAACCTTTCATCTCTTTTGCCGCGTGATCTTTATCCGTTAGTCGTATGGATCGGGTCGCCAGCGTGTTTACCACAGAATTCAACTGGGCTGGGTGGTGATGTGACGAGGCGTTAAGATAGCGATTAGTATGTGTAGGTTTACGGTACACTGTATGACCTAGGCTTCCATTAGTTCTTTTATTTATGCAGACATCGAGAAACGGTAATTCTGCAATCTCTCAAAAGTAGGCGGCATTATCCTAAAGAAAACTTTAATATATATATATATATATATATATATATATATATATATATATATATATATATATATAAATATATATATATATATATATATATATATATATATATATATATATATATATATATATATTCATCCCCTGCTAGCCACGTCAAGGGATGTTTATCACCAAACTTTCTTGGGCAAATCACTAGCGATATGTTGTGTTTGCAAGACACACAAAACACCATCTTCATACTTCAACATCCACTCTCTCCACAAGCTCTCTCCTTACTTCCCTACTTCCCGTAATTTCTTTCCACCACTCTTTGTACTTCACTCTCCCTTCTCGTCCACATCTCAAAATATATTTAAAAAGGTATAAAAATGATGATCGCTAAACCGATCGTTATCAAATTTGAAATATGTTGTCGCGTGAAAAATGAAATGTTGAAGAGACATTCAGAAAGCAGATCAGACTTTCAGTTCCCGATATTGATGGTGCAAAAAGCCCGCTTTAATGCTCAGAGTAAGAGACCTACGGACGGCACTTGGCTTGTGAAGCGACTGCTCTACTATAGATATAAAAATTCTGTAAAAATTCGAATTTTTACGAAAGAAATATATTTTTCGGAATTTTCTCCTGTGGGTTATTGTTATGAACCTTGAAAAACCTAATATTGGTTTTTCTCACAAGTGGCGGAACCGATCGAGTTTCAAAACTATAGAGCATCGAATGAGATGGTGATACTCGTGTATGCCAAGTATCACTAGGAAAATGCGGGATTTTCGTTGTGAGATGGGCTTAGAAGTATGGAAATCCAGAATGAAAAATATGTCATCAGATCATTCCACATATACGGACCTTGGATTATTTCAAACGTTCAAAAACCTTACCTGCAACTTGTTAATATTTTATAGTGTTGCAACCTGTCGCATATACACTTTTCAAAACCATTTGCTCCCAATATTCAATAAAATGTTTTATTGCGTTTTCTTTGTTATTTGTCATCCAATTATTGTGAAAGTCACTGAAAATATCTATAATCATGTTTTCCATATTCGGTGGAAATTTTGAAGTTTTTGAAAATTTTCCACATTTCAAGTATTTTCCATCCGTGTTATTCTTATGAGGATTTCTCAAACTTTTCGAATGTTTTCCGGAAAAATCTTCCGGCCGATTTTTGTGAAAAACAATCCCAATCCATTCTGGTATGACAGAAATATGTAGAAAAAGTTTCAAGTCAGTAGGTATTTTTTCCTGACCTGTATGCCGCGTACAAAATTACAAACAAAAAAAACATAAAAACCAAGCAGATTTTGTTCGGTATGTGAAATGGAATCTTCGCTACGCTCATCTAATAACGTTCATTTATGTATTCATCAGGGAACGTTTATTCTTCAATAATTATATCAGTACAATTAAAATTTCGTATGTAGTCAAGATTAATGGTTGAGCAGCTAATGTAATCTAGCAGTTGCTAGTAGGCCTAGTACATGCTGTACGCCCTATATCGCTTTTTTTAGTTGTCTCCATTTATTGGTAACCACTGTTTCAGATTGAAATTCAAGTATCTTATTATTATTCTATTGAATAAGTTGACATTCAATCCAACCGAGATTTACCCACAGTATATACCCGTGATATCAACCATGCATTATTATAGCCTACAGCAAAATGGACCGGTGAATATTCCCTTACGCCTCCCAGTCTCGCTAACCTACTGCCACTCATGTTGAGCGGGTACACTAACCGACACTAAACAGGGGTATGTAGGTCTACTTCTTTCTTGCTTGCTGCGCCTATGACATTTTGACGTGAATTGACGTGAGGCGAGGCAAAGGATGAAAGTTCAGGATCGTTAGAACGGATCACCACAAGGACTACCCCTTACTACCCCAAAGAAATGATAGATGTAATATAGCTCATTCAACAATCTTCAAAATTACAGTGAAAATAGGTGTTGGGAAAAAGTTTTCAATCTCATTTCTGAATTATCTTCTGTTACTTCGATATTCCAAATCTCCTTTTCGACCGAATCTGCATGTTCACTTGCTTAAAGGAAAAGAGAAATTCAGAAAAAATCCAGTTCTCATACATTTTTAAATAGATTGCAATTTTTTATACCGACAGCCCGTGGTCACCTTTTCATGATCACCATTTTCATGATCACCACACATCACCTTTTTTATGATAAATAATCATATATAAATGAAAACAGATTGTATTCAATGAATTAGTTATATTCATAATTTCGAAAATTTTGTAGATACATCTCAAGTCAGCTGATTCATATGTGAATGTGTATTAATATTGTATGCACATCGAAAATACGGGGAAAAAATGCAAAACAAATATAGAGACGAAATATTACGAAGTAGTGCACTATATCATATCAATTTGGGGAAAATGAAAATGAAATGAAAGTTATTAGTTGAGTTTTGTATTCTTTAAATAAAATATATATGTATCTTTATTCAAGACTCTGTCTTACATTATAAGATTGTAAAAAATCAGAATAAAAATCAATTAATTAGAATATTAAAAAATTTATCGATAACAACATTTCAGAGAATAACAAAATGAATATAATTTGACGAGGTTTGAATAAGAAAATGTAGAAAAAATAAATAATTAAATGATGATAACGAAATCATACAAAAATTAAAAAGGGGAAAAATGAAAAATATAGTGTGCAATGAAAACAAAATTGGAAATCAAAGCTAATACTTATAATTTATTGGTGAGAACATTTCATAAAGGGAGTGAGTCTAGTGAAGTAATGTTTGATATGCCAAAAACTATTTATATATTTGTACAGTCAAATTAATAAGGTCGTCTGCCGACAAAATAGCTCCAAAATCGTCAGTTATGATTACATAAGCGCGCTGCAACCCTGCAACTCTGAGATTTTAAGGCTTTTCAATATGTACTTTCGCTTGTCATAAACCTCTTCACGAAAAATCATGATAACCTGAAATTATCATGGCTATTTGTCGTGTTTGTAGACGACCTTCTTCTTCCGTGGATTATTTTCATTCAAGTTTTGTTGGTAAACCTGCTCCACGTTGTTTAGTAATAGTGTGTGCACTCAATCTCAAGTTGATGAACCTGTTAATGAGAACAACGACAACAACATTGATAAGTTTCACAAAATTAGAAAAATTCACCTCATTAATAAATTAGACAATTACGTATAATTTCAATATGATGGAAAAAAGTGTCTTCAATTGCAATTAAGATGGTAATGAACTGGGCATATATGTCTTCTATGGAGGAAACAGTGTTCATTCAGAGGGTTTGGTGTAGGCCTAGACTGGATTCCTTTGCCAACCATAACCTAGAAGCGGACCAAAACTAGAACTCAGGAATAAGGAATAAGGAGCTATTAGCTACTTAATATTATTTAAGTAGCCGTAGCCGGAACTGCACATTGCTGCCACTGCTGTAATAGGTCTAGGAACACAGAAGAAGATGAGCCAGCTTTGGACGACGGGAAGGGGAGCCCGTAGGGCCAGGGCTGACCGTGGCTCACGTTGGCTTGGCCACGGTAGGAGAGTTACACCCTACCATTGAGTCTATAACACTATAAACTCAATGACCCTACTACCACCAGCGTCGGGAGGTGGACTCCCCAGACGTACTATGATAGTAGGCCTAACATGATGCATTGAATTGCACCTGGGTGCAAATTTAAGGTACAGTGCGAGTCTCTCTTCACTTGCCGTCCTCCATATTTTGTATGCTTTCGCGATGCAAAAATAATAGGTCTATTCCTGGCCTAGCCTACATATGAAAATTGCAATGATATAACACATACCGGTATTGTCGTAAATTAGGCCAACGTCTACTGTTGAAAGATTGTCTTGGGAAACTGGGTCTGGGCATTAGATGGTCTGTATCACAATGGTTGAAAGTGTGAAATTGAGCTAAAAGCAGAAGACGCTTTGGGTGTGTTAGCTTGTGCCATTGAGATTGTACAGGCTCAATGCTTGTGCATAATGCCAAGTGTATGCACAAGTAATTGTGAACATTCGAGAAATTATTTAGCAGTAGTAAGACATATAAATGTTGATATTCATCAGCCTAACTTGACCTGATCAGCTAATCCTTAAACTTTCTTGACAGCTCAATGCAAAACGGTCAGTGTATATGCAACCCATCCAACTCTTTCATGTCTGATATTGTATCGCTGTATGCCAATGACGTATAACAACTACCGGTAGGTACTTTGCTGTAAATTAAATTGTCCTTTTCGTCCACTTCTGGGAAGAACACCACCCTTCTAGGTAACTGACGAATGATGATCCTCCTCAGATATGGCCATAAATGATCAATTCATAATTCATAATTTAGAATCAGTTATTTTTGCCGAGACCTGTGGTAAATCTTGATATAGGCAACTATGATTCGGTCACCGACTCAACAGAGACACGTTCTCGTGCGACAGCAATCAAGCTTGATCTACCTACGACACCAAACTTTCTTGCTGTCCAGATACTTGTATTGCGTAAAAACATTGTTAAAGTTGCCCTGGACATTGGTGTTGTATTCCTAGTTGGCTATATGGTCCGATCACCTCTCTGATCCAATAGGCCTATACGCAGCAAAATCATCTTTCTTTCATACGTTGAAATACTCAATATTGCTAGACTGGTATGCCTACCTATAGATAGTTGTAGGCCTACCTGACATTCTGGCATATCAAGCAATCACAGCAGAAAGCAATGATGATTGATTATGAATGATTATTGTTTGCTTTTAAAACGACCCCACCAGCAGCTAGGTTATATGGGTAGAAATGAGCAGATAATATGAAACTATGAAGTGATGATGAGTGAGAGAACATTTACAAAAACCATATCAACATTCGTGTGTTTATACTGAAAGACTTTTATCTAATTGGGGAACAATGATTTTGTATCATGTTTCGATGTTATTAAAAAAAAAAAACATGCCTTATACGCGACTCAAAACTTGAGTTTTTAAAGCAGTGCCTCGGCTGACCGAGCTATCGAGGGTGGTGGCAGAAAGTGTAACGTCTGAAATAGGAAGCGATTCACAAATGTAGGCCAATGTAGTTCCCTTCTGGGTTGACTATATGAGATGGAATAAAATTCAGTGCTATAAATTGATATGAAATAACCATGTGGAACAACATACAAATGAACATATTATGAAATTGACAAAGTTCAGATCAAATGAACAGAAAATTGCGTGAAATGTAACGATAGATTTTATCAACACATGGATGCAACACAAGTTGCCTACCACCAAGACAATATATGTCTACCTAGGTTATCATACCCTCTTGTGTTGGTTACTTATTACCTAAGTGGTGGTAAGTTCGTGGTAAACAACCATTTCATAGACTTCCCCAACATTATTCGTTTGAGCTACATACTTTAGATTAGATTAGATTTCTTTATTAATCCACAGGATTTTCCATTTAAAAGAATGAAAAATATATGGCTATTCTGTTAGACCTGAATGAAACACGTTGAATTTTCATCAGCAGTAGCATTGAATTTGTAGTCTACAAAATCAATGGCAGTACTGTATTGATTATTTGTCTTTTGAATATCAAATAGAAAATCAATAATTGAACAAACTCTAGGCCTATCACATGACATTATCTTGTCTATTTTATTGTAGCTACCGGTACCGTAGTTGATTGTCAACCAACTTTAATTAACATCAAAACCTGATACAAAATCATTGCTCCCTGGTTGAGGCTGAGGACGAAAGTCAGGATCGTTCAGATGAACAAGGGTGATTTCACGATTCCAAAAACTACCTAAAAACATCTAAACAACTCTAATTCTGTATCCAGTGAAGAATGTCTTATTTTGTGATTACAGTGTAACTTCGTTGACATGATATAGGCCTACTAATTATTTCTTTCTTCACAGTTATTCCACTTTATTCCAGTGGAACAATGTCAAATTCAATTTGTATAAGTACCGTACTCAGAAACGGAATGAAGTCAAATCGATGGATTTTGACATTATTCCACTGAAATAGTGTAGAATTATTTATTTGACGTTATTCCACCGGAATAACGTTAAAAAAGAACAAGCTACATAAATGATTTGACGTCTTTCCATTTGACGTTATTCCGCTCCCCCACGACGTATGGGCTAGCTCCAAAATTATATTTTGAGTACATTTTTTACTGAACCCAAGTGTTAATCTAGCACATTCGTTTTTCACTCTTCACAATCAATTTCCACGGGCCAGACACTTTCCTTGTTTTTTTCTCAAATTCGATTGAGACAGGATCCTTCAGACAGAGCATCATAATGCTGGCCTCACATGAACATTTTTGGTGCGATATCTCTCCCACATGCGGTTGCGGGACGGTGCGACGCGATTAAACAAAAGTGCTGCTGCCTAGTAGCAATTTAAGCAAGTTTTTCGAAGAGATGGGCGTGTCTATAGTGTCCCGCGATTTTCATGGCATGACTGAAGTTCGTTGACTGTTTGTTGTAATTTTGTTGACATCGCTGGTGTCTTCTCAATAATAATAATAATAATAATAATAACTATATAAAAACAAAATCTCATAAAAGAAGTCGTATGCACGTGGGCAAATTGATCATTTGTGGAATTATTTTGAAACGGGAAGCAGTACGACGGCGACCTCAGGCAGGTTTTACCTGAGCCCAAGCTACCGTCATTTCGCATGCGATTCGCAGCGAGGCGAGCCAAAAGTTGAGTGGAGTTGAACTTGTGCGACAAAATAACGCTCCATCACGCAGTCTTCGCTGATTGGTCAATAATTCAAAATGGCCGATATCGCTCCCGCATGCGGTTGCGATATCGCATCGAAAATGTTCATGTAAGGCCAGCTTAGAGGTGATCTTACGTTCCTAAAAACATCTGAACAACTAGAATCTGATGTCCAGTGGAGAACGTTTTATTTTGTAGTTACAGCGTAACTTTGTTGATATAATTTAATAATCATCTCCTTCTTTACAGACGGTGGTATTTACAATCCAGTGTGTGGAAATGTGGACGTAGAAGAGAAGGAGGGGGGGAGAATGGATGAAAGAAGGAGAGGGGAGAACAAATGGAAGAAGAGAAGAGAGAAGAGAAGAAGAAGAGGGAGAACTCAGTGGAACATCATGACAAGTGGGTACCGTTACTATTGTAGGAATATGATTACAACTCTGATTTGGCTCAGTGATCCCACCACTAGCCAGGTTATTTGGGGGAACGAAAGATCAGGTGATAGTGAAACGATGAAGTGCTGATGAGTGAAAGAATGTTTGCTCATGCCTTGTGTGGGACTCTAACCTAATATTTACAAGAAAAAAAATCTCCTCCTTAGAATTGATTGAACTTTCTGAATATCTGAACATATACGTACGATTACCATTATTCCATAAGTCTGCTCTGAAAACTTTAGTGGGAATTGAGGTTTTTGATTAATTCGGCCACATTTTTCTTGGAAACAGCAACAATAAGTGTAGCAAAATGTGGTAATCATTCAGAGATACTCGTAAAAAAAATACGAGAACATCATACATCTCACCAGTTCATAGAAATCAAGAGCAAAAAGTCGAAAACCAGTGTTTGGCCTCACCGTTTTGGCAAACTTTTCCTTCAATTTGATATTTTTAGTGGAATTTCTCAGTTCCATTGTAACGTATGTGTATAGTAATCAAATTGGAACACACATCAGGCCTTCAAAATTGAGTTCCATTTAAAGATTCTGAAGCAAAAATTAATTCAGTTTAATTGTCACATGAGTGCATGTGGAATTTTAGAATCCTTATGATAACTTTTAAAAATGTGCTTTCGGAAAAATTGAAACAGATTTGTGTTTTTCAAGTGTCCTTCTGTCATCTCACAAATTTTTAGCCGAATGGGAAAATCATGATTTTTGTATTCCTCACTTTTTCCACATTCGATTGCTGACTTTAATTTTGGTTTCAAAATTCAAAATTCAAAATTATTGTCATTTTAAAAATCTGTTCTGAAAACTCACTGGGAAAGGCAGTTTTTTGGTTTTTGTCGACATTATTCTTGGAAATGGCTGGAGTGAGCGTAGCAAAATTTCATGATAATGTATAGATCTTGTAGCTATAGACCTACTCTCGAGAAAATACCAGAACATCATGAGAGAACCGAACGATATTTGAAAATATATCATCATTGACCACATCTCAGGTCAGAAAGTGATGGTCTGGCCGCAGAGTAAGAGTATGCATCGTTTGACCTGTCACATCTGTGAAAAAACATTGTAGTTGACCTTTGACCTCGAGTGAAGCCATGTTATCTGACGACCATGATAAAAACTGTATACTGATTAGGTTTGTACGAATGCTGCATCAAAGTCTGTTCAAAATCGAGTAGTTAATTCTCTCTCTATTTTTCTGAACTGCTCAAATAAGGTCGAATTTGATCTTTGACTGACCTCTCAATTTTCATGCAATTTTCACATTCGTCTTCAATGATTTCGTCGTTGTCTGGGTTCCACTTCATAACTCCACTCGAATGTTATTGTTTTGTTAGGAACCACATCTGATTTGACGCACACCCAAGGTGACTTGAGTTTATGAAGCGTTGCCATAGTTGACTGAGCTACGGAGAGCGACTTTCAACATTTCAATTTTCGAACGTATTCAGAATAACGACTAGTATTTTAAAATATATCATCGAACGCATCTCAGGTCGGAAAGTGATTATCTGGACGCAGAATGAGGGTGTGCATCGTTTGACCTGTCACACTTGAGGAAAAAATTGTGATTGACCTTTGACCTCGGCGGAGGTGAAGAAGTTATTTCACGATCATTATACCATGATAGATAATAATATGTGGGTGGAAACCTTGCATCAAAACCTGTTCAAAATTGAGTAGTTCCATCCATTTCTCTGAACTGCTCAAATGAGGTCATATTTTGTCCTATATTGACTATATATTGACCATATTTTTGACCTTCGACTGACCTCTCAATTTTCATGCGATTTCTTCAATTTTTCTTTCATTCAGTCTGTAATTGTATGTACTTCAATTTATAACTTGACAAAAATATCATTATTGTGTTTAGATATAAAGATATGAATTTTAATTTGGTAAAAAACGTGATTTTTGACCTTTGACCTCGATTTACTCGAAAACGGTGAATGAGATTTTGGGCGATTCCAAGTATGTTGATTAGCACATTTTTCTGAATGGAATCCAATCTTGAGACCTTTTGTTGCAATTAGTGGTGGGTCAAAAGCTAGAATGATTGGAGTATATTGGCGTCGGTGGATGATGAATGAGATGATGAGATGAAAGGTTATTTTATTATGTGTTTTGGATGGTGGGAAGGAGTCGATCGTGGCCTGTTGTTAAGGAACCATACCAGTATTAATCTGAACGACAGAAGGAAACCCGAAAAAACCCTGTCAGGATGGTTGACCATGGCGGGAATCGAACCCCGGTCTCCCGAATGCAGTTCAGTGTGTTACCACTCGGTCACACGTCTCGGTATGCATTTTTTAATAATGTGTGAATACTTGCCATACTTCTTGTAAAATGCTTCATTTAGGCCATGAAGTGTTATTAATAATAAATCAATAATTATTATTGAATAATTATTATCATTAAGGTCTACATTGTTCTACTTACTGACCAAGAGAGCATGAATGAGCATTCTCATACGCTAGAAACCAGAGGTTTTGTCTGCAGGCAGAAGCCCAAGTACATGTTTTCATGGCTCGCAGTGGGTATTTTTTTCTGGCTAATCAGAATGGATGAAATTCCTGCCGCTCGCACTTGTTGCTCTGTACCATGAGACACAAAATGAATAACTTTTGAAATAAACGCCGCTGTTATATTCCTTCACTACTACAGGTAGGGTTATGTTGCAATATTACCTTTAAGACAGTATGCCTACTAAATTAAAATGTTCATTATTACCGGTATTGTATTTGCGTGCCACATATTATGATACTAAAAATCACTCGAATGCCTGAATTGAGCTCCGAACATAAATCTGAATGAATAAATGAAATCTCAAAGTGGATGCAAGGAAACGCGACTACGTGAACAACGCAGGCGTCAGGCAATTGTTTTAACCGTCTCCATCTGCTGCGAGCCATGAAAACGGACCTTATCACTAGAACACTGGTGAAGTCCCGTTGTACGAGTGTTTCAGTCTGGGCCTAGGCCTATCAGCAAGCAATGACGAGCACACTTGCTCCTATAGGCGAGGGTGGGAAATTTCCAACAAGTAGGCCTATCTAGGGCATATTACTTACCGGTAGGTATTAATGTTTGGGCCTACATCTAGGAACCAATGTTTAGACCTATGTTAATACTGAGCCATCCTATGAAATTGCAATGTGACCTCTTTTGTATTTTGTATTTGTCCGATCAACTGCAGTTACGCTCATTGCGCGGTGGCAGTTCCATATCTATCCTTAATCCTTTCTTAAACTCATCCAATGTCGCGGCTCCCCTTGTCCTTTCACTGAGTCCATTCCAGTCTTGCAGAGTTCTCTGTGTGTAGCCGCTTCTCCCCAAGTCCGATTTCACACTTTCCACCACAAGCCGCTCCCCTCCTCTCACACTCCTTTGAGTTCTTACTCCCATCCTCTCTCCCACCTCTCCCCACCCAGCGTAGCCATTCCTTGCCCTATAGAAGTTGAAAAGCCTGTCATTTTTTCTCCTCTCCTCTAGTGTTTCCCACCCCAGCTGTTGAACCATCTCACTAGGCTTTTCCATCACTTTCTCTACCTTGCCTGCTTTATTCACCAAATACTTTAATATATAACCTTCGGTTATAATACTAGAAACTCCCATACCTATAACGTTGAGTCGGTGGCGAACAGGGACACTAGCGCCATCTATTTTATTTATTTATTTATTCAATCTTCTGCCAGTAGATTTACAATATTCTTTTTACAGGGTGTAAACAGTTTCATATTAAAATATTTGGCACGTCAGGTACATATAACTAGGTACATACATGATACAAAACAAATACCAACATATAATATACACATTAAAATTGGAACAGAATTAAAAAAGAAAAGAAAAATAAATGACACAATTTAAAAATATTGAGTCAAGTCAAATTAAAAAATATACTTATGGGTGGTTACATGCATCAATAAAATCCTTTTCACAATATACTACTTTTTGTATTAAAAATTTTTTAAGTGATAGTTTAAACATGCCCTTATTTTCAATTGTGGTGATAGTCTTTGGTAAACTATTATAATAACCTATTCCTTTGAAAGTACAATTCTGTTCAAATAAAATGGTTCTATGTGCTATGTTACGTATATTTTCCTTTTGACGTGTGTTGTGCTGATGAATATCAGAGTTAAGATTTAAAATATTCAGGTTGTGTCGTATGTTTAAGATAGTTTCATAAATATATAGTCCCGGTAAAGTTAAAACACCGAAATCTCTATAAATTGATTTACAGGAACACCTTCTCCATTTTTAAAAAATTATTCTTAGTGCTCTTTTTTGTATTTTAAAAATTCTTTTACTCTGGTACACTCCACCCCAAAAAATAATACCATATCGTAACAGCGATTCGAAGTAACCTAAGTATATACTTTTCATATGTTCGATTTTGAATTGCTCTCTCAATATACGTAATGCAAAACATACTTTGATCAGTTTCTTGGACAAATCATCAATATGTGCTTTCCAACTCATATTTTCATCTATTTTAAGACCTAAAAATGCAGTGTTTTTCACACAATTTATTATTTCCAACTCATTAATAACATCTGGCATTGTGAATCCCTGTTCTATGGTTCTGTTATCACGCACATTTTTGAAGAACATCAAATTCGTTTTTGAGTTATTTAGAACCAACTTATTTAATTTAAACCATGATGTAGTTTGCTCAAGAGCTAAATTAGTACATTTTGATGCCTCTGTGACATCGCTACCTGTGATAACAATAGTGGTATCGTCCGCAAACATTGTGATCTTGGAATTAGGTACATTTATATTAAAATCATTCATATATAAGATAAAAAGCGAAGGTCCTAATACTGACCCTTGTGGTACGCCACTGCTTATCAGCCCTTCTTCAGAAGAAATTAATTTAGCTGACCCATCATCATAAAAATGCCTGATCTGAACTTGTTGTTTCCTAAATGTAAGGTAAGATGCTATCAACTCATTTGCAATTCCACGTATTCCCACTCTCCTGAGTTTCATTAGAAGTAATTTATGGTCCAGACAATCAAACGCTTTTTGAAGATAACAGTACACTGCCATAGTAGATTTTCGCTCATCCATTGACTTTAATATGTGTTCTATACTATCGTTAATTGCATTTATGGTTGACATTTTATTCCTAAATCCAAATTGATTAAAATTGAATATTTCATGTTTATCAATAAATGCAGTTATTCTGATTTTAATAACATTTTCAAAGATTTTCGAGAATACCGTTAGCATTGATAACGGTCGATAATTACTCATGTCAGTCTTGTCACCTTTATTCTTATAGGCTGGTTTAATAATCGCCTTTTTTAAGTGATCAGGGAAGATTCCACTACTTAAACATTGATTTATTAGGTGTCGTAAAATGTCAACAAATGACTGTATACATTGCTTCACCACCATTACCTTCACTTCATCAACACCAGTTGAATTACTATTTTTAGGTTTTTTCACAATATTTAAAATCTCACAGTTGGTGGTTGGAGCAAGAAATATAGAATGCTATATATGCTATAGAATGCTATATTATATATATAATCTATGCGGCTTGGTTTGACTTTCGCATTCAAATGTGTTCTCGTCCAGCTAGATAGATAACGTGTGTTATCCCACGTTTGACATTAAAGTCTGGACAGTTAACTGTTTATGTTAGGACTACAAATATATGTATTCCTTGTGACATTACCTTGCAGCAATATAATAATCTCTATAAGGTCGAATATCATGTATTGGTGTGACTCTGGAAAATGAAATAATAATGGACCTATCCTGAACAATATATATTTTTTTTTTTAATAACATCGAAACTTGATACAAAATCATTGTTCCCCAATTAAGGCTATGGATGAAAGATAGGATCGTTTGGACGGGGCACCACAAGGGCGATCTTACCACCCCATTTTGATTATTTAAAACTAATGGTCTTCAACACCAGGACTGCGCTGTCTGTGACCATAATTTTTCGCAGTAGATAAAAGTCTTTCAGTATAAACACACGAATGTTGATATCTTCCACTTTGAACTAAGTCTCTTGAGCAATGATTACTTCTTTCCCTTGACAGCAGATGTAGAATTGATCATTATACAAAAAGCACAAATTAAATTAGTGATAGGCCTATAATGTTTCAATTAGGCCTATCGCTCTACTAATTAATGGTCGTGGCCAATTAGTACTTCATCCAAGCATTTGCTTCGTGGACTGTGGGAAACCACGAAAAACCACGTCAGGATGGATAAAAAAAAGTGTATTTATTGTATAATTGTATTGTATAATTTTATTGTATAAAACAATATATTTGCCATATGAAATTTGTCAACATCCTTCATTAATTATCAAGTAGACATAGTATTTATAGATACAAAATAAACTGAGTTGGGTTGTTTGTAGATGGTAATGGAATTGAATCAGTGATCATATAGACAAATAATACGATGGATACGTTTTTTTTATTCATTTAGAATATTCATCAATACCTAACTACTGTTTTTCTTCACAAAGATACTTCTCATGTTTACGCTTATTTTTCAACAGTGTTGTGAACTGTCAAGGCAATTATCACACCAAACTGAGCACAAGAACAGGAATTACAATTTCAAACTACTACAAGGCTGATACACACAAGTCCATAATCACAACACATGTCGAAAAAATGATTTCAGTGATTATTTGTCAATAATCACGAGGAGCCCAGGGTGTGCTAGTTCAACACACTACAACAAATCACCTCAACGTATCAAAGCTTTATACTATGACAACAAATTGTTTTTATAACATTCCACATTTGACTCATAATTTCAGCATTCAACATTTCAACCACTATATTCATTGGATGAGCGAAGCAGAGACTCAATTTCGCCATACCCGAAAAAAAAGTGACTGTTTTTCTTCTCTTTTTTTTTTTTTTTTTTTTGTTCGCGCTCCACAGGTCAAACGGAAATTTAAAATCAGTTTAAACTTGGCATACACAAGTGTCATTATCTAATTCGATACTGTATAATTTTGAGGCGCAATCGGTTGAATCTTTTCTGAGAAAACTCATTTTAAAGTTTTCAAAAATCTCATTAGAATAACCCAGAGGAAAATATTCGTGAAATAATTTTCATCCGAGACATTTCAAATTCTCTGGGAATTTTAATATAATGATGTGACACATTATTCCGAACTTTCACTCAAATCGGATCAGACGTTTTGATGTAAAAAAATATATAATGTTATTTTTGTGAATCACTCAAAGCTATTAAGATACCAATTGAATCCAAGCCACAGGTGTCACCTCTTAACTGTAAACGATTAAAATAAGGCCTTCTTTATCATCATGGAAATCAATAATGAAAATTAAGATGGCAGTGAAGTAATGGTTTGGATCTCAAGGTATATATATATATATATACATACTACTACTACTACAGTACTACTACATAACCAATCCAAAGATATAGTTGATATAAGTAGCTCATCCATCAACGCGGCAACACATGACGCGTTTGCCCAGTATTTTTTACACACCGGTATCATAGACCTACTGAAGTATACATTTATTATATTATTCAATTCAGAGGGGAGCATTCAGGGTATGTATGGCCTACGCGCAGCTTATTTTAATGTATCTCTTGAATTTGAAAAGCGTGTCATTTTAATAACTATAGGCAAACGCAGTATCATGCGTTGTACGACCGATTAATTCCAAAAACTATACAGTTTTAAGTTGGATGAGTTTGCGTGTACAAAAAATTTCATGTTGATCAGTCAAACCAACTCAATGGTCAAACTCTGCGACCTGTGCAGTGCTTACGAACAAACAGGAGAAAAACACACAGACAAAGCTTCGTGAGAGTGGGATGGAAGTATTCGCATACGCTCATCTAATTGTACATCTATTGTCATAATCTACAACTCTGTACAGAAGTTACACCAAATGGAAACTTATCAACATTATTATTATAAATCATCATTATTATCATACAGAATTGGCAATGAAAAACATTGCTGACCATATGCATAGGCGTATATATCTACAAGTCTATCTTTTGAGGATCTAAACATTGATCGGGAGTTCTTCTTAATTGCATAATTATCACAAGCAAATTCAGCACACACTAGTCCATCCTGAGATCCATCCATTGTTATTAATTAATTAATTAACGTAACAAGTAGAATGTAAGACCACCATACTAACGCATGCCATACAGCATACAATTCGTAATAAGTCAAACCTGTCCGCATAGATAGCGCCACTAGTGCGTTCGCCCGAAAATTCAGCGAGTTTCCAGTATTCATATGGTAAAGTATTTGCCTAAACCTTTTAACTCGGCTCAGCACCCTTCTCACCGCAACCCTTTGGACACCTTCTATTGCCTTTACTAGACCGGGGGTTGTGTGGGTCCCAAACCGTACTGCCGTATTCCAAAATTGGCCTTATTAGTGACTGGTATGCCTTTTCTTTTATTTCGGTCCCTGTCCCTCGCAAATTTCTCATGACCAGATTAAGTGCTCTAATACTTTTTTGTGTCAGTTCAGTAATGTGCTCGCCCCATTTTAGAATCTTATTCATGGTTATACCCAGATATTTATATGCATCTACTTCTAATTTCTACCCCCCAGATTAAGTTCTACCCTTCTCAGCTCTTTGCTCCTACTGCTTTTGGAGAATGCAACGACTTTGCACTTTCCTATGTTTAAACTCATGAAATTTCTTTCCACCCAGTCGTTGATCTTATCTAAATCCTTCTGGAGTTTCTGTGCATCCTCCTCCTTCTCAATTATCCTATACATCACACAGTCGTCCGCAAATAGTCTCAATTTTGAGTTTATTCCATCTCCCAAATCGTTAATAAATATGTTACAAAGCAGAGAACCTATGGCGCTACCTTGTGGTACGCCCGAGGTAATTTTGATGTACTCCGAGAATTCTCCTCCCACCTTCACCTTCTGTGTTCTGTCATTTGAAAATTCTGCCACCCAATTAGTAATTTTATCATTTAGTGTGTGGCGTTCTTTCCCTTTCGCCGCCGTGTGCCTGTGCCTGCCCGACTAACTAACTAACTATTAATTAACTAAAACTAGTGAATTTAATCTTGCCCTAGGAACAAGCATGCAAAAGGTTGGTGGGTGGAAGGAACAGACTGTAAATTTATAAGAGTTGATTTCAAATTGAAATTACTGAATTTATTGAGAATACTTGTCTTTCCAATACAAAATTATAATGAATCATTAGAAAAAAAGCTCTGCAAAACTCACGTTTTACTTGTGCAATTGGTAGCGAGCCAATTGTACAAGTAAACTGCTGGGGATAAAACACAAATGTCTAGTGAAAATAATAATTACAGATAAAAAAATGAAATACCAAACAGTTAATATGAGACTATAAAATACAAATCGGGTATAAATAAAGTATGAACAAGTTAACGATACCATATATCTGTGAATCGGCTGACTGTTTTATGGAGCGATGGGTGCTGGGGGTCCGAAAGTCCTGTAGGGGAATCTTGTGCGTTCTTGATGAGTGTAGATGGGGATCCGAAAGTCCTGTAGGGGAATCTTGTGCGTTCTTGATGAGTGTAGATGGGGGTCCGAAAGTCCTGTAGGGGAATCTTCTGGGTTCTTGATCAGTGTAGATGGGGGTCCGAAAGTTTTGAAGGGCAATCTTCTGGGTTCTTGATCTTCTGGGCTGATGATGATTTTGAAGTGACTACGTATTTAATTATTGTCCATTGAACATACACCAAATGATTAATTTAACTTTGAATTTATTATGTAAACTTGTAACGTCCGACGCAATAATTATAACTAGAGATGCTACTGGCTGATGCCGCAAAGTTCCGGATATTTGATGAATATCTCCACAAAAACACTTCTTCGCTCACGCAATTATAACTAGAGATTCTAACTGGCTGATGCCGCAAAGTTCACGATATTTGATGAATATCTTGACAAAAATACTTCTTCACTCAACACTAGTTACAAGTTTAACAATAATAGAACTTGATATTGGTGTATGCCAGATAATTGGAATAATTTGTTGACGGTCACTTCTCTTGAGAATTCTCTGAACTTGACAGCATAGTTGTTCGACAAGTACTGTGTCGATCTTCACTTCTATTTCTCTCAAGCCTCCCTTGTACACACCCCCAATTCATTTAACTTATGAAAAATACATTTTGATTGGCTATTGGTTCTTAAAACAGAGTTATGATTGGTTGACTGGTTTTTGAAAGTAGAGTTTTGATTGGTTGCATTTAGTCAAGATTTTGGTAATATTTGGAATTTAAAATATTCCCCCTTCCCCACTGAAACTAATATTTATTGAATATAAGAGGTGAAACTTGTGCTCTAATGACACGGGTCCAGATTGGCGATGTTCTGGTTTTTGAAAAGAAAATAACTACCCTCATTTGAAGTAATAATCGTAAAACTAAATTGCTTGCCTTATTACAACCACCCCAACTCTCTTTTGTGTCTTGAAGAATGATCCCTTCCCAAGATTTCTCTTTTGCTCCTTTGTCAAAAAAAAGGTCAAAATTCCAGGTCAATAAACCACACTACATGACAAAATATCATCTTTTCACACAATATACCCTCCCGAGCAGTGAAAGTTGGCAGAGCCAATTAAAATTAATGTTGAAAACAAGTCTGTATAGGAGAAGGACAAGGGTTTATACTAAAATTCCTAACTATCGTGAAATTATTCTTAAATGTTAGGGCTGGGGGATGAGTTCTGTTACAAGTGTGGCTTCCCTTAATTTAGAAATCAAAAGTTTGTGGGGAACTTTATCAAAGGCTTTTTCAAAGTCTAGAAAGACTGCATAAACTTCATCCCCGTTGTCCAGGGAGTCGGTCAGTTCCTGTGTGAAGCCCTGCAACTGGGTAATGCACGAGTATCCTTTTTGATGAGCGTAGCGAAGTCTCCATCCTACTCTTATGGGGCTTTGTCCGTGTGTTTTTTTTTTTTCTTGTAAGCACTCCACAGGTCGCAAGGGATGACTGATCAACATGAAAATTTTTGTGTACACGCACAAACTCATCCAACTTAGAACTGTATAGTTTTTGGAATGAATCGGTCGGACCGATTTTGAGAAAAATCATCTCAAAGTTTCTAAAAACCTCATAAGATTTGGCTGGGCGGAAAATGTTGAAAAATAAAATCTCTCCAAATGGAATGAAATTTTCTCTAAATGTGTATACATGGATTTTACACATTATTACGATTTCGTATGCAATTCTGATCAGTCGTTTTGAAGAAAAAAAATATAATTACTGATAATATTCATCAAATATATCATACAAATTGTGACAGAATTGAGTTGTTGAGATTCACTGCTTTCTAGATTTGAAAGTTGACCAACAATGAAGTATTTTTTATATACGTCAAGGTGTGTAGAATACCATAGTCAATAAAGTGGCAAGATTAGAACTACTTTAACGACTTTTATAGCTTATTCAGATATCAAGGTGTGTAGAATACCAGAGTCGATAAAGTAGCAAGGGTAGAACTACTTCAACGACTTTTATACCTTATTAGGATATCTCGCTCATCTCACAACGCATATTTCGCGTTTGACTAGTTATGAATTAATGGACTGATGTTATTTCTTCCACTTATTCTGTAGACTAGCCAAACGCAACATAAGCGCTGTAATATGAGCGAGATATCTGAATAAGGTTTAAAAGTCGTTCAAGTAGTTCTATCCTTACTACTTTATCGACTCTGGTATTCTACACACCTTGACGTATAAAGAAAATCTTTCATTGTTGGGCAAATATTGAATCTAGAAAGCAGCGAATCTCGGCAACCTAAATCTTTATTGATGTGCGTAGCGAAGTCTCCATCCTACTCTTATAGGGCTTTGTCTGTGTTTTTTTTTTTTTTTTTTTTGTAAGCACTCCACAGGTCGCAAGGGTTCACTGATCAACATGAAATTTTTTTTGTACACACAAACTCATCCAACTTGGAACTGTATAGTTTTTGGAATGAATCGGTTAGACCGATTTCGAGAAAAATCATCTCAAAGTTTCTAAAAACCTCATAAGGTTTGTCTGGGCAAAAAATGTTGAGAAATGAAATCTCTTCAAATGGAATGAAATTTTCTCCAAATGTGTATACATGGATTTTACACATTATCACGATTTTGTATGCAATTCTGATCAGTCGTTTTGAAGAAAAAAAAATAACTGATAATATTCATAAAATATATCATACAAATTGTGACAGAATTGAGTTGTTGAGTGTCACTTCTTTCTAGATTCAAGAGTTGACCAACAATGAAGTATTTTTTATATGCGTCAAGGTGTGTAGAATACCAGAGTCAATAAAGTGGCAAGATTAGAACTACTTTAACGACTTTTATAGCTTATTCAGATATCAAGGTGTGTAGAATACCAGAGTCGATAAAGTAGCAAGGGTAGAACTACTTCAACGACTTTTATACCTTATTAGGATATCTCGCTCATCTTACAACGCATATTTCGCGTTTGACTAGTTCATTTCCAAAATTGATGAGCGTAGCGAAGTCTCCATCCCACTCTTATGGAGCTTTGTCTGTGTGTTTTTTTTTTTTTGTGAGCATTCCACAGGTCGCAAGGGTCAACTGATCAACATGAAACTTTTTGTGTACACGCAAACTCATCCAACTCAGAACTGTATAGTTTTTGGAATGAATCGGTCGAACCGATTTTGAGAAAAATCATCTCAAAGTTTCTAAAAACCCCATAAGATTTGGCTGGGCGGAAAATGTTGAAAAATAAATTCTCTCCAGATGAGATGAAATTTTCTCTAAATGTGTATACATAGATTTTACACATTTTCACGATTTTGAATGCAATTCCAATCAGCCGTTTTGAAGAAAAAATAAAATAACTGATAATATTCATCAAATATATCATACAAATTGTGACAGAATTAAGTTGTCGAGATTCACTGCTTTCTAGATTCAAGAGTTGACCAACAATGAAGTATTTTTTATATACATTGGTTTTTACACACCTTGGTGTGTAGAATACCAGAGTCAATGAAGTGGCAAGATTAGAACTACTTCAACGACTGTTATAGCTTATTCAGATATCAACGTGTGTAGAATACTAGAGTCGATAAAGTAGCAAGGGTAGAACTACTTCAAGGACTTTTATACCATATTCAGATATCTCGCTCATCTTACAACGCATATTTCGCGTTTGACTAGTCTAAAACCATGTTGCCCTTTAAAAAAACCCAATTTTGTGCTGATAATTTGTTTAATATCTCTATTTACAAGCCTCTCCATAATTTTACCTACTGAAGAAGTGAGGCTCACTGGTCTGTAATTTCCCAGTAGCGCTTTTTCGCCCCCCTTGTGTATTGGCGTTACCAATGCTTTTTTCCAGTCTTGAGGAACCGTCTATTGAGTTCTCAAAAATGACTTTCAGGTATGGGAGCTCCAGTCAGCTTGATGAATGCGTTGTTAATATCGTCAATTCCGGGCGCTTTATTGCTTTTCATATTCTGAATAATTCTTTCTATTGCTCTGAATCCAAAAGTTATTTCCTATCTCTTTTCCGAATCCAAATTTGTTTCCAACTCTTCTCTTTGGGATGCTGCAGTGTCCCGTGTTTGAAAATCCCCGCTGTAATATTTATTGAGAGCACGCGCCTTATCGATAATTGTTCGATATTTTACCCCGTTGTTGTCAATAAGCGTTGGTAAGGCACTATCGCTCCCCTTGTTGCTGTTTATATATTTGAACATGTTATTCCAACTCTTATTTTGATCGTTCTTGTCCAACATCCCTTCGAGAAAATTGTCCTTGGCCAATCTCTTTTCCTCGTTTAATTCTGCTCTCAACCTTCTTTTTTCAACACTGTCACCTCCTGAACCCCCCCTTTCTTTGTTGTGAATTTCCCTCCCCTTCCTTTTCATTTTCCTTATTTTCCTGTTGTAGTAAAGTGGGTCGGCATTTAGCGAAATAGTTTTGGATGGCACAAATTTCTTCCGTGCTTCTGAACAGATATTCTTAAAACTTTCCCATTGTTGATCATAGTCTCCTAACCCTGCTTTCCAGGTCTTTTTCTCCTTCCTCAGATATTCCTTGATGCTATTTCTATCTGCTTTTCTATATAGCCAAGCCTTCCTCTTTATCTTTCCTAATCCCCCCTCCGTTTTCTCAACTATTTCTACTGTTGGAATTTTATGGTCACTGATCCCCTCATCAACGGATGTCTTCAACCACTTCGCCGGTGGTCTCACCAAAATGACGTCCAAAAGATTGCTACCACCTGCTCCTTTCTTTCTAGTTCCTTCTGTAACTGTTTGTATGAAACCTTCATTCATTATTCCCGTGACAAGCTCTTGTCTTCTACTTGTCCCTATTCCCGTGCATCCCTCTACACACTGTACGTCTGGTAGGTTTAAATCTCCTGCAATGATTAGGTTTTTCTCATCTGAAATGATTCTTTCCCTAATTTTATTCAGTATGCTCGAGTTGGCATCTGGTGGCCTATATCCCGCTATAATTGTTTATCTTTCTTTTCCTAGTTTAGCCTCCACACCCAACAGCTCTACTTTCTCCTCCGACCATTTTATCCTACCTTCTAACTGTTCCTTACATCCCACCATAATCCCTCCTCCCTGCTTGTTTCGGTCTCTCCTTGATAGGCTATATCCATCTATTCTCAGTTCCTTATCCTCATATCCCTCATCTAACCATGTCTCCACTGCCACAAAAATGTCAGGATTAATATATTCTATGACTGTTCTAAACTCTTCTATCTTGTTGCAGATACTCCTACAGTTTATCAAAGTTATTTTAACATTACTTTCCTGATGCCTCTTTGTTCCCCACCTACCCCTCCTCTCACCCTCTTCTTTTCTTAGTCATTTCACGTCTCTCTTTACTAATGATTCCGCCACTCGCCCCCATCAGTCTTCCCAGCTTACGCGTGCCTCCGACATTGAGATGCACACCGTCTTTGTTAAGATCACGTCCCGTGTTCAGCCAGCATTTTGACTCTACGTATGTAACTCCCTCCCAATAACACATCTCTTCAATGTTTCCATTCACCCTCTCCACTACCTTCCAGTCCACACCTTTTCGGCATATCATTCCACAAACCGCCACTCGTCTTTCACCAAACTTCTCTTTCGCTGCCCACACCAGCTCACTCATACCTTGGTGCACTAGCTCTTCTCCATCCTTTCTAGTCACCATCTCTTGCAGATCATTGCCCCCCACAAATAGAATTAATCCTTTTCCTTTCACCTCTCTGGCTTTCTTCTCCTTAACCACTCTTTTTATCCTTTCCACCCCAATGCCTGGTCTTACTTCCACCTCCACCAAAGAACCCGCACTTGTCGATGTGCCTCTCACCATCGAGCTCCCTGGCAGTAAAACCTTGTTTATTTTGCTCCTTTCCTTGATCTCCTCTTCTGGCTCCTTCCTTGACCCTATCGTCTCTATTTAGGCCTACAAGTGCGGTTCCCTCCCTTTCTCTATGTTATCCTTTTCCACCCGTTTCTCGCTTATCTCCCTTTGGTCAGATGTCTCTTTGCTGGTTATAGTTGTTTTCTACTTCTTTTCTTCTCTCTTCCTCTCCTTTTCCAACTTCCTCTTTTCTTTCTCATCTTCGCTTTTCTTTTTTTGATCCCTCTTTCTGCAATTCTCGCACCTCCACCTCACCCCCTGAACTTCTTGGAAAGTTTTATAATGGTTTGGGAGGATATTTGCACAGGCGATGTGCCACCAGCTGTCACACCCACCATCCTCGGCCTCACACATTACGGCTTTATCTGTTGGCACGATTAGTAAAGCACAGTCTCCCCCACATTTCTCCGTGGTTTGGTCATAGAGATGTATACAGATAGATGCATCTTAGGTAGCGAGCTAGCGACCGCTGCTCGGATCGTTCGTTTCGACCTCGGTGGCTCACGGCGGCCATATTGTATGTTATTGTCGCGCAGTATATGAAGATTCAAATGGGTGGATATACCTGGTGGTCACTTATAAGTCACAACATTACGAAATAAATACTTCCTTGAAACAAGCATTGTGTACAATTCATTGCCCACATCCTATTCCTCATCATTTGTAGCCTAGTTTCAGTATTTTAATATTATTAGCAGGCCCTCTGGTATAAAGTAAAAACTTAGCCTAGTGTGCAATGAGTTTTTTGCGTCAACTGTAGACACACTTCACTAGAAAAAGGAATCTAATTCAACTTGGATTGTTATAAACTATACATCTCTATGGTATAAAGACGAAAGCAGTCAACACCTTATGATTAAAAGTTGTCTGTGTACTAGAGGTAAGCCAATGTCGCGGTATAAGTCCAGAATTAGCGTCAAAACAATATATTTTGCTAGTAAACAGCCTAATTTAAGCCAATTGCAATAATTTCAAGGAAAGTGGAGATTCATAATTATCAATTTTTACGAAAAAATCTGGTACGTTATGCTTTCTTAAATTCAAAATATGGTATATTTCATCCAAAATCATCGTAAAATTTCGAATTGCAGTACATCTGTCGATTATTATACGCAAACTACGACTTGACTTGTCAAAATTGGGATACGGACTTTATTTTAGTTATGGTACAACTGGCAGCACTGCATCAAATGCATGTCTTCGTTCCACTGCCACCTAAATATCTTGTCGTTGAGAATTGAGAAGTGACGGTAGTGGGTGAGCCTGTTGTCACAGGGTTAGCGGTAGGGGAGGAGTTTCATCAGATCCGAAGTTCGGTCACGTGACCACACGAACTCTCCGAGTGTCGACTGAGTGATGTACTATATATTGTATGTTGAAAAGTATAAGTCCTTCAGAAATAGAAATTGATAGAAATATTCCACACCTCGTTTTATTAATCTGTTGAAGAAATGTAACCAACCTATGGGTCAAAATGTGAAACTATACAGTCCCAACTAGGATTAAGGGCCACTTAGTAGTTGACCTGTGGAAAAACAATTAAAAAACACCAAAAACGACAAGCAAACTAAAGCCTGATTTTTTTAGTATTTCTCCATTTTTTGCCACAAGTATTCAATAGCATTAACCACAATTACCCACTTGGGAGTGTCTAGAAGATAAGAATAAAATGACTTGAATGAAAAAAATGAAAATGTAATACCCAATCTGTAAAAAAGTTGGTAGGCTTATTCATTCAATTAATAATGTAAAAAACTTGGTTTTCTTTTAATAATAAATAGGAAATAATTGGAATCGAAATCATATCACTAACATTCACATTTTGGAATAATTATCCCTCTCTGCTTGTTAAATAATAGTGTGTGTCACATCAATATTATCAATAAAACACCAGATAGTTTTCACGAATTCATGCCTTTGGCCGTTCGAAGTGTGCAGCAAGAGAGATTAGCTAGGAATTGAAATAGCTGTCACCCCAACCGTATGACCCATTCCCTCAGCTACTAACTACATCAAAGGCCTTCAAACGCAATTTCAGGTCGGAAATGCCAAAAAAAAAAATCCGAAAAACTCAACATATAAGTCTTACATAAGTCTTACTAGTACTAGGCCTAGACCTATTCGTTATACTTAATTATTACATAAATATTATAAACTTGTATAGGCCTACGATAATATCTCTTAAACAAGTTTGCTTACATCCCGGCGAAACATTCGGATGGTCACAGGACCGCACTTCGGCTCGTGTAACTCCTCCCCTACCGCTAACCCTGTGACAACAGGCTCACCCGACGGTAGTCACTCTGTACCCAGACTCTGAGTCTGACAGTAGCTGTCAGTGACTGAACGGTTCCAGGGTTATTCCACCGAATAAAATCATTCTTGTGCAAGCTAATGATAGGATAAATAATTATGCATAACTCAGGAACTGGCGATATAGTCTTACAAGAAAACACGCAGCATCGGTGGTGTAACTTACGTAAAATTCTAGAGAGACCTGGACCTTTTTGCCATCCTGAGTTTGAGCCATCAACAGAAATATTAACTTTTGTCCAGGAATCTTGCAAAATCTTGGTTATTGGAGCTGGTGGCCTAGGTTGTGAGCTGTTGAAAAATCTCTCGTTAATGGGCTTCCGGGAAATTCATGTAATTGATATGGATACAATTGATCTATCTAACCTCAATCGACAGTTCCTGTTTCGGCATAATGACATTGGATCGCCGAAAGCCGAAGTTGCTGCCAAATTCATAAACAATCGAGTACCTGGTTGTAAAGTCACTCCGCATTACTGCAAGATCCAAGACTTTGACGAATCCTTCTACCGTGGATTTCATCTAGTGATCTCAGGACTCGATTCAGTTGTGGCTCGTCGTTGGATTAATGGAATGCTTATCTCGCTTCTTCGTTATGACGATGAAGGATCTTTGGACTCGAGCTCTGTAATTCCTATGATTGATGGCGGAACAGAGGGGTTCAAGGGGAATGCTCGAGTTATCCTTCCAGGAATGAATGCTTGCATCGAATGCACTCTTGATTTATTTCCTCCCCAAATCACATTTCCTCTGTGTACCATTGCAAATACTCCAAGACTGCCTGAGCATTGTATTGAATATGTGAAAGTCCTTCAGTGGCCCAAGGAAAATCCTTTCGAAACTCCTATCGATGGTGATGATCCTCAACACATCAACTGGATCTACGAAAAATCTTTGGAACGTGCTACACAATTTAGCATTCCCGGAGTTACTTATCGATTGGTACAAGGTGTTGTCAAAAACATCATACCAGCAGTGGCATCAACGAATGCTGTAGTAGCTGCTACATGTGCTACGGAAGCATTCAAGCTTGCTACTAGTTGCTACATGCCATTAGATAACTACATGGTTTTTAGCGACCTAGCGGGTATCTATACCTACACTTACGAAGCTGAACGTAAAGAAGACTGTCTTGCCTGCAGTCAAATACCAAAAGTAATATCTGTGTCAATGAAACACACCTTGAAAGACCTCATTGCTCTGCTTTGCGAATCCCACGACATGCAAATGAAGAACCCTGGTCTGACAATGACTGTTGATGGCAAGAATCGCACGCTGTACATGTCGAACGTTGCTAGTATTGAAGAAAGAACGAGATGCAACTTGGGTAAAACGTTGATTGAACTTGGGCTGACAGAAGGAAGCGAGGTTATGGTAGCAGACACTACAAATCCAAACTCCGTTATCATTAAACTACATTTTCAACCAGAGCCTGATGTAGATATGATAGCATAGGCCTAAATGTTGAATGTAGGCACTCATGCTAGGCAGCTACATTTACTGAACTCAATTAATCACTATTCATTGTGCTTTGAAATGAATGCCTTATTTGTATCTAGTTTATTTTAGCAAATAATATGTGAGAATTATCTTTTATACCCCAGTTCAAACTGTAACCACATTGGTGTCTCATAAACTTCAATTCGAAACCAAATTTTGTTGTAATTAATTATTATGTTCTACCATTGAGTGAATAAACATCATTATGGGATAAAGTGGCAGAGCTCTGTTTAAACAGTCTACAGACCATGGTAGTTTACACCTGGTAATCCTGCTAGGTGTGCTGTGATCACCAAGAGAATGCCATTTGCTAGAGCACTGTTGGTAGTGAATGCTGCTAGGGGCGCTGCGATCAGCCAACTTGGTCATTGTTCGCGAGCATAGGCTCCGTCATAAAGCCTTGCCTATCTAGAGATTACTTTATCTATGGTTCTATTAACCGTGTAAGATGTGTCTTGTAGTTAAAAAGTCCCATTCTACAACTGAACTTAACAAAACTCAACTCCATAAAATAGTGGGTTTTCTGGAAACCTATAGAATTACCAACTCGCAGAAAATGCAGACAAAAACCAAGTTATTTGTTTTCTTCTTTCTATATTTATGCCTCCTTGGAAACTTTTCTGATACAATCATTTTGAAACAACGCTTAACATATCATATATAATATTATTATACTGTTAATTTATACATACAAATCAAATTTACAAGACCCAAGACAATATTAAATATAGGTAATTATGTGAACAATCAGAAATAATATCATCCTAATAATAATAATGCAACTAAAAATTAACTTGAAGGACATGAATATAATGATCGATTACAGTACAAACATACATTAGATGTTTCAATAACTTTTTAAGTCTAAATGAGCAAAAATGTAGAAATAAAATTAACAATGATAATTATAGAGATTTCATAGAAACAATGTGTATGCACATAAGCCTGAATAGTACTAGATTAAGGGCATTTCAGTATGAAAATAATATTCAAGTAAATAAATTCAGTTGACGTTCCTGTACAAACTTATATACAAAAAGCATTGAATGGTACATATTGACAAAATAAATATAGAGTTAACCTATATATATATATATATATATATATATATATATATATATATATATATATACCCTATATATATATATATATATATATATATATATATATATATATATATATATATATATATATATATATATATATATATATATATATATTTTATATAAAATTCATACCAACCTGGACATATATGACTAAAAACAAACATTTCTATATAATGTTATGAAATATGATATATACAGCAATTATGATCAACACAATGAGTTCAGGTTTGGTTTCTATTGAATAATATAAAGTCAATTGACCGATGTAGATTGTCCGCCCTCGTGATGTCACAAAATATAAAAACCAATCAAGTGGACAGTGAAGCAGGGAAAAATAGGGAAATAGCCAATCAAGGTATCTAAAATTTCCCCTGCTTCGTATACGTCACGCCCATCTACATTGGTCAATTCACAAGAACTATAAAAATGCTTGTTTGTACCAATCGGTGGCATTCAAGCTGAAAAGTTCTCCGAAATATTTATTTTCTGGACGCACGGTAATTTAGATTGTACGTTACGGTAGGTCCCATTCCTCTATCAATATGGAAAATTCAACGAGAGTGCAGACTGCAGAGTATCTTTTAATAAAGGTAATTTGACCAAACATTAAAACAAAACCAGTTATACTGGTACAGTGATAATGTGTGGAGAAAAAGAAAGAATTTTTCAACGGAATTTAAAAATTACAATTCACTTTCAGGGTGCAATTGCAATAATACACTTGAGAGTGCATCAGAGTCGATTGAGTGAAAGATCAATTTTTTAATGATAACTTTCAAACAGAATGCGATATCAAAATTGTCATATGAGGGAAACACAGATATATCCAATCCCTTCAAGATGGTATAAGTAGAACCATTCAACTTCTATAGCATTATTGTCGAAGATACGGTATACAGCTAAAAAATGTGATTTTTCAGCAGTACGTTTCACAATTGGGGAATGAGAGTTGAATAGTTATAACTCATACTTATAACTTATACCATCTTGAAGGAATTGAAAATATCTGCCTTTCCCCAATATTACAATTTTTATATCTTATAGCCTACCGCTCCAAGGTAATCACCAAAAACCTGATATTCTGCTGAATCAATTTTCATACTACCTTAATAAATGTATAACACAAAACAAACATATGGATACTATAATCGAAAATTGAATTAAATTGCTGCAAGAAACTCGATGAAAAAAGGAAAAATTGATTTCAAGTGTTGAGACTAGTATTTCATTCCAAGTATCAAGTACGTGTAAGCCTAGCCCGTAACATTATTCAGATAAAAATACTACGAGATAGGCTTCAATGTTTTCATCATAGCGAATGTCGATTTCATTCCATGAGAGCCACGTTTACAGAATACAGTTATACCACGTCATTGTTTAGAACCATCAAACCACCTTTTAGAACATTTACATTTTAGACAAGATACATCAATACACTCATTTTACAAGCGTTCACAATGAATTAACAAACATCCACTACCAGCTTGACATTAATTTACTTATATCAGTGGGCCCAACAAATCAAAAATGAATTTGAGCCACAGTATTTTCTCTAGTCATTTAAATGAATTGAAATCAACATTACGATATAAGTTGACATTAAATGTGGTCATGTCAAGAAATCATGAGAGGAAATTTTCCATTCATACATTTCTTATATAACATCAACAGTATATAAACAAATAATTCTTCTTCTAGCCATCAAGTCTGCGAAAAGGTGTTTGTTACACCATTTTGTCCATGTTGAGAGTGCGTTACAGAGAAGTCACTGATACGCTCATAAATTACAGATTGTTACCGTTCCCAAGGCAACGGTAACACGTTATATTATATAAGTTATATAAAGATTCATTTTGAATATTCCTATAGTTTGTTTACTTATGTATTATAGAAACTAGATAATAATAACCAGTCCGGCCGGCTCATGTTTTAATCTGTTTATATATACCAAAATAATTAGCAAACGTAATTATTAAAAATCTAGAATTATTTCTTGAATCTAAATCCTTGTATTGCTAACCAGCAGCAATTGAAAAAGGAATTAACTAATGATTGGTTCCAAGTATCACTGAATCTGAACTTTAATTGTCTCTCCCAAAGAGTCCAGCTTGAGAGAAGTGATGAAGCAAATTGTTTTCTAAAACCAGAATTCCTTTGTCAAGAAGTCGGCTCACTGTTGGCTAGTTGTTATGTAGCGGGCACAGTACTTCACAGATTTTGTCGGATCAAAGGTATGAACATTCTAAATATTGTCTGAAATGGTATGACAGTTGCATGTACTTCAAAAACTTGGAAATCAGCAATTTGGTTTTGCAATGCTTCAATAAGTACTAACCTTCTTATGGAGTACTACTACCAAAAGAGTACTGCATATATTTCAATTTGATTCATGAATGCAATGTTGTAACTATAGTCTATACGATAGTCGATACCATTATGAAATTTAATATTTATCAGCTATCACTTCACCCAATCAGATCTTTGAACAAGATGGAGAAGTATCTAATTTTTTACATAAGGATGTACAACTTTTACACTGTTCAGTATATACCGGTACGTCTATCTGCATTATACCACTAGAAACATTTCTGCAAGAATGTCTTTATGATCACAATGGCTTAAGAAAAGATGATAACACATCTTTCCTCTTGTAATGTATTTAATTCTCACAAATGACTCCATTTGTACCAATATTTTTGGAAATTTAAAAATCTTAGATTAAATCACTGTGCGGCATTTTACGTGACTTATAATACCTGTGAAGTGAATTGACATTTTGCGTGAAAATTTACAAAGATGTAGGATGGAGTGGAACCTCTATGCATCGTTCCCAGATCCATCGTTTTCCTGCTTGTATCATTCATTTTTTCTCACCCCACTTCCATAAAATGAATATTGAATTTTCCTAAATGGATCGTTTTCCCGCATGGATGGTTTCATTTTACTGGTCCTTTGAAAAACGATGCATAGAGGTTTCACTGTAGGCCTATCATTGAATTTGAATGACTCATTGGAAATCACTTACAACGTATACAACATAATGTATCAGTTATTACACATTTTAGTCAAGTGCTTAAACCTGTCATTAGTGTTTTAATTGAATGGATTCATTTGATTCTAGATGATTTCACATTCGATTTGTTTAAAACCAGTCTATATCGTACATAACCCATGGAGCAAATTGGAGAGATGTCATAATTCAATACTATTGTAAATATAAATTAACATTTGGGATCATTCTTAAGTTTACTGGACAAGACATATTTTTGCCCTGATATTTTGTATGTACTGATTCACCTTTCAAGATAATTTTCAATGAATATATCTGAAAGAGGATAATCATGGCGTAACTCACAATATGATGATAGATATCATAATGAGGATATCATAATGTTGAAAGTTGTATTCAAAGATTTCAAAAGCTTACTACATTTTGAATTACAAGTCGAAAGCATGGAAGAAATTTCCATCAGAAAACGGTTTATTAGAGACAAATGTCAAGGATTTTCTCTTTCGTGTCAATACAGTATTTTAGAAAAGGTAGTTTGTTTTTCAATTATTGAAGCTGTTCCATCAACATGCAAGATTGTGTTTTGATTTAGAAAATGAATCACCAAAACGTCTTATATTTCCAACTCGATTCAATTTCTTACGCCGATATACCGGTAGATGACAAACAGGATTTTGATTTGGTATTTGGCTGACAAAAGGAAGTCCACTAGCCTGGGCAACTTTCAACTAGATAGTATGAGCAGTATGAGAATTCGATTAGATATGTTTTCTAGTACGGTATTTGACATTTGTCACGAATGTACTGATTGGTGAATAAGTATAAAACGTGTACAGGTATTTGTAAAGTGTCGAACACGTGCGTCGTTTTAAAAGCTTTCTAACCTAATATAAATCACCGAGTACAAATAGTAGAGGCTATCAAAGGTTTAAAACCTCTAGGCTAGGGTCGCATTGAAACTACTCTTGTTCCCAAATCTAGAATAATTTTACATCAGAGCATATCGGTAGACTTGAAATACAAAAAGTTTGGACATTTTATAATTAAGGCCATGAGAAATAGGTTTACATAATTACAACATTATTATTACCCTAATATCCGGGCCAAATAGGCCAGTGTAGGCCTATTCATGTCATTTATAAGTTTTACAATCTCTCATAAAATCATTTTATACTGAACGCAGTTTAGCAAATAATTTTTTATATGCCCAAGGCCTGACAAAGAATATTTCCATGATTATTTCTATATTTGAAGGCCTGTATTTAATTGAAACAATGTTATTATAGATTTCTTCATGCCAATTTGTTTGTTTTCATTTCCTGGATTATGAATAACAAAACTATTTACCACAAGGTAAATACTTCTAATGTGTTGAATCATAAGTAGCACATGCGATAAATTAAAACAAGACCAATCCTAGTGAACATTATAGTTTACTATGTATAGTACGATTTAAAAATGAATTTTCAATATATTTCACCACTTTCTGGAGTGGTAAGAAGTTCACAAGATTGTCTTGGTGATGCCTCGTCCAACTGATCCTACCTTGACATCACCACTCCTAAACAGTAGCACAATGATTGTGTCAAGTGTGACATATTAATAAAATAAAATAAATGGACCGTTTGTACATTTTAGTTTGTTAAAAACCACATAGTTTTGGGAACTCCCAACAATCTCAAACGCCCTAGATCCTAATCTAACATTGCACGATTGGGGGCTGATATAATAACATGTCATTAGCTCACGATAATTACATAACTTATATGCAATGCTATTTCTAAACAGATGCTGACGTGAGTAGCGAAACAATAATGCGGACACACGGAATGCTTTCAAGTACATTTAAAGATTGATTGCCTCGAATCACAAGGAACATTTAGCATGACAAGGGATACTGAGCGTATTGTACCTTAGAGTTTGAAAACAGGGTGTCTACCCATCTTTTCCAGACGAAATCATGGTGAAGATTTCAATTGTGTCAACGTCAGAACCATATTATAGACCCAAAAGTGGTTCATTAAATGAACTGTTAATTTATTGGTTAAATTACTAGCATTTGTAACGAGCAACTTTGCATTTTTAAATTTCGTTTCAATTTATTCTTGGTATGCGATTGGCTAGAATGACGAGATGTCGTAGGCCTATTTCATCGAAAGTTCTCCAAGAGTTTTGAATTTTGAGTGAAATATGTAACTTCAATATATTGTATGAATAACATTATTTTCGGATACATTTGTACCTATTTAGGCCGTTGAATGCTTAGGCCTATAATTCTGTAATAAAATAATGTGTTGGGCCTAAAATAGAATACAACATTGCAGTACCGGTATTACATCATGTGAATGGCCATGTATATTTGTATTCGAAATAAGACGTGTGAATTACATGAGCCAGTTTTGAATACAGTTCATCTCAAGGTTTTAGAAGTAGACACCCTTCACTGCTGAAAGCCACTCTGAAACAAGTACTTATGCAGCTGACTTCCGTCTGTACGATCACGTCACACTCACAAAAATCCTTACTAATATCTAATAAGGTACCGTAACTATTCTTTGTTTTTTAACACTCGATTTAAATTCTTTTAACAGTTAACAATGGTCAGACAAACATAACGTTATAGACGTATTTTACAAAACTTTCATACAATATTTGATACGTATTAGAATACACAACAATGTGAACAGGTTTCATGTTGTTTGTAGTAATTAATGGTCTACAGGCTTCGTAGAACTGTTAAACGACCCAATGTTGAAATCACAACGGTGTTTTTTTTCCAACTGAACCAATCACAATGGTTTAATTGATTATTTAGTACCCAAGTTTACTCATATTGTTATGGCAAACATGGCCTACAACAGATGGATGAAGAAGACTACAGCACGACAATTCTAACCTCTGAGGATTTCAAATCATTAGCAATAAATGAAATAATCCCATTATTACGGATTGGCGGGATTGCCGTGATATTTACTATAGATAGTTATACATAGTTACGGCAGCTGTACAATATTTAATTAATTCTTTTAAAAATGCTCGACTTAAAAAATAAATGCTCTTTGCTAACGAGACAATTATCACAAAAATCACTTTGTTTTTTTTTTCATAATAATGCACATCAACTTATAATTTATACAAAACCATATTACATTCCAGCTTTGGCCTAAGTCTAAACATACACATTTTTTGTTCAATTTTTTGGTATTACACTAGTATGCTATATTTTGATAACATATCAATTCATTTCTTCTACATTTTGAACTTGAGTAACGGTAGGCCTACGTACCTCAACTTGGTTAAACATGTGCCTTGATTAAAAAATTAAATTACATATATTTTTGTTTACAAAAAGTGAAATAAAGTGTCCAGCACTTTAAATATGTATACCACAAATAATGTTCACCAAACGTAACAATCATCTCATTTCTTTAAAATAACCTCCTTCAAAAATTGACGTTTTAAAGATATTTTCTGTCTTTTTAACACTTTTTTCCAAATATAGGCTATATATCATACAATAAATTGTATCCTCACAAAAAATGTACAATAATTACTCGAAAAAAAAATTCACCACGGTCATTTTCAAGATCGCATTATGTAACCTGAGGCAATCTCATGCTGTACAACTGTTTGGTCCAACTTTTCAACGCGCGACCAAATTTGCGACGACTTTGAAAAGTTATCATCATCATATTGTTTAATAATTCGTTGTCCCATATTCTAAAGACACAATTGCACGGCTCAAGACTCATCAACTTTCATTTAAAAAAACATCTCATCCAATAACAAATCTGCCAAGGTAGAAAAATCCTTTTCAACGCTGTCAATACTTAATAATGAGCCAATATCGAAAAAGCTAAAACTTCATTGCAAACTCGAAATATTTACTACCAGTCAACATCTTACCAAAAGCGACACTTTGTGTTGGGCATAAATTCCAAATACTCTCTTAAAAAAACCACTCGTTACCAACTTTGAAACAATATATTCGTTGCAGAACATTTACAAACTTTCTATGGGCCTGAAAAAAATTCAAATAACATACCGGTACTAAAACCGTCGTCAATTTAAAATTTCTGCGTTATACTACAATAACGCACCAGTTTACACAGTTCTCTTTGGACTTTACACTTGTACACTAAAATAAAATGTTTAATTATAACTTGTATTACTATATATTATCACATATTCTGCCTGTCTGGCATGTTTATAATCTGTACTGTATTCTATTATATGAACGTTCACAGGTTTTACGTCGAAAGTCAAAATGTCGCGTACAACTGTTTCTCTTTCCTGCAGGCAGACGTAAAACATCACCGCAAAATGAGCAGTCAACGTAAAAGAGCACGAGTCATGTGCATTCGCGAACGTCGTTACTCTCTAGGGCGCTACGGCAGTGTGAAAGAACGTTCGGCGGACAGAACGGGAATAGTAACGGCCATCGCAACTCACTCGGACGATTGTTTCCGACCGACGGGAAGCGAGAGAAGCTCAAACGGATCGGTCCATCACTTGGCGTCGTCTTGTTCCATCGGCTCCTCGGAGGGAGAACGGGAATGTTCTGCGGACGATCTGGAAACGAAATGGAAAGTGAAATGAACATTTTGAATCTTTCGTGAAGAGATAGAGTAAGAATTAAGCCTAACCACTAAATACAACTAAGATAGAGAAACCTACTTCATCAATCTTCTACTACAGACCTCTCCCGTAAGTGTTTGGTCAGTAGGTCTCAGAAAATAAACATGTTTAGCTAAACGACCTTAGCAACAGCTAGGTCATTTGGAGGTACAAATCAGTGATACATCACTGATGTTTGAAAAAACCTATACCTCATGTAGACCTCAAACAGGCATCCAGCTTTACTTTACTTTCTAGAGCAGTGCCAAAGCTGACCGAGCCAGGCAGGCAGCTGGTATGTCCCCCATTCCAAGTCGGTTTAAACAGGCATGGTGAACAGTTCTACAGGAGATATCGTACCGATGGATATGCAATTCATGCCAATTCCTAAAGCAGACTCTCCAGAGTACCAAGAAACCAAAGTCTGAAGTACTAAGAAACATGAGGGTGAATGGTATTGGATGGGATTGGAATAGGATGGGATTGGGTGGGGGATCTTTCAGTTTTGCATTGTTTTCAAAGTTAAAACTGAATTGTGAATCGGTTTACTGTGATCTTCTGCGTTTACTTATTTGCTTAACGTAGCAGTTTTTCTCATTTATGCAAGATATGTTTTACAAAGGAGACTTCAAAATAGACAGAATAAATACTGTGAAAAACACTACGAGAACATGTATACATGGTTTTCTGTTTTTCCCACGATTACCGGTATAAAGTATGAAATTGAAACTAAGCATATGATTCGCAGTGGTATATAAATGAAGTAAGTGTAATTGGTACCGCGGCAATAGCACATTATTGGTTCTTAGTACAGTCGAACCTCGTTACTAAGTTTCTCAATAGTTCTCGTTTACCTCAGTAAATTTTATTTTTCAATCTCACCCATATGCTTCCTATGTTGAATAGCTTCACCAACAACTTTTTCATTATAATAAGTATTCTTTGGCTAGTCCCCTGAAAAAATATACTAATGAGGTTCCACTGTATAGACCTAGTTGCACTGCTATGGAACGCAGTTGCCTGTCCATCGATCCAATAGCTGTTATAATCTGACGTTGAATTAAATGCAATCATAGGCCTACATGAAATGAATTCAAAACATTTCCACTCGAATAATTATTCAATCATTTTCCAGCTGAGATAAAAACTCCCAAATTATTAATATTCAAAATTGCTATCAAACTTCCTTTATTGGAAAAAGCTCACAATGGTGTAATAGATTATCTAAAGAGTTGACTTCAATTTTATCATTACTAGGTATATACTGGGACTTTTAGGTTTTTCCATGAGAAATCTCAAACAAATAGATTTAAAAAAAGTCACAACACGCCCTTGCCTTACATCAAGCTATTCGACTTTGGTTGCTGCATCGAGAGGCCGGCCATCGCCGTCACCGTCTCCGACTCGTCCCTCTCCTTCTCCTTGGCGTCCGCATGCGACATCCCGACCGTGTGCGCCAGCCGCTTGAGGCACGGCCAGTGCGGCAGCTGTATAGCGATGGTCTTCTGCAGCGCGTCGACGGCGTTGGGGCAGGGCGCGCGCAGCAGTTCCTCGTCGCGTAACGGGGTCGGGTCGTCGCCGAGGAGGGCGCGGGTGCACTCTTGGGCGGCGTCGCAGATCGACGGGAGGTCGTAGCCCCCCTCGAGCGACAGCACCACCTTGCCGTCGGCCAGCTGAAGCAGCTGCTTGGTCATGTGGCCGAAGCACGCCGGCGAGACTTTGTAGCCGCCGAGGGGCGGGGCGTGGCCGAGGGCGGCGTCAAACCTGGGGCGTGATATTGTCGTTAGTTTATTTGATAAGCGTATGCAATGGCTCAATTTTAATAGAAAAAATTACATATTTTTTTGGCGCCAAAGCAAAAACGAAGCACAAATTTTGTTGAAACTTGGCACACACTCAAGTGTCATCATCTAGATTGATACTGTCTAGTTTATCGTTATGAATTGAAACTAAAAATTATCAAAATTATCAGTTTATAGATCGTTTTTGTTAGTTTATGTTTAGTTTAACAATGAAGTATATTTTATATGTATCAAGGTATCTAGAGCTTTCGAATATACCAAAGTCAATAGTAGCAACGGTAGAACTACTTCGACGACTTTGATCATAACCTTATATTCAGATATCTCGCTCATCTTACAACGCATGCTGCGTTTGCCTAGTTAATTATATTGAAAAAATATCAAACTAGGCTTAGGGTATATCAATATTTCGAATATCAACTGACAACCCTAATTATTTATATTCATATCCAATAAAACTTACCCGGCGGAGACCAACACAATATCCGGCGCAAACTCCTTGGCAATCGGCATCACTATCGTCCTGAACGCCGCCAGGTACTCTGAGTCTCCCATGGGCGGTGCCAGCCCTCCCGACCACGCCACATTCACGTTGAATCCGACGCCGTCACCCGCGCCGCACTCCGTCGGCCCACCAGTGCCCGGGAAGAAGTTGCCGTCGTCGTGGCGATGGATGGACAGGTACAAGACGCGCGGATCGTCGTAGAACATCTGCTGCGTGCCGTTGCCATGGTGGACGTCCTATGGGAGAAAGAGAGAGAGAGAGAGAGAGAGAGAGGGGGGTTGATTAATTAGTCACTGGGATAATTCAAGTTTATTTATGATTTAATTAGCAGGCATTTTTATCAGGGCGTCTGAAGAGCGTATACTGGAATGAGGATACTACCAAGAATGAAAGTGGGCTTGGCGTGTCTACTTGAAAGGAGGATGTGAAAGTGAATGGAAAGGTTGTACCTATTCGAGGAAACAATCACAACCTGACCCAGATTTCCTCAACCAATTCCCCAAAATAGTACACTAGCTCTAACGGCATTATAACACGCAAAGCCCACATTCACTCTCGGTAGTATTTAGTTATCGGTATTCACTATTTAGTTATTCAATTATTCAACTTATTTAAGTATATTCAACTATATGATCAATCATTCAACTATTGTACCTATGTTTATGTTCATGTTTGTATCATGTTTATTTTTATTGTTTCTCTTCATGTATGTATGTGCTATCCTCCTATTAAATTAACACTAGTGGAAATGAATTATTTTTCTGTTGCTTATGAAGACTGAATCAATCAAATGAATCAACCATCCCGGTATGCATTCTTCAGCACTCTTTTTATGTATGGTATCTTATAATAGGCAACATGCATGAATTATTTCCATCGTTTTCAATGGTACGGTACCAGGAACTAACAATTATTGAATCCTTTTCTCTTTAAAATGTACAATGAGAACTAATTGAACGAGCTGTACTTGAAACGGTATTCCTTTCTTACCCAGTCAACGATGAGTATCCGCTGCACGTCAAGCCGTGGCTGCTGTTGCAGCAGCCGGGCGGCTATCGACACGGAGTTGAAGAAGCAGAAGCCCATCGCTTGCGAAGCTTCCGCATGATGGCCCGGCGGCCTTACCACGGCAAAACCGTTCTTGATGTCGTTCATGGCCGTCTTGAACGCAAGGTCGACGACGCACCTGCCGAGGAAACGGTAAGCTTAGAGAAGGAGTTGGTGGTTTCGATCAATCACTTGATGACCGTGGATGCGTATATATGCGTCCACGCGCAATCGCGTGGACGCATATACTCGTTTGCACACTTTCGAATACGTTGGATTTTATTTCTCGACAGCATTACGTCGTACTGACAATCGACATCTAGGAGATGGATTGAGATACTGATAGGGGTGTGCGAATCCACGTTTTTGATTTCGAACCGAATCCGAACCGAATCTTCATAAAAAATACTGAATCCGAACCCGAATCTTTTTAACATGCATTGTGAAGCGTGATAATGGGATAAACGACAGTGCTGATCAAGTTACACTTGATCCAGGAAGTGAAAATCCTATCTCAGCATTCTCCTAATGACTTGAAACTGCGAGGTATTCCACTGAAAACACGTTTAATAAATGTTTTATCATGAAGAAGCATCATTTTCTCAATTTCTATCATTTTTATTCAACCCGCAGTTATAAACATCGTAGCTGTTTGCTGCATGGCATCTGTCATCCTACTACTGCGTGGTCGTGACGTGTGTGCTCTAACCTTGACAAGGACGAGACCAAAGATCTTAGTATCTAACTTCGTTAACGAAGTTAGATACTAAGGTCTTTGACGAGACTTTCGTTCGTCCGACTCGAGACGGCCGAGCGCCAATCGAAGCCGGCCATATATGACAATCCCACCCACTCGCAGGCTAGTGCGCATCGCACTTGCTGACGCGATCTAGAAAGTTGACAATGCAATGTTGCCATGTTTTTGGCGCCAAGATTCGAAATTTTCGAATCTTTTATGTTGGACCGAATCCGAATCTGAAAGTGGATTCGGATTCGATTCAAAAAACATGGATTCGCACACCCCTAGATACTGATGTTGATTTTTCCTGCTGATAGAATGCGCTAATGTATCGAAAAATGATGGAATACAGTCAGTTGTTGTTTCAGAACCAGGTTCTGGGATTTCCCTCATATCATGTCTCAAATAAAGAATTACATCCATATATCGAATATTAACTGTCAACCATAGTTATGTATGGTGTATGTTATGTAGTTCTGGGATTTCCCTCATTTTATGTCTCAAATTCATGTCTCAAATATAGAATTACATCCATATATAGAATATTAACTATCAACCATGGTTATGTATGAAGTCTTATTAGATGAGCGTAGCGAAGATTCCATTTCACACACCGAAACAAAATGGGCTTCGTTTTTATGTTGTTTTTTTTATAATTTTGTACGCGGCATACAGGTCAGGAAGAAATGCCAATCAACTTGAAACTTTTTCTACATATTTTTGTCATACCAGAATAGGCTGGGATTGTTTTTCAGAAAAATAGGTCGGAACGTTTTTCCGAAAAAAAATCGTAAAGTTTGAAAAATCCGCATAAGAATAACCCAGAGGAAAATTACTTGAAAAACAAGAATTCTTCAAAAGCTCTCAAATATTCACCAAATATGAACAATGCCATTATACACCTTTTCAGAGATTTTTGCAACAACCGGATGAGAAATAACAAAGAAAACGAAATAAAAGTGTACATTTTTTATTGAATATTTCGATCAATTTGTTTTACAAAGTGTTTATGCGACAGGTTGCAGCACTATAAATATCAACAGGTTGCAGGTGAGGTTTTTGAACGTTTGGAGTTCTCCAAGGTCCGTATATGTGGATTGATCTGACGAAATATTTTGCATTCTAGATTTCCATACTTCTAAGCTCATCTCACAATGCGCATCCCGCGTTTTTCTAGTGATAAGAAAAATTTGTGAAAGAAGCAGTTAAACTTTAGATGCGGGAGCAATGCATCGGTTGTAGATTGATCATTTTTGTTGTAAAATAATCGATCGCCATACAAAATTTGACTATTCGATGCCAGTTTTTGATATTGAATGGCAACTTTGGTAATCGAGAGTAAGCGTGACGTACCCGACGGCCATACGTGCAGCGGGAGCCGTGTGCAGTTCGTTCCACGTGGTGTCGGAGTCCACCCCGACGCCGCCGCACGGCAGACGCACGAAGCTCTTGATCGGCAGCTGGGACAGCTTGCTCATGTCCAACTTCTGACGGTTCAACGGGTTCGTGCCTGTGGACAGAGACGAGCGCGTTACTTGGTGCAATCCAATTAACTCGTACCAGCGATCAGCGTCGAAGTAGAAATAGTACAGATTTGATTTCTAGATTAAAGATTTGAATAATTATTACATTACGTGTGTATATAATTATCATATACGTTTATAATAATTATTATCAAGTCAGTGGGAGGACAGAGAGTTGTGGAGGAAGCTGGTGGTAATAAAGGAAGAAGACGAAACGTCAGGCGTGGCTAGTCACTTTTGAAAAGTTTAGCCTTAGATGAAACAACACCCTCCGAGTTCTGACCCAATTGTTTGGAAACAAGGTTCGATAATTATTATTATTATTATTACGTGTGATGTTTCATGTTGACGATTTTTGTAGATTTTTATATTTTTATTGGTATTCTTGACTTCTCTGATCGCTTATATTTTTCACAATTTTTTCATGATTCAATTTTTTTAGGCTCCTTTCAGGCCCCTACTTATATTTGTCTTGTCTGTTGTTATAATTATTCAAAAGTACCTTGATCTTTCAAGATTATTTTTTTAAATATTGATCAAGAGTAGGTCCTACACTTGATTATTTCAAGGTATCAACCCATCGATCACTCTTATATTCTCACTGAATTATTAGATTAAATATTCAATTATCGATTCAATCAATGAAATAATTACAAACCCAATTTGATTTGTAGACGACGTTACTTACATCTACTATAAAAACCACAAATTTCACAGATCAACAACAAAATACAGCCCTCAATGCTGGCAACTCACCGAAGAGCAGCGCGTGAGCCTCGCTGTGGCACACCTGTATCTCCTCGAGGGTGGCCTTCCTGGAGCGCACCCGGTCACAGCGGGAGACGAGGCCCGTCTCCATGAGCCGTGCCCACACGCTCTGGAGCCGGCCACCGTGCTCCGGGTGGCTGGAGTTGTCACCGCAGATGCAAGCGTGCTTCAGCATGAGGCTGTCGAACGCAAGTCCGGTCGTCAGGTGGTGGGGACCGCTGCTAGACTTGTGGCTGGAGGGACAGACGACGAGTATGAGTATGGGGTATGTATAGGAAGGGTATGCATAGGGAGTATATATAGGGTATGTATATAGAGTACTATTCTCTATTCTCTACTCTCTACTCTACTGTGACAACAAATATCAGAAAACGAACGTCAGAATCTCGTGTGTACTTTTCATCTCTGTGTTCTATCTACAGGTTCTCCACTATCAGTAGGCCTTTCTCTACTCATTAATCTCAGTAAGCTGCTGTTCTTTCTTTCCCTTTCACCCAATCGATATAGTATGACATATGAGACGACAGAGGGAGAGACTTACAACCCTAGATATAACACGTCAGAAATGAGTCAACGTACATGATGTGGTTGCTGGTGGAGAGGGTGGCCGCGTCGGAAGCCCCGAGAGCGACGAGGGGGGAGGAGAGGGCGCGTGACAGGGGTCGCGCAATGTGACCTGATCGCGTCATGAACCCACCGGCACCTGAAACCAACACAACAATCATTAACACAGAACTTATATCAACGGAATATATATTAAAAAAATTACAACGAAAAACTATTTAATATTGGAATTGAAAATATAAATTATTTAAATAGTCAGATATTGGTAGCTACTAGCTAGACTCTATATTCAGGCCTAGTCCCTACAGTAAAAACTCTTCAATTTGAAATCAGGGGTACCGGTACCCAAAATTACTCTTTTGAATTGTAACAGTTTGAATTGGGTCAATACATATGGGTCAATACTCAATACTCAGTGAGGACCAGAACTATAATTTGAGTGGCAGCAAAATTTCTATGATCATAGTATAAATTGACAAGAATCTTCTGTATTAGGTTCAGGTATATTAATATCTCAATTAGGCTACTTCCACAGATCTTCGAATATTTCAAGAATATTTGAAAATAATCAGGCTGTAATGCAATGAAATCAAGATTGTCTAGTTGAATATAAAGCGTGAATTAGCTGATCATCAATTGTCAAACACTGGATCACACATCGATTTACATCAGCTGCTAATCAATTGAAGCCAATACACCAACGATTATTATCCCTTCGATGACGTTTTGAACTTCGTTCGAAAGTCGCATGCCTGCTTCTAAGCCGAATGTTTAGTGGTTGGTATCAATGCAGCGTGTGGTCGTCTAGACCCCTACTACATTTGAAATCAACGTAACTGTTTGGACATATATTGTGATGGATATTCACCATATCAATATATGTATTATATTATCATTCCCGAGTATTTATGAATGTGCTTTTGTTGTTATTATCAATCATCCATCATTTCCTCAATTGAACAAAAAATCAATTGAGAATTGATCATATTTTTTGTTGTAAAATAATCTATTGTAAAAATGAATTGATCAGGCCTAATCAATGTCACTTTTTAACAATGAACGTCAACAAAAGCATAAACTAGTAACAATAAAGTGAAACCTCAGCCGTATTGTTTTTCAAGGTACTGGAAAAAACATACACGCAGGAAAATTGAATGATAGTTCTATGGTATACTTGTGGTAGGAAAGTAGATGGTCGGAGCAGGAAAACTATGGATTTGGGAATGAAGCATCGCGGTTTCACTGACACACAAACAATGCGCTACCTTCGTTGACTTGTAGAGTGTGCCTCATCATCAGATCTCGCTGTTGCTGCAGGAACTGTTCTCTGTCACGCTGCTGCTTCGACATCTCACTCTCTTCCGCTCCCCCGACCCCATCCCGCTCCCTCCGCTTGTCCGTAAGGTCGATCACCTATCAAACAACACACACACACATGCGTTAGAACATCTCTGCGGGATTCGTTATTTTAGCGCATGCAGCTGAAGATGAGGTCTGTAGGTACAGTAAACCCTCGTTAATTCGAATTCCAAGGGACCCCAAAAATTAAAATTCGAATTAAAAAAATTTGAATTATGAAAAAAATGTTTTTTCCTTGTATAGTACAGTACTGCGTGCTGTGCTGCAGTAGTGCTGTGTAGTACTGTGTGCGTGCAGTTTGAGTGACCATGTGCGCCTTGCACATTGTTTGTTCTCTCCTACTTCCCCCTTGCTCTAAGGAAGCCAACTTTGACAGCCATGTGGTTATCTTTAAGTCAAGTGTTTTCTCAGCAATTTTAACAACACAACAAGGAGTCCCATTAATACTATATATTATCATGTCATTCATTAGGTAACACTTATCACAGTTCACAGTGTTGAAAGAGTCAAATTACCAAACTGCATGTTTGGATTAAAAAGTAAAAAGCAAGGCAATAAATATAAATATTAGGGCCTGGAATGAAATGAATGAATTATTCTCTCTACATGCACTAGCCAGCTGTTCTATTTATTATTGTTTCGTGTTTGTTCAATTTGAATTTCAGCAAAAATTACGAATGAAAGTTGACACAATCACATCCATTATCCTAAACATTACCGCTCGGGTGTCTCGACCAGCCAGATGTCTGTCTGTGACCCTGAAAAGATCCCCCGCCTAACCCCTCATCATAATAGCACGCGCTGCACATGTGGCTATGACGTATCTCTAGCTTGCCGGGTCGCCAGGAATGTTGATGACAAAGGATTTCACGTGATAAAATATCCAATTGTGAAAAATTTTAATCGTAATTTTTGCTGAAATTCGAATTAAGCAAACACGAAACAATAATAAAACAGTAGTTTGGACTAATCATCAGTTCGAAATTCGAAATAATAAAAATTCGAATTATCGAAATGAATTAACATTGATATCCCTATACCAGCGGCCGGGGTCATTTCTCTGGTTCGAATTAGCGCGGAATTCGAATTAACCGAGTTCGAATTATCGAGGGTTTACTGTAGTAAGACATGTGATACAATCTTTTAATAGTTTGGCTAATTTGTTCTTTACTATTCCTGTACATCTATTCTTTTCTAACATGCAAGTATTGGCTGGGACTTCCCTGTCACTCTTCTAGCTGTCATTTACGAGGACAACAGAATGACAATCAACAAGAGGTAATACCTATACTGAGCCACTCTTTTAGGGTAAACACACGATCCCAGCTAAACTTATTAGAATAACGAAGCTTTTGAACTAGAATGGGTGAGACTTGGGTTTGATTCCAGCCAAGGTCAACTCTCCTAATATATATAAATATATATTATATTGGGTTTTAACGACTGATGACTAAGATGTAGTGGCATCGGTAAATGACATACGAGATGGAAGGTTATTTTATCAAGTGTTTCCGAATAGTGGGAAGGAGTTGGCCGGGGTCTGTTGTTAAGGAACCACCATAGTATTTACCTGAACGATCTAGGGAAACCACAAAAAAACCCTGTCAGGGTGGTCGACTATGGCGAGAATCGAACACCAAGCTTCTCAATGACGGTTCAGTGTGCTAGCCACTCGAACACGCGTCTCAGTCTCCTGATATTCATTTCTCGTTGTTGACCTCCCCCCTCCCTCCTATCGAAGTGAAAACTGGGATGGTTCATTAATGTACTGTGTCACTTTTTCGACTTCCTCCGACAGCTCTGAACATCACGCATCAGTTCGTGACAACGCTACCGTACCTCGGCGTGTTGGTCCGTCTCCTCGTCTAGCTGGTTGACGCGACTACCAGCGCGCGTCAGCACCGTCTGCCTGATCTGCTGCTTGAGGAAGTTGTGCGCCTGCTGCTGCTGGTCGTACAGGTGCTTCTCGTGGAGGTACTCCTCGTAAGTGGTGCCCGGCGCCACCGACAGGTTAGCACCGCCCGACAAAGCGGGGTGGCCCAGCGGCAGGGGCGCCGACTGGGTACGACCTATGGCGACTAGGAGAGAATGATACGATTAATCGTCACGTCGTCAGTTCGTTACGGTGAAACTTCGACGCACTGTTCTCACATCGATCGTTTTTTGCTTACAAGTATTGTTTGAATTACAGCAACATTTGGAATCGATGGGTTCACTGTACTTTTGGAGCAAAATATTTTTTACTCAATATCATTTGATATTATTGGTTTTCTCTTCATCATTTACTTTGAGCATTAATTTTTGTTCTACAGGCCTACAACATTCATTGAATACCTGTGTATGATAAGTGGTGTTGCCAGTTGATATTTGATATATCAATATAGTTCGATATTCATATCATTTTATAGAATCTGTTTTTAGATTGATGTATCGCTATAATCGATGCATATGTTCAATTTGAACTATTTGAAAAGAGTCAATAAAACAGTATGTCGAGAATATTCTTTGAGCATGATTGGGGGACACTCCGCTAATGAAAAGCTGGAAATGCATACAAGTTACTTCAACTTACTCCACTTTCACTTTTCTACATAGGTTCTACACTAAACTAAATTGTAGTTGGACCAAAAAACATCAATATATTCGATTAATAATCATTTAAAGTGAATTATCGATTCTTATCTGGAATACTTGATATCCTACTTCCATTCGATAATCAAACTTAGAATGATTTACAATTAGTAAATACTTTAAATACGTTAATCATATTGTAAATTTCTTAAACTCGAAATATACGTTTTAGTACCGGTATATAGTTTCTGACAAGGTCAACACAATGTAAATTGTACAAACGACTGCTAATAAATACAAATACAAACAAAGTGACGTGAATGAGGGTATGTGGGTACTGACCTAGTGGTCGGTGACCCTGCTTGTTCAGCCGGGCGTGGGCCACCTGGGTGTCGGTGATGGGCGCGCCGCGGTGGTACCCCCCGCCCGGCGCCTGTTCCAGCGACTGCATCTGCTTGTGGACGTAGTTCGGCGAGTTGGGGTTGCTGAACTCGCTGTCGATCACTGGAACGCGAGACGACCAACGTTAGTAGCAGGTTGAGGATAGAGGGAAATTCCAGTTTTTCTCGGTAATACACTTTTCATTGTTTTTAATGGTACGAAATATCACTAGGAAAATGCAAAATATGCGTTGTAAGATAAGCGAGATATCTGAATAAGGTTTAATAACAGTCCTACATATGCTACTTCATCGACTCTGGTATTCTAAACACTTTGTTCTTCATTTGATTGCTACTTTATTCTCTGGTATTCTACACACCTTGACGAATATAAAGAATTCTTGGGCAAATATCGAATCTATAGGAAGCAGTGAATCTTGGCTCATTTCCATATATTTGATGAATAAAAACAGTTATTTGCATTTTTTTCTTCAAAACGGCTGGTTCGAATTGCTCACAAAATGGTGGTTATGAGTATCATTCATGTTTAAACACTCAGAGAGAATTTTATTTTTTTTGGAGAGGTTTCATTTTTTCAAATTTTCTCACCCAGCCTAATCTTATGGGGTTTTTAAAAACTTTGACATGATATTTATCAAAATCTATCCGACCGATTCATTCCACAAACTATACAGTTCTAAGTTGTAAAAGTTGGCCCGTACAAAAAAAGTTTCATGTTGATCAGTTCACCCATGTGACCTGTGCAGTGCTTACAAACAAACAAGAAAAAAAAATACACAGACAAAGCTCCATAAGAGTGGGATGGAATCTTCGCTACACTCATCTAACAAATGAACCCTCGTTAATTTCAACTAATTAGTCAAACGCGAAATATGCGTTGTGAGATGAGCGAAATATCCTAATAAGGTATAAAAGTCCTTGAAGTAGTTCTACCCTTGCTACTTTATTGACTCTGGTATTCTACACACCTTGTTATCTGAATAAGCTATAAAAGTCGTTAAAGTAGTTCTAATCTCCTTTTCTATATTGACTCTGGTATTCTACACACCTTGACGCAAATAAAAAATACTTCATTGTTGGTCAACTCTTGAATCTAGAAAGCAGTGAATCTCGACAACTTGATTGTGTCACAATTTGAATTTTCATGATTTATTTTATGAATATTATCTTTTTTTTTTTTTTTTTCAAAACGGCTGATTGGATTTGCATACAAGATCGTGAAAATGTGTTAAATCTATGTATACACATTTAGAAAAAATTTAATCTCATTTGGAGAGATTTTATTTTCCAACATTTTCCGCCCAGACAAATCTTATGGGGTTTTTAGAAACTTTGAGATGATTTTTCTCAAAATTGGTACGACCGATTCATTCCAACAACTATGCAGTTCTAAGTTGGATGAGTTTGCGTGTACAAAAAAAGTTTCATGTTGATCAGTCAACCCTTGCGACCTGTGGAGTGCTTACAAAAAAAAAAAAAAAACAGACAAAGCCCTATAAGAGTGGGATGGAGACTTCGCTACGCTCATCAACAAACACACAAGATTTTGACGTTTTGGCTGTTGCCTTGGTTGCCCTGGTTAATCGTGTGATTGAATAATCTTACACTGGGAGTCGGTATTAAAAAGTCTGCACAAGATGGTTTTTAAAAAGGACCTATATATATGCTGGTACATATCTTTTTAACGCCTTACCCCCGACACTCAAGAGAAAGAAGAAAAATGTATTCTAATTGGGTCTTAAACATGATTACAAAGTGATATTACAGTGCCCAAGAATACATACGAGATGCTCCATAAATAAAGTGTTATAATATGGCATCATGGTAGCTCTTCAACATCACACGAAGCTTTGTATCTTGGTGTATATACACTAGTCAAACGCGAAATATGCGTTGTAAGATGAGCAAGATATCTGAATAAGGTATAAAAGTCCTTGAAGTAGTTCTACCCTTGCTACTTTATCGACTCTGGTATTCTACACACCTTGATATCTGAATAAGCTATAAAAGTCATTGAAGTAGTTCTACTCTTGCCACTTCATTGACTCTGGTATTCTACACACCTTGATCTATATAAAAAATACTTCATTGTTGGTCAACTCTTGAATCTAGAAAGCAGTGAATCTCGACAACTTAATTCTGTCACAATTTGTATGATATATTTTATGAATATTATCAGTCATTTTATTTTTTTTCTTCAAAACGACTGATCAGAATTGCATACGAAATCGTAATAATGTGTAAAATCCATGTATACACATTTAGAGAGAATTTCATTCCATTTGGAGAGATTTTATTTTTCAACATTTTCCGCCCAGCCAAATCTTATGAGGTTTTTAGAAACTTTGAGATGATATTTCTCAGAATCGGTTCAACCGATTCATCCCAAAAACTATACAGTTCCACGTTGGATAAGTTTCAGTGCACAAAAAAAGTTTCATGTCGATCAGTCGAACCCTGCAATCTGTGGAGTGCTTACAAAAGAAAAAAAAAAACACAAAGACAAACCCCTATATAAGAGTGGGATGAAGACTTCGCTACGCTCATCAATAAACTTACAAGTTAATGAGCATATAAATGATCAGCATTCCCCTTCATACCTGCATGAATCAGATGAGGCACCTGGAGAGCGAATACTGGAATAGATATACTTCCAAGAGTGAACGTGGCTTGGCGTGTTTACTTAGAAAGAGGATGGCCTATTCGAAGAAACGATCATAACCCAACCCAAAACCCTAACAAAAGCTTCTTTGTGTTCTAACTAGGGATGGGCATCGATTAAAAAATCGAAATTGATTTTTTTCATATGATCTAATCGATCAAATAATCAATTAAAACCATCAAGTTTCAACAAAGTTAGTTCTTTGTATTTCTGTAGTTTGCCGCTTATTTCACGATTTTAAATTTGAATTCTTTCTTCTCATTGGTTGTTGAAAGTTCTCGTTATGCATCGCGTAATATGTTGTTTGAGATTAGATGTATTAGAACAGTATGTTATCTCTCGTTCACAGTGGTGGCAGTACACAAAAACTTTATTCAAGATTTGAGGTGAAGTTGAATCTTGATTCTCAGCGCAAAACTCAAAATTCAACCACACATCACTTCTCAAATTCGAAGGCGTAAACAGCGTTTTCTTCCCACTCCTAGATGTAGACGCCATCTTTAGAAACTAGTTGAATCGCTTTGATGATGGCCTCAAACTTCCGTTTTTCAGGCCAGTATCAATAACTCGTTAACCAGCAGGCCTACTAACCAGCGCGCGCGGCAATTCGAAAAGCAGCATTTTCAAAATATGGTACAGATCGGAGATATTGATTATTCAATAGCAATATCGATCAATCGAATATTTTGCGTAATCGATTAAATCGATTTTGTGCCCACCCCTAGTTCTAACCAATTCCCCAGAAAAGTAGCTTGTCCATGGCATTCCTACATACCAAGCCCTCCTTCACTCTTAGCAGTATCGCTATTCCAGTATTCAATCTTCAGCGCCCCCAAACCGAATTGAAGTTATAAATTTTATAAATATTACAGTCGAACCCACAGATAACGAACTCGGTTTTAACGAAATTTCGGTTTTTACGAATTAATTACCATCCCCCTTTAAATCTCCTATCCTTACAATGTTAAATAAAGACCTATAATGAAGTGATTTATATTTCAAAATTCGGTTATTACAAATTTTTCGTCACTTTTCAGCATATTTTGCTCATTATTTTCAGCTATTTTCAACAAAATGTTCGAAAATTGGAGCATTTTGCGTGAATTTATTTTCAGGTTACATTTATTTTGAACGGACTGTACATTGTAGCAGCTGGTGACGCGTACAACACGTTGTCATAACTCTTGCTGCACCCCCCTCCCTCCCCGGCCCAAGCACAGTGGAACGGCCCATAAACAAACATTCGCTCAATACGCACTAAATAATAACGTGATGGTGACATCTTCAATGACTTTGTTTATCTATTTTTTGTTTACATTCCTTCATTTCCATTCGTGATAGTGTCCTGTAACCTAGGAAATAAAACACGAGAAGTGGGGAGTTGTGGTGTCATGTGATAGCAGATGATAAGTTCTTTATGAAAGGACATTGTTGTTTTCTATTACTTTCTACAAACATACTAAGTGATGATACGATGCGATGATAATATGTCACCTAATACAGTACTATACTAGGGCCTAAGTCGTAAATGTAGGCCTATCTTTATAAATCTCTAAAATTCAAGTGCTGTTATGAAAAAAAGCAATAAATCTCTATAACGAAATTCTGTTTTTACGAACAGATTTTCATTCCCCTTGAAATTCGTTATATGCGGGTCCGACTGTATTATTGTTAATTTCTGGAAAATTGAAGTAGGGTATTAAAAAAATATAATATATATGTCAACCTATTATTTGATATGCTGTTGAATTTTTACTTATTTATTGTATGATATGTTCTGGAATGAAATGATGTTAAAATGTATGAGCTTGTCGGGTGACTGAGATGGTCTCGCCTTGTAGCCGTGAGTTAGATTACCTGGCAGTGTTGGGTAAAAGGGCAGCGTCCCGGGCAGCATCTGCCCGGTCAGGGGCATACCCAGTCTCGCCGTGAACGCAGCTCTCACTTCCGCCTCCGAGACCGGGGCCAGCTTTGATCCTTCCGACTGAAACAGAAATCGTCACAGGTACAGTAACTGCAGGGTGTCGATTGTTTCGTTCAATGTTTTATTTGGACATATTTTGAATTAGGCCTACCTAATTGTAGAAATTAAATGTATGATAGTTTCACGGTATAATGTATCGAAATGAAAATAGCGGAATTTCCAAAATAGAAAATTGGTTGAATGATAGAATGGACATAGATGACCAGAGAACCAAGGTTGGGAAAACTCCCTGATTTTTTTTCAAAAGCATAGATCAGCCGAGTTATTCGATTTCGATTAATTCAATATCATGAATGAATTTGATACTAAATTTATAAATAAACAGCCGACTGTTGAATTCCCAAACGAATAAACAAAATGGCCATTCTAGGCACGTTCTAGTCCAAGGTCAGGCCATTGGACGCTTGTTGACGCTTAACGTGTGTGATCGATTTTTGATTTGGCACATTCGGTATCTTTAACAAATTCTCAATCATACGGCAACTCTAGCTATTATAAAGAATACCAAAGTTAGATACATCAATACAGTCCTTTCCATCTTCATATATTCTTCACAGCATGTTATATATACTAAGAGTTCGGTCAGACATAACCTCACTCTGAACCTGCAGCTTACCGCACTGTGAGTGGGCGGCCGGCCCAGAGAGATATTGGGCATCGACGGGCTGCTGTACAACGAGAGGTCGCTCATGCTGCCTTGCTGGCTGCCGTCTGCAAGCTGGCCGTACGTCGACGGCTCCCCCTCCTCCTGGATGGGCGTGTTCCGCCCGGCGGCACCCGGAGAAACCTGTGCACCCGACACGCTTGGGGGGGAGTTGGGCCCGGAGTCCGGGTTACTGCTCGAAGAGTCTGCAGGCGAGACAAGCGTACGTTCGTACAACTAGTTTCAATAATGGCCTACCGTACTGAATGACAATATATGAACTGGAATTGTGAGATGGAGTAATACAAGAATTGATTTTACTTTATTGAACCAACTTTATAAGGAAGGTCTGTATCAACAAGAATTGAAATGCAATAAATTATGCACAATATTATTGATATAAACGTTTTGAAGAATGAATATTTCAACAGAAATGGAAAAACAAACATTATTCGATGCAGAAAGGTAGATAAACATTGATCATCTAATTTCATTTGGCTGATTTGCTGACCAGTAGCCATTAGAGCTGAGAGTCAATAGTACATGAATAAGTAATCTTAATCAATACAAAAACTGATACTTGAGATTAACGTTGAACGTAACAATAAACGATAGAACAAATTGACTCTTGGAAATGGTAACAGTAATGGCTAATGATCATAGTTTCATATAACGTAATGTTTACATCAGTCAGTCAAGGCTATTAGATATAACATAGACACAAAATAGTCATGATATTATCAACATTTTAGTTAGCTGAACTGTTAGTGTTAAATTAATACATTTTATAGCATTGATAAATGAACCATGACAGGAAAACTTATAAAACTATAAAACTTGTACAGGCATGACAGACAAAGGCAGGCTATTCTCCTAGTACAGAAATAATGAAATAATAACCTCCACAGCTCAAACTCAAACCCTACCTAACCTTGATGCGGTACAAAAGTAGAACGGTGTTGAAGTGAAAAACAAAATGGGATAATGTAACGATAGTGACTACATTACTCGTACTTGTCAGCTGCGACTTCCTCTTGATGGACGCGAGGAGTCTCTCCTTCCTGCGCGCGATCGGGTTAGCGCGGCGTTCGATCACGCGCTGTTTCTGACGCACCTTCAAGAGATTGGGCTCGGACGCTGTGAGAGGAACGAGGGGGGGAGGGGGAGGGGGAGGCTTTGTTAATATCTACAGTACTTCAAAACGCACACACACGCACACATAGTACGACTGTCGTGACGGCCGTTCCAGACAAATCGACGATCGTTTGAATTGTAAAATTAATTTTAATTGACTTTGGTTGAATAAATTGAGAATTATACTTTTCCCCGGCACAAATGATTGAATTATTCATTAATTTTCCATGAACTTATTACAGTTTGTAGATCATGAATTACATCCTATGGGCCGATAAGATCGCCTTTGTGTTGCCCTGTACGAACACTACCTTGTCATCGTTAGCCTTATTTGGTGAACAAGGACTGAGTAACAAGTCTCACTTGATGATATGTATATGCCGGGGCATGCACTGTGAAGAATTGATTTTTCAAAGAGCCCACAGTATTGTTCTTCATTTATTTGATGTAATATTACAGCCAACATGATACTGTAATTATTCTCATAACATTGCAAATATAGAACAATGCTAGTGACTCAACGTTGACAGAACAATCCTGAACATACAAATAATGAAAAATTAATTAACCAGAACTGAAACGATTCAACCCGAACGATTCACAGGCCTGAACGGCCGACACGTCACAACGCCGTTCACATGCTGTCAGTTCGTCACATCACAACACTACTAGTCGACACACTTACAACTAGACATTCAATTACATGGCTGATTGATTCCATGAGCCGGTTAATCAGTTATTAATAGCCATTACAAGTGTGCATGGCGCCAAGGCCGGGAACACTAAAGCAATGCAGTCGGCAAGTTGTCATATGGACTTTCTTCAAATAGAACATCTTGAAACTGAACCTTCAAAGAATCATATTCGAAAAAACCTCTCGCGGTCAACTCAACGTTTCTAAAACTTGACTACTCTGATCAAACTATATTTGCCCACATTTACTTCAAAAACTGTACAAATGTCACAATTAGGACAGCGGAAGCTACCTGGTTGCCGTGTAATTCCCATTCCCACTACACTACCAGTAATTGTGATGTTCGTCAAGTCTGTGAAGGATGTGTGGACAAAAACTGTTTGGTAGAAGTTCAATTTTTAGAAAAGTTCAGTTGATCGCAGGATGATTTTTTTCGAAGATGAGATATCAACGAGTACCGGTGAGAGTTTTAAAGAAGTTCACTTTGAATAAAGTTCAGGGAACACATTCCCGATGCCGCCTGTGTAGGTAACAGGCAAGGTTGCCACAAAGCACAACAATCGCTTCGTTTACTTCAGAATTACATTAGCGACAGCAGCAAAAGATGTAGCGTACTAATGCATAGATCAACAGCTGGCCACACTTGTTGCTAAGTCGATTTGAAAATAAATGAATAATCAAATAGAAAATACTTATTGTCGACACTTTATAAGGGTCTACTCTAGATAAACTCGAATGTGGAACTAGTGAAATTGAAAGAATATTTTTAAATTTTTGTAATTTGCAATGTGAGAAAAATAGAACTGATATGAATCAAAAACAAGTAAGTTGAATTTTTAAGAGAAATTGTACAATTTAATGTTTCGTTTTCACAATGCAATGCGACACGATATAATAACGCAACTGTGTAATATTAAAAACTTTGAGTGATCTAAAACTATTTGAACGTTTCAGAACTAATTCCAACTACTAGTAAGTATTTTTAACTCATTCGATACATTCAATGCTGCATTCATCCAAACATTATTGTCACGTTGCAATTCGCTCACCGATTGAGATGGTCATGAACTCATCATGTGTATGATGTCCATGAATTCAAAGGTGCGTCAGATATATTATTTTACTATTCTCTAGTGCTTCATTGGTACCGTATTTCTTTTTCATTAGTACCCCCCCCCCTCTGGTTTGCCATTATAACGCGTTGTTGATGCGATGGGGCAACTTCACGCTAGCCCCTCACGTATCACCGATTTTCAAAATTCCAATAGGTAGTGCTGGTGCTTTGTTAGTACCGGTTATACTGTCTGTCAAAATTTTTGATAGGGCTCTTTCTGTTTGGTCAGGATAACAGATTTAGTTTCAGAAACCAGCCCCTCATATGTGTCTAATCTTGAAATTTTCAACAGCAATCGTTGCTGCCTCGTTAGCTTCATATTGTTTGTTATCCATATGAGGGGCCAACGTCATGTCAGCCCCTTAGATGCTTCCAAACTTGAAAATTCCAATGGCAATCATCACTCCTTTGTTTGACCGTGGTTAGTACCGCCAAAATCCATGTGATTTCTCCTTTTGATTGGTCAGGATAAATGTGAGGGTCTAGCTTTCAAAATTAAATCCGTTATACTGATTAAATGAGAGGAGTACTATCGAAAATGTCGACAGTACTAACGAAAATATTGACAGTACTAATCAGTACTAACGCAGTACTAACAATTGCCGTTCAACTTCACATGGGCAACGTGTTATAATGACAAAACCAGAGGGAAACTAACGAAAATCTTCACAGTACCAACAAAGCACTAGCCAATCCGTTGGAGTTTTCAAGATTGAACATATGTGAGGAGCTGGTTTCGAAAACTACATCTGTTATCCTGACTAAACGACAGGAATACCAACAGGAATTTTGACATTACTAACCGATACCAACAAAACACTAACGCTGGTAGTTGGAATTGTCAAGATCGGAGATATGTGAAGGGCTAGCGTGAAGTTGACCCGACACCAGAGAGATACAAACAATAAAATTTACAGTAGTAATGGGTACCAACAGAGAACTAACGAATGGTGAATTAATATTATCATATTCTGATATGTGAGGGGTCAACGTCACGGGCTTATTTGTATGCATTAATAACGTTACATCTCCAATTATTGTATGCGTATAAAGATTGCTTACTATAGGTGCTGCCAAGAGTGCGACAACGTAGAAAAGAGAGGTTATGTCAGACGTCATTACCTGTTTTGCGTAGCGGGAAGTCCTCGTCGTATGTGCCCATCATCGGGTTGAGGCGGTATGGGTGAGACGAGGGGGCGGTGGAAACGGGGGAGCTTCCGTCGCTGGGCGGTGGTTGTCCCCTAGAAACGCATGGACAGTTAGAAGAGAGACTGATGATACAGAGAGATATAACAAGGAAAAAGTAACGAGTTTAAACTTTGGGGAAAAACATCGAGTGTGCATTTGAGGGGAGAGTGAAATATTCAGTAAGAATTAATACATTTTAATGAGCTCAAGATTCGAAAATGAAGAGAAGAAATACGGCGGAATAATCTATTGATGGATAAATAAAATGCAATAAAAATTTGAAAACAATTAAATATTGAAAACTTCAAAAAATATATAAAAAATAAATAAAAATAAAAAGTAAAAATAATAATAATAATAAAATGAATAAAAAATGAAAAAATATATAAAACCCTTCAATGATGAATCATTTTGTTCAATTTAGGAAAAATATATTCCCATATAGCCGGCGCAATAACCCTAGATGTTGACGCGCCGTTAAGCACCAACAATAATAATAATATTCCCATATAACATAGATGTCGGTGGGGTTGCTTAGCACCACTGTAAAAAATGAAAAAGAAATTTACAGAGCTTCAAACATCAAAGTAAAAACCATAGAAGGTAAGGAAAAGCAAAAATCCCACAATAAAGTAGCTGTTGGTGGGATGGGTGATTTAGCAGACAACAATACAGAGCAAAACATTTTTTTTTTAAATAACATCGAAACTTGATACAAAATCGTTGTTCCCCAATCAAGGCCATGAATGAAAGGTAGGATCGTTTGGACGGGGCACTACAAGGGCGATCTTACCACCCCAACAGAGCAAAACATAACAAAAACGACCAAAATATGAAGAAAGAAAAAATTGGGAAAAACTAAGAATTAATAAATAGGCCTACATCATAAAAAAAAATCAAGAATCAAACAACGGAGAAAATGAAATTACTAGAAATTGTAAAAAAAATGTAATGTCAGTATAATGCGTTGTATATAAACTATCTGAAATGTGACTGAGGAAAACCACAAGAAATGTCGACCATGACGGATATCGAACCCCTGTCCAGCCCTAACAGTAGGAAGTGAAGTAGGCCTACCACCCGTCCCCACAGCGGTGCTTGGTCAAGGTGTCAACCAGAGACGTGAGCTAAATCTGTCACAATGCAACAGCGTGCGACGCGCATACCAGCAAGTGTATTTCCCACTTGCCAATCTATTTCTGTCCACGACAACAAGCGTGTAGGCGGGTCACGACCGGCTGTCTATCCTATCAGGCAGCTTTAGCGGTCGGGGGTGTCGGTCTGGCATTGCGGGCGTCGTGAGCTGGTATTCAGATAGAGTGCTAATAGATGAGAGCTGGAAATAGAGCCACCCCCCCCCCCCTCCCAGCCAGTCCGCCCCCACTCAAGCCATCGGCGGCAGTGACTGCCCCCACGTATAGATACACACATTCCTCTCTCTATACGTTGTCTGCGGCCCTTGAAACTGGTGACGCGGATCAAGAGGGTTACAAAACTGACCAAATTGAAGAAAAAATGATCAAATGGTGAAAAAGAATTGGCCGAAATAAATCTGAAACCGTGGCGAACTCACTGACAGTGACAGAACTTCCAGTTTCTAAAATAATTGAAATAACGCTCTAGCCCTAGCAGCGAATACTGTTTCCGGATTCACAAAGAGTCTTTTATCTTTGGGACGACTCATGACTATCTTACTGAGGTAAGCTGGCCTTACATGAACATTTTCAATGTGATATCGCAACCGCATGCGTGAGCGATATCAGCCATTTTGAATTATTGACCAATCAGCGAAGACTACGTGATGGTACGTGGTTTTGTCGCACAAGTTAGCTCTACTCAACTTTTGGCTTTAGGGCCAATATTGGTCTCAAGGTGAGACTATATTTGACCAATACTGGTCCCGACTCGGTAAAATGGTTCCAACTTGGGACGTCCTAATGACTCTTTGTGAATCCGGGCCCTAGAATAGAGATACTACTAAGAGTGAACTTGGCTTGGCGTGTTCACTTAGAAAGGGGATGGCCTATTCGATATCACATCGATAATTAATTGTGATATATCGATATTTCTTCTTCTATTCGATGATCGTATCCAGTGTCCAAATATCGCATCGCAATTTGTATTGGAATTGTAGATGAATGGTTTGGTTGATCGGCGTGTCCAGTGGCGTGGCAGGCGAAGATACCTCCTGGGCAATAGCAATGATTGAAGGAATCATACATCATAGAGAAAGGAGGGACGTTTCAAAACGACTAAAATAATCGATTTTGATAATCGAAATTATTCATAATCGATCATTGTTCGTAACCTCACATTTATAAACGGCCATGGTTTCTTAGACTGCGAATGAGTTTTAGGAATGTGTTGTGCATAACTATAGCTACGGATGCTGCATTAATTACTCTGCAATGCAAAACAATCAAAATGTTGAATTTTCGCGTTTTGAATGAAAATTTGTTTTCCACGAAAAATCAAGAACATTTTTTTTTTACCAAAATAAGGGATTCTAAGCAAAATTTAGAAAAAAACAATGAAAAGAGTTTCATTCAAAATGCTTGTCTGAGCTGGACGTCTGAGAAGTCTGAGAATTTCGGTTCTCGATAACGGAAAACGAATGAGTAATCGGCACTGGTGGCTCAGCTGGTAACGCGCTTGCTCCATGTGACCGTGAGGTGAGGGTTGATCGGGCCTCAGTTCGATCCATGACACCGTCCATCTTTACAGAGGTTTTTCGTAGTTACTATCCGTAGCCAAGGGAAGAAAGCGGTCTTCACGACCGCAACAACACACACACACACAATTCCACTCTACCAAGAAAACCTCCATTTCATTATCGCCGTGATCATGCTTTCAATGCCAAAAGAGATTAGTTTGCATTACAATGCGTCGTTAAAACCATATAGAATCGAATGAGGGCACATAAAATTGGCGTTGGGCAAATTTTCCTATGGTCAGTGAAATTTTCAACAAAACTTTTGTGAACTTCGAAATATACTGAAATTCATGGAACTTACAAATTATATGATTTTCTTGTTCGAAAAGAGTAAATTTGGATCTATCAAACCCTAAAACAACAATGTCTAGAAATAAGTATTTGGCGGGCAACACTTTGATAGACAGTTGGGATTTTGTTTGAGATTTGAGGAATATTCAAGAAAAATAAGGAAATGATGGATGAAAGATGACGAATCTTTCCAATGTAGGGTCTATGTGTATTTTTTCTTTCAAATTTAGCTCATGTTAATTGAAAGGGGATTAGCTGTAGTTCACCGAATTTGTGATGGGCCTATATCAGGGTCGCCAACTCTCAAGATGACTGTCAATGATTTCATGGTGCTGATAGTACTACCAGAGACTGAGTTTCATGTATTCCTGAAATTTTAGCCACATTGGTAACTCATGGAAGTTTCAATTTTGAAAGTTTCGCTGCTCATTACTATATTTAATTGTTTATACATAATATAGAATTGGATATGACGATAAATATATGGTTGAATGAATGAATGAATATTAGGGTTTTAAGGCGCATCGACAGCGAGGTCATTTAGCGCCTGGTATATATATATATATATATATATATATATATATATATGACTTAGGGAGGAACTCACCAATTGCGATAACCTTGCGAGTTGGGCGACACGCCATTAGCCGCCGCCGCCGCCTCCCGCTGTTTCTTGTTCAATAAGAACCCCTGCGAACAATGGAGAACAACATATTGAACAACACAGAACAATGTTCACTCACTTCAGCGCCCCACTGAAGAATACTGGCGTGTCATATACGCCCTAATTGTTGCATTTGAAAATTGAGACTTTGGATTCGTCAAATATATAGGTAAATATATAGATGTACATATATATATATATATATATATATATATATATATATATATATATATATATATATATATATATATATAGGTGAATATATAGATGTACATATATATATATATATATATATATATATATATATATATATATATATATATATATATATATATATATATGTGTACATCTATATATTCACCTATATATATATATATATATATATATATATATATATATATATATATATATATATATATATATATATATATATATATATATATATATATACACACATATATATATATATATATATATATATATATATATATATATATATATATATATATATATATATATATATATATATATATATTTGTGTGTGTGTGTTGATGAAAAAAGACACACTGGCGAAAGTAAAATATATCAATCAGAACCTTTATAAACAAATGTATATATGTGTATTATAAATGATTGGTGAAACTGTTTATTACGGCAAGTGACCTATCATCACGCCAAATCGGTCTCTATCACACAGGATGAGCCACTCTGTTGTAATTGTCTCTCCACAACAAACAATTCCAAGATCTCATTACCTCATGTACGTGTTCCGATAAGACTTGTTCGTGTGTACGTGGGATTGACGAATCAAAGGTGCGAACCATCCTAGCGTCAGTGGTGTGGGATAGGAGGGACGGTCGTTCGGAATCTCAAATCTCGTATCGATAAAAGTTACATACGAGGTGAAGGATTGAAACACTTGTGCGATAATAGTGTGGGATACGGGAGACAGTCGTTCGGAACCTTCATCTCTCGCGGATCAAGTAAAGTTATGGTATTATTATCATCAATATATTCATCATTAGAGATTCGACACTGACGATTGTCAACACTCCAAGATAGGCGAGACGTTACTCGTGAACTTCATACCTGCTGGTCTACTCATTTCCCATTAGTGGTGAAGGAGTGAACCACCCGTGCGCTAGTGGTGTAAGTTTGGGGGACGGTCGATCGGAACCTTCAGCTCAATTATTATACAAAGTCGAATTATGTAAGGCAAGGCTGATTATACAGAGTACATAAATGCTCGGGTGATTAGCAGGGCGGTTCATTAGTGGTGAAGTTAATTAGAGGTCTGGTAAGTAGGGGAGAAACACTGTGAAATGTCGCGTCGGTTGGTCGTTGTCGCGTTATCGGCGTCCATCTTGATACATATTACGGTAAGTAAAGAGTTAGGCTGAACATTGTTAACGTCGATAAAACATTGTGATTAATGAATCATTACTAGGAAAACGCCATATATGCGTTGTTAGACGAGCGGATAGAAATAGTATGTCGACTTGTATGGCCAAACTTTTGCCTACATTCGCCAAGTGGGTGACATTTAATTCAGAAATGGGTAAAAACTGCTTCGAGTGGTACCAATTTAGCACATTTTATGGTTTTTCTTCAAAATGACTCACCCGATCAAGCTGAAAGTTTTCAGAAATGTGTTTTTAAAATGAAACCCAACTTCACGCAAAATTTAATTTCTTTTGAAAATAAAAATATTTCCTATTTTTGAAATTTCTAAAATTCATAAAAAAAAAGTTAACATCCGATATTGCCACAAAACTATACAGATCTAAGTTAGATGAGGAACCATAATGAAAAAAAGTTTGAAGTTGATAGCTGTAGCCGTTTGACCTGTGGAGAACCGACAAAAAAACATGAAAAAAAAACATAAAAACGAACACTAATTTTTTCAGTATGTCAAATTGAATCCTCGCTAAAGCTCTTCTAATAATCAAAAGTTTACATTGATGCGTATTCGTTATTTTTATTTTTCCTCTTTACATTTTCATGTTGCTCGATCCCACCAACAGCTAGGTTATATGGGGGTACGAATGTGCGGGTGGTGGTGAAACGCTGAAGCGATTCTAGGTGAAATAACGTTTACAAAAATCCACCCTCATGTGGAACTTGAACCCACGCCTATAACGTGACTTCAGTTTCTTGCACGGTGCACGTTGGTTGACCGAGCCATGAGGACGGCTTCCATTTGTTTAATATTGGGTTCAACGACTCACCGGAATAATGATGACTCATATCTATTGGCATCGGTGGATGATGAATTGATGAATGGGATGGGAATCGATTAATTAGTAGTTGTTGTAGAAAGTAGGAAGGGAACGATAGTGACCTCTGGCTGAGAAACCATCCCTTTTTTCACCCTGGCGACAGAGGGCAACGACGAAAAACCTCTTGTCGGGATGCGAGCATCGAGTATGGCGGGCATCGAACCCACTGAATAAAAATGGAGATTTATGTGTTTTTCATTAGTATGACGACCTTCTATACCACGAATACTACTAGACTACATGTATCCAGTGGCGAAGGGTGGAGTTTTAACCATGGCAGACAGACTTTATTTTTTTATTAGCGATGTGAGAATTCAGTGGCGTATCAAAAACGGCATTTTGTATGTCTATTTTTGACATATAACTGGAGAAGAAACAAAGAGCAAAATATTAGACGAAGTGAAAATGTACCTCGATCATCTGTCGTACAAAAAAAATATGTGCAGTTTATACGGTTTTTGTATCAGTAAAAAATGAAGGCTAGCCAAAATATAAGGTCTGTTTCTCGCACGTGACAACGCTCTGCTGTCACTGATCGTGTATGATCGGGTCCAGATTTGCTACCGCACAAACCATTCAACAAACCTACGCTTCTAGCAGCATAGCAATTTCAGTGAAAAGACGAAGGTAGACGGTGACTCTTTTGGTCGATATTTTGTGCTTTCTATACTAGGAAAACGCGGGATGCGCGTTGTTAGACGAGCTTAGGGGTATAGAAATCTAGAATGAAAAATAATTTGTCAACCCAATCTACATCTACAGACCTTGGATCACTCCAAACGTTCAAAAACCTTACGAGAATCAGTTATGTCACGGCCTTCCTCTTCATTCATTTCAATCGTTTTGAATTAATTGGTGACACTTGTTGCTATAGATTTAATTGGTTCCCGTAATAGCCTAAATTGATGGGAAAATGCTTTATAAATGCGTTTTCTTCGTTATTTCTCATCCGATTGATGCGAAAAATCTCTCAAAATGTGCTTAATAGTTTCCTTTATATTCGGCGAAAATTTGAGAGGTCTTGAAAAATTTTGATTTTTCAAGTATTTTCCTCCGGGTTATTCTAATGGGGATTTTTGAAATTTCTAAAATTCATAAAAAAAAAAGTTACCACCCGATTATGCCACAAAACTATACAGATCTAAGTTGGATGAGGAACCATGACGACAAAAAGTTTGAAGTTGATAGCTGTAGCCGTTTGACCTGTGGAGAACCGACAAAAAAACATAAAAACAAAAAAAAAAAAAAAAAAAAAAAAAACATAAAAACGAACACCAATTTTTTTCAGTATGTCAAATTGAATCCTCGCTAAAGCTCGTCTAATCATCTATAGGCCTACGTGTAGTTGCTCATCGCTGATTGACTGTTCAGTGTGTTAGTGAGTGCGCTAGGAACCTCGAAGGGAGACGTTTTTAAATCTGTCTATACCCTGCACTATTTCATAGTGCATACAAGGAGGCTGACTGAAATTTGTTCGAAAAGAACAAAACTTTTTCGACGTATCAAGCACATTTTTGTGAAAAAATATAGAATACAGTAAAAAAAGAAGGAAAAGTACAAAAAATATGTAGAAGTCTAGATTTTTTTTAGCGCTGGTTATGTGAGATTTAAGGGTAGACGGCGTCTACCCTGTCTCTCCAGACGCCTCGCCACTGCATGTATCTGTCTTGTTTGTTCTCTAGTTGGTGCGCGGAGCAGCGCTTAAGAATACCGAGCCGTCAGAACAAGACATAGCAAAACTAATATTGAGAAAACTGGCCGAGTACAAACTGTCAAAAACTACCGGCTCGATTGCTAACGTATTGGACTGCCCATCACTTCCGCAGAGAGAAGTCGCCATAGAAGATATAGACGACGCTTTGAAAGAGATGTTTGTTGATCACGATGCTGGAGATAAAGATCGCAAAAATGCCCAACAAGATATAATCCTAGAAGATACAGATTGCGAGGATCACCAACAAGTAGTACCTTCAGTAGATACAGATGTAGCTCTAGCTGACACAGATGTAGCTCTGGGAGATACAGATTGCGAGAATGACCAAAAAGAAGTAGCTACAGAAGTTACAGATGCAGCTCTAGCGGACACAGATGTAGCTCTAGAAAATACAGATTGTGAAGATGACCAGCAAGAAGTAGCTTTACAAGATACAAATGTAACTCTAGCTGATAAAGATGTGGCTCTACAAGATACAGATTGTGAGGGTGAACGAGAAGAAGTAACTCTAGAAAATACAGAAGTACCTCAAGAAGATATAGATGTAGCTCTAGAAGATACAGATTGTGAAGGTGTCCCACAAGAGTTAGCTCTAGACAATACAGATGTAGTTTCAAAAGATACGGATGCCACTAATACAACCACTACTACTACTACTACTACTACTACTACTACTCCTACCCCTACTACAATTACTACTCCAACGACCGTTAGTTCAGAGTCACCACAACAGGTTGCGCCACCAGATAGTTTATTCGACGATTTCGCGCCGTTGTTGAATGCACCACAAGCAGCGTTGCCCGAAGATTGGATGATCTTATCACCCGAGTTCATGGAGATCTACCTGCAAGACGTTATGTCCTCGTCGTTGGCGCAGGATTCTAAGAGAAACGTCACGGCCGACGAGATAGAAGTTGCTGGTCTACCAGGAGTATTGGCTAGCATGGACGCCATGTATGATGCGGTTGAAACGTCAACCGTTGCTGGTACAGTGGGACGGACAGATGTGGTCCAGATCACTACAAAGGCCTTGAGGAGAAAAGACACATCTTCACCCACTGAAGAAGCTGCTACGGTTCCAGTGGAAATAAGTACTACAGATGAGAGAATACTATCTTCTTTGAGAGAAGATGGAAATGTGATTCATGAAAAGGCCAGTATTTTTACTCCTGAAGAAACAAGTACTTTTCCTGAAGGAACGAATAAATCTCCCGGAGAATCGAGTGAATCTCCTGAACAAGTACGCACTTGTGCTCCCAAAGTAGCAGAAGCTTCGACTCTCAAAGAAACTAGTTCGATTGATAGCAAAGACAGGCCCGTAGTTCCAGAAGAAGAATCTACAAATCACCATCAGAGAGAACCCAAAACTGAAAATATTACTGAGCCAAAATGTAATTCATCAGTTGCCCCAAACAAGTGGAAGGCGACTCGTGATGAAACGAAAGTGAATATTGTAGCACAAAGTGCCAGAGATGATGAGCCCGTAGTTCCGAAAGAGTGTAAACAACACCCTCGAGAAAAGCTCAAAACTGCTTCTAAAACTAATTCAAGATGTGGATCACCAATTATCAGCCACACTTCGGCATCGACTCCTCGAGAAGTAGGAGTGGAGACTGTACCAAAAAGAACCGGAGATGAAGGGCCCATCATTTCAAGACCTCCTGGATATTGCCCACAAAGAAAACTGAAAACTGCACCACAAACTAAGCAGAAATACAGATTACCAATGATCATAATAACAAACCGTAATCCTCAAAGAAATACAAATATTGCCTTTCAAACTGAGTCGAGATGTAAAACACCAGTTTTTCCTTCCACTTCGACATCGATTACTCAAGAAGAAGGAGTGGAGACTGAATCGTCTTCTGTATCACAAACTGACCCTTCCACTTCGACATCGACTACTCAAGGAGGAGGAATGGATACTGAATCATCTTCTGTATCACTAACTGTCCCTTCCACTTCGACATCGACAACTCAAGAAGGAGGAATGGATACTGAAACATCTTCTGTCTCACTAACTGTCCCTTCCACTTCGACATCGACCACTCAAGACAAAGGAGTGGAGACTGAATCATCTTCTGTATCACTAACTGTCCCTTCCACTTCGACATCGACTACTCGAGAAGAAGGAGTGGAGACTGAATCATCTTCTGTATCACTAACTGTCCCTTCCACTTCGACATCGACTACTCGAGACGAAGGAGTGAAGACTGAATCTTGTTCTGAATCACTAACTGTCCCTTCCACTTCGACATCGACCACTCAAGAAGGAGGAATGGATACTGAAACATCTTCTGTATCACTGACTGACCCTTCCACTTCGACATCGACTACTCAAGACGAAGAAGTAGATACTGAATCATCTTCTGTATCACTAACTGACCCTTCCACTTCGACATCGACTACTCAAGACGAAGTAGATACTGAATCATCTTCTGTATCACTAACTGTCCCTTCCACTTCGACATCGACTACTCAAGACGAAGGAGTGGATGCTGAATCATCTTCTGTATCACTAACTGTCCCTTCCACTTCGACATCGACTACTCAAGAAGGAGGAATGTATACTGAATCATCTTCTGTATCACTAACTGTCCCATCCACTTCGACATCAACTACTCAAGTCAAAGGAGTGGAGACTGAATCATCTTCTGTATCACTAACTGTCCCTTCCACTTCGACATCGACTACTCAAGACGAAGGAGTGAAGATTGAATCTTGTTCTGAATCACTTATTGTCCCTTCCACTTCGACATCGACTACTCAAGAAGGAGGAATGGATACTGAAACATCTTCTGTATCACTAACTGTCCCTTCCAATTCGACATCGACTACTCAAGACGAAGTAGTGGAGACTGAATCATCTTCTGTATCACTAACTGACCCTTCCACTTCGACATCGCCTACTCAAGACGAAGTAGTGGAGACTGAATCATCTTCTGTATGACTAACTGACCCTTCCACTTCGACATCGCCTACTCAAGACGAAGGAGTGGAGACTGAATCATCTTCTGTATCACTAACTGTCCCTTCCACTTCTACATCGACTACTCAAGACGAAGGAGTGAAGATTGAATCTTGTTCTGAATCACTTATTGTCCCTTCCACTTCGACATCGACTACTCACGAAGAAGAAGTTGAGACTGGATCATCTTCTGTATCACAAACTGTCCCTTCCACTTCGACATCGACTACTCAAGACGAAGAAGTGAAGACTGTATCATCTTCTGTATCACTAACTGTCCCTTCCACTATGACATCGACTACTCAAGAAAAAGAAGTGGAGACTGAATCTTGTTCTGAATCACTAACTGTCCCTTCCACTTCGACATCGACTACTCAAGAAGAAGGAGTTGAGACTGAATCATCTTCTGTATCACTAACTGTCCCTTCCACTTCAACATCGACTACTCAAGACGAAGAAGTGAAGACTGGATCATCTTCTGTATCACTACCTGTCCCTTCCACGTCGACATCGACTACTCAAGACGAAGGAGTGAAGACTGGATCTTGTTCTGAATCACTAACTGTCCCTTCCACTTCGACATCGACTAATCAAGAAGGAGGAATGGATACTGAATCATCTTCTGTATCACTAACTGTCCCTTCCAATTCGACATCGCCTACTCAAGAAGAAGTAGTGGAGACTGAATCATCTTCTGTATCACTAACTGACCCTTCCACTTCGACATCGCCGACTCAAGACGAAGGAGTGGAGACTGAATCATCTTCTGTATCACCAACTGTCCCTTCCACTTCGACATCGACTACTCAAGACGAAGGAGTGAAGATTGAATCTTGTTCTGAATCACTTATTGTCCCTCCAACTTCGACATCGACTACTCAAGAAGGAGAAATGGATACTGAAACATCTTCTGTATCACCAACTGTCCCTTCCACTTCGACATCGACTACTCAAGACGAAGGAGTGAAGATTGAATCTTGTTCTGAATCACTTATTGTCCCTTCCACTTCGACATCGACTACTCAAGAAGGGGAAATGGATACTGAAACATCTTCTGTATCACTAACTGTCCCTTCCACTTCGACATCGACTACTCAAGACGAAGGAGTGAAGATTGAATCTTGTTCTGAATCACTTATTGTCCCTTCCACTTCGACATCGACTACTCAAGAAGGAGAAATGGATACTGAAACATCTTCTGTATCACAAACTGTCCCTTCCACTTCGACATCGACTACTCAAGACGAAGAAGTGAAGACTGAATCATCTTCTGTATCACTAACTGTCCCTTCCAATTCGACATCGACTACTCAAGATGAAGTAGTCGAGACTGAATCATCTTCTGTATCACTAACTGACCCTTCCACTTCGACATCGCCTACTCAAGACGAAGTAGTGGAGACTGAATCATCTTCTGTATCACTAACTGACCCTTCCACTTCGACATCGCCTACTCAAGACGAAGGAGTGGAGACTGAATCATCTTCTGTATCACTAACTGTCCCTTCCACTTCGACATCGACTACTCAAGACGAAGGAGTGAAGATTGAATCATGTTCTGAATCACTTATTGTCCCTTCCACTTCGTCATCGACTACTCAAGAAGAAGAAGTTGAGACTGAATCATCTTCTGTATCACAAACTGTCCCTTCCACTTCGACATCGACTACTCAAGACGAAGAAGTGAAGACTGTATCATCTTCTGTATCACTAACTGTCCCTTCCACTTTGGCATCGACTACTCAAGAAAAAGAAGTGGAGACTGAATCTTGTTCTGAATCACTAACTGTCCCTTCCACTTCGACATCGACTACTCAAGAAGAAGGAGTTGAGACTGAATCATCTTCTGTATCACTAACTGTCCCTTCCACGTCGACATCGACTACTCAAGACGAAGGAGTGAAGACTGGATCTTGTTCTGAATCACTAACTGTCCCTTCCACTTCGACATCGACTTATCAAGAAGGAGGAATGGATACTGAATCATCTTCTGTATCACTAACTGTCCCTTCCAATTCGACATCGCCTACTCAAGAAGAAGTAGTGGAGACTGAATCATCTTCTGTATCACTAACTGACCCTTCCACTTCGACATCGCCGACTCAAGACGAAGGAGTGGAGACTGAATCATCTTCTGTATCACCAAGTGTCCCTTCCACTTCGACATCGACTACTCAAGACGAAGGAGTGAAGATTGAATCTTGTTCTGAATCACTTATTGTCCCTTCCACTTCGACATCGACTACTCAAGAAGGAGAAATGGATACTGATACATCTTCTGTATCACCAACTGTCCCTTCCACTTCGACATCGACTACTCAAGACGAAGGAGTGAAGATTGAATCTTGTTCTGAATCACTTATTGTCCCTTCCACTTCGACATCGACTACTCGAGAAGGAGAAATGGATACTGAAACCTCTTCTGTATCACTAACTGTCCCTTCCACTTCGACATCGACTACTCAAGACGAAGAAGTGAAGATTGAATCTTGTTCTGAATCACTTATTGTCCCTTCCACTTCGACATCGACTACTCAAGAAGGAGAAATGGATACTGAAACATCTTCTGTATCACAAACTGTCCCTTCTACTTCGACATCGACTACTCAAGACGAAGAAGTGAAGACTCAATCATCTTCTGTATCACTAACTGTCCCTTCCAATTCGACATCGACTACTCAAGAAGAAGTAGTGGAGACTGAATCATCTTCTGTATCACTAACTGACCCTTCCACTTCGACATCGCCTACTCAAGACGAGGGAGTGGAGACTGAATCATCTTCTGTATCACAAACTGTCCCTTCCACTTCGACATCGACTACTCAAGACGAAGAAGTGAAGACTGAATCATCTTCTGTATCACTAACTGTCCCTTCCAATTCGACATCGACTACTCAAGAAGAAGTAGTGGAGACTGAATCATCTTCTGTATCACTAACTGACCCTTCCACTTCGACATCGCCTACTCAAGACGAAGGAGTGGAGACTAAATCATCTTCTGTATCACTAACTGTCCCTTCCACTTCGACATCGACTACTCAAGACGAAGGAGTGAAGATTGAATCTTGTTCTGAATCACTTATTGTCCCTTCCACTTCGACATCGACTACTCAAGAAGGAGGAATGGATACTGAAACATCTTCTGTATCACTAACTGTCCCTTCCAATTCGACATCGACTACTCAAGACGAAGTAGTGGAGACTGAATCATCTTCTGTATCACTAACTGACCCTTCCACTTCGACATCGCCTACTCAAGACGAAGTAGTGGAGACTGAATCATCTTCTGTATCACTAACTGACCCTTCCACTTCGACATCGCCTACTCAAGACGAAGGAGTGGAGACTGAATCATCTTCTGTATCACTAACTGTCCCTTCCACTCCGACATCGACTACTCAAGACGAAGGAGTGAAGATTGAATCTTGTTCTGGATCACTTATTGTCCCTTCCACTTCGACATCGACTAGTCAAGAAGGAGGAATGGATACTGGATCATCTTCTGTATCACTAACTGTCCCTTCCACTTCGACATCGCCTACTCAAGAAGAAGTAGTGGAGACTGAATCATCTTCTGTATCACTAACTGACCCTTCCACTTCGACATCGCCTACTCAAGACGGAGGAGTGGAGACTGAATCATCTTCTGTATCACTAACTGTCCCTTCCACTTCGACATCGACTACTCAAGACGAAGGAGTGAAGATTGAATCTTGTTCTGAATCACTTACTGTCCCTCCCACTTCGACATCGACTACTCAAGAAGGAGAAATGGATACTGAAACATCTTCTGTATCACTAACTGTCCCTTCCAATTCGACATCGCCTTCTCAAGAAGAAGGAGTGGAGACTGAATCATCTTCTGTATCACTAACTGTCCCTTCCACTTCGACATCGACTACTCAAGACGAAGGAGTGAAGACTGGATCTTGTTCTGAATCACTAACTGTCCCTTCCACTTCGACATCAATTACTCAAGAAGGAGAAATGGATACTGAAACATCTTCTGTATCACTAACTGTCCCTTCCAATTCGACATCGCCTACTCAAGACGAAGGAGTGGAGACTGAATCATCTTCTGTATCACTAACTGACCCTTCCACTTCGACATCACCTACTCAAGACGAAGGAGTGGAGACTGAATTTTCTTCTGTATCACTAACTGTCCCTTCCACTTCGACATCGACTACTCGAGACGAAGGAGTGAAGACTGAATCATCTTCTGTATCACTAACTATCCCTTCCACTTCAACATCGACTACTCAAGACGAAGAAGTGGAGACTGAATCTTGTTCTGAATCACTTATTGTCCCTTCCACTTCGACATCGACTACTCAAGACGAAGGAGTGGAGACTGAATCATCTTCTGTATCACTGACTGTCCCTTCCACTTCTACATCGGCTACTCAAGAAGTAGTGGAGACTGAATCATCTTCTGTATCACTAACTGTCCCTTCCACTTCGATATCGACTACTCAAGACGAAGGAGTGGATACTGAATCATCTTCTGCAACACTAACTGTCCCTTCCACTTCGACATTGACTACTGAAGAAGTAGTGGAGACTGAATCATCTTCTGTATCACTAACTGTCCCTTCCACTTCGACATCGACCACTCAAGACGAAGGAGTGGATACTGAATCATCTTCTGCATCACTAACTGTCCCTTCCACTTCGACATTGACTACTGAAGAAGTAGTGGAGACTGAATCATCTTCTGTATCACTAACTGTCCCTTCCACTTTGACATCGACTACTGAAGAAGGAGAAATGGATACTGAATCATCTTCTGCATCACTGACTGTCCCTTCCACTTCGACATCGACTACTGAAGACGAAGGAGTGGATACTGAGTCATCTTCTGTATCACTAACTGTCCCTTCCACTTCTACATTGACTACTGAAGAAGAAGCAGTGGATACTGAATCATCTTCTGTATCACTAACAGTCCCTTCCACTTCGACATCGACTACTCAAGACGAAGAAGTGGAGACTGAATCATCTTCTGTATCACTAACTGTCCCTTCAGCTTCGACATCGACTACTCAAGACGAAGGAGTGGATGCTGAATCATCTTCTGTATCACTAACTGTCCCTTCCACTTCGACATCGACTACTCAAGACGAAGGAGTGGATACTGAATCATCTTCTGCATCACTAACTGTCCCTTCCACTTCGACATCGACTACTCAAGACGAAGGAGTGGATACTGAATCATCTTCTGCATCACTAACTGTCCCTTCCACTTCGACATCGACTACTGAAGAAGGAGTGGATACTGAATCATCTTCTGTATCACCAACTGTCCCTTCCACTTCGACATCGACTACTCAAGACGAAGGAGTGGATGCTGAATCATCTTCTGTATCTTTAACTGTCCCTTCGACATCGACTACTGTAGAAGGAGTGGATACTGAATCATCTTCTGTATCACTAACTGTCCCTTCCACTTCGACATCGACTACTCAAGACGAAGGAGTGGAGACCGAATCATCTTCTGTATCACTAACTGTCCCTTCCACCTCGACATCGATTACTCCAGAAGAAGGATTGAAGATTGAATCATCTTTTGAATCACTATTTGTTCCTCCCACTTCGACATCGCTTAGTCCAGAAGAAGGAGTGAAAATTGAACCAACTTCTGTATCCCTAATTGTCCCTTCCATTTTGACATCGCTCACTCCAGAAGAAGGAGTGAAAATCGAACCAACTTCTGTATCACTAATTGTCCCTTCCACCTCGACATCGATTACTCCAGAAGAAAGATTGAAGATTGAATCATCTTTTGAATCACTTTTTGTTCCTCCCACTTCGACATCGCTCACTCCAGAAGAAGGAGTGATAATTGAACCAACTTCTGTATCCCTAATTGTCCCTTTCATTTCGACATCGCTTACTCCAGAAGAAGGAGTGAAAATTGAACCAACTTCTGTATCCCTAATTGTCCCTTCCATTTCGACATCGCTTACTCCAGAAGAAGGAGTGATAATTGAACCAACTTCTGTATCCCTAATTGTCCCTTTCATTTCGACATCGCTTACTCCAGAAGAAGGAGTGAAAATTGAACCAACTTCTGTATCCCTAATTGTCCCTTCCATTTCGACATCGCTTACTCCAGAAGAAGGAGTGATAATTGAACCAACTTCTGTATCCCTAATTGTCCCTTTCATTTCGACATCGCTTACTCCAGAAGAAGGAGTGAAAATTGAACCAACTTCTGTATCCCTAATTGTCCCTTCCATTTCGACATCGCTTACTCCAGAAGAAAGAGTGAAAATTGAACCAACTTCTGTATCCCTTATTGTCCCTTCCATTTCGACATCGCTTACTACAGAAGATGAAGGGAAAATTGAACCAACTCCTGTATCCCTAATTGTCCCTTCCACTTCGACATCGCTTACTCCAGAAGAAGGAGTGAAAATTGAACCAACTTCTGTATCCCTTATTGTCCCTTCCACTTCGACATCGCTTACTCCAGAAGAAGGAGTGAATATTGAACCAACTTCTGTATCCCTAATTGTCCCTTCCACTTCGACATCGAATGCGCAAGACGAAGAAGTGAGGACTGAACTAAAAAGATACGGAGATAATGAGTCTTCAGAATCAGAATCAGCTGAATATCGCCCTTACACAAAACGAAAAACTGCATACCAAACAAAGCCAAAATATAAATCACCAATGGACCCTTACTCTTCGACTCATCGTGAAACAGGAGCGGAGTATGTAGAACAAGGAGACGGATGTCACTGGCCCGGAGGTCCAGAAGCTTCCAAGTATTATTCCCACAGAAAAAACAAAAATGCAAAACATAAATATGGTTCACCGATTTCCCTTTCCCCCAGATATTCCAATATAAATCCCTATCATACTTTTAAACCAATGGCTGCCCCTGGAATATGGTGTTATCCAAACTTTGGTTACCCCTTCAATATACCCATGAACTACAAGCATTCTCATAGGTACAGCCATGTTCCACCTCCACTAACAAGTGCCCAACCATCAATGGGACAACAACCATTAGGCACTATGCCGCTACTGAGTTACCCGAATGTTTGGCCGTATAGCCATTATTATTGTTAGAGGGGCACAACACGGTGTGATCCATAAACATATTATTCTTGTTTTTTTATCTCTATTTACTTCAACGACGCACTGTACTGATGACCAACATCTATTGGCATCAGTGAATATAAATTAATCAGATGATGGGAAAATGTGTTGTAGGATTATTCTATTATATAAGTTCTTGGATAGTGAGATGGAGTCGTAATGACCTGTTATTAAGGAACCAACCCAGTATGGACCTAAACGACAGAGATGAATCACGAAATATATCATTCAGGGTGGTCGTCCACAGAGGGAATAGGATCCTTCTCTTCTGAATAACGATTCAGCGTGTTGGTGTAAACACAATCAGAATGACAATCGTGATCCCAGAAGCTATTGATCATGAAAGTAGTTCAGTTTCACTTGTAAAAAGAAGAATAAGAGCACTGTCCAAGTGGTTTGGTTCAGAAGTGGAAGACAGCACAATCCATGTGATTAGCCCTACCCTGGTAAACAAGAATAACCGAAGTCTTAAAACGATCGTACTGATTCATCCTCGGCCTGAATTGTGGAACGATGATTGTATATCGAGGGACATGATGAGAATGATGATTCTGACCAGCCGTATCTCGTTACCATCCCCGCTTCAACGGGGGCGCTGAAGTGCGAATACTGAAATAAAAGTATTACCAAGAGTGAAGGTTGACTTGGCGTGTGATAATGCCGTAGGAGCTACTATTTCGGGGAATTGGTTACAGCACAGAGGAGCTGTGGTTAGGATTTTGGGGTAAGGTTTCGATCGTTTCCTTGAGTAGGCACATACTTTTTCCACGTAAACATGTCAAGCCCACGTTCACTCTTGGTAGTATCTCTATTCCAGTATTTTCTCTTCAGGCGCCGCGCTTCAAGACTTGAAAAATTGAATAGAAGAATGTATTGCATTTTCTCTGTTGAAGTATACATGATATGAGACAGTCCGTACAACAATGATCACAGAACGATAACACGACCAACCAAATTGAACTATAGACACATTAATTACATACACAATCGCATTTTGTATTACAATGATAATACAACAAGTACAACACATTTATTTGACAATTACAGTTTGTAACTTTATATCTGTCTCCACTATAGTTGAATTTTTCGTCAACTGAATGGAAACAATAGGAATTCTTTCATCTTGTGATCAAAGTTGAACTCATCACACTGTTTGAAGTAGGTAATGCATCTAAAAATCCCGCTCCAGAATGGATGTGTCTATTAGTGTAGTTTCAAATTATGTTTATTGAGTATCAAGTTATTCCTATGTCTTGTACTATGGTCATGTATTGCACTTAGAGTAGATGGCAGTTGTTTGTTATTATATACGTATTACAGTACTAAATATGTGAAGACAAGGAAGAGTAAATAAAAAAGGTCGAATAGTGAAACACATATGTCTTTAAAATATACTTATGCACATGGGATAGAACTCATTCCTACCACAAACCTCGGAGCTCTTTTGTAACAAATAAACGGGGAGAATGTGACGAGTGTCCCCAGAAAATAGTTCCGTATAACAATCGGGGTTGAATAAAAGAAACATATGCAAGTTCAATTGTGTCTACATTTACTATGTTCTTGAATCGCTCCATTAAGAAACTAGTTGAGGAGACATTGTTGCAGATGTTATTGATTAGACTTCCACAACATTGTACACCAGAAGTCCTAAGAATTTAGTTTCGATCATGCATTCTTTTATGGATTCGATGCCAAGTCTTATGAGAGTACAGTTATCGATCACTCTTTTCTTAGATTTATATTGCATGAATACAATTAGTAGCAAATGGTTTTAATTGCACCATTTTTTCACTTTCATTGACTAGATCAAGTAACATCAACTTCCGGACAGCTGAAGACTTGATAATCTTGAACGTGGAATGCGTTACCTGATCGAATAAAAACTCAAAATGGTAATAATTGCAAAACGGAATGTACAAAATTTCTTCTTCAAATTCAAAGCGATAATGAATACTTTTTGTGACACTGGTTCAGCAGGCCATAACATCAATTTATTCACTTTTCATCAAATTTTTCGTTTAGTTCCAATTGATGTTTCTTTTTCACTATTGCTTCTTTTTATTTCTTTTTCCTATGAATGTTGAGTACAAAAAAAAAAGGTGGTGAATTTACTAAAAATATTTTGTTATACTCATAATTATATTGGTACAGTGATTTTGTTGTCAGTTTACATAATGTTTATATATCTCTGTGTGTACGACAACTGTATGTATTTATGTATCCTTCTGTATTTTGTTGTATTTTCTGTGTGTTTAATTTTGTTTCTGAAATTTATATGGAATATGTTTTAAACTGGTGAAATGGAAGAACGGTCCTGCCGAATTTCGCCAGCACTAAAGATCCTTTATTAATATTTTTTTTCAAGGTGTTTTATTTACGTTATATTAGTACATTATGATAATAACGTAGACTCACAAAGTCACATAAGATTTGACTTGTCTGTGGGTCTACACACTGTTAACATATTACATATATGGTCATTAAAATAAACATCCGGAAAGCTACGCGGTATAAGAATGAAAGCAGTTGAATGTATAAATATATATGTTTTCCTTTGAACAATGCAATTGAAAAAGTAAATAGGCTAAATAAGTAAGGGAATGAAACATTATATATATTGGTTATGCATCATTAGAGTGACTCTATATTTCATTTCTGGTCAAGTATTTGCATTTAATAATAATAATAATAATAATAATAATAATAATAATAATAATAGTTTTTTTTTTTTTTTTATTTTTATTAGATTCAAATAATACATAGGCCTACATACAAGATTAATCAATACGCTCTTCCACAAAGCCAAAAAGGCTTATCTGTGGGATGATGAATGAAATTAATAGCTTGGACAAGGAAAAAATAATAATAGTAATAATAGTAATAAACTGGTCTCACACGGAAATACAGTCTTTGGAAACTGAGAGTGTTGATGACAAAATTTAGAAAACATCATCCCAAATCTGCGGTGGAAAGGATATCACTTCCGCGTATTGAAGGAGGTAGAGGACTCGTTGATCTTTCCAACATGAGATACAAACAAATAGATACGCTACAAAAATAATTCTACTCCAAGGAGACAGTTTTACATACAGCGATTGTTGCTGCTGATAAGAATATCACACCACTCAATCTCAATGACAGGGAGATCAAACCGAGTGAAAAAATAATCGATACCGGCCAGAAAAATGAAGATTGGGGTAGAAAAGTACTGCATGGGCGACATCTCTACCAGTTGAATCAACAACACGTCGATAAGACTGCATCGAACAAGTGGCTGACAGTTGGTGGGTTGTTTGGGGAAACAGAAGGATTTATTTGTGCCATTCAGGACCAAGTTATCAATACCAGAAATTACAACAAATTCATCATCAAGAACAAAGATATTATGGATGACACATGCAGACAATGTCACATCACAGCAGAAACTAAAGACCACATTATTGGAGCCTGCAAAATGTTATGTCAGACTGATTATTTGCATAGGCATAATCAGGTAGCAAATATTGTTCACCAGAAAATTGCATATAAGTATCACTTTACTGACGCTCTCACACCGTATTATAAATATAATCCGAGCTCTATATTGGAAAACGAACGCTGTGAGTTGTATTATGACCGAGCTATCATCACGGACAAAACCATACACTACAATGGACCTGATATCGTCCACATCGACAAAATGGCAAAAGTTGGTTGTGTGATTGATATAGCTGTACCACTAAGTCAGAACCTGATGAAAACTCATGGAAAAAAAATTGCTAAATATGTTGAGCTTTCTCAAGAATTGAAAGAACTGTATGGGCTGAAGAGAGTGACCATAGTTCCTGTAATAATCTCGGCAACTGGAGTGATACCAACCGGTATCCATAAAAGTCTAAAAACTCTTGATATTTTAGATAATACATTCATTGAAATGCAGAAAGCGATCATATTGAACTCTTGTCGCATTGTAAGGAAATTTTTGAATATTCATTGAAGTAATTCATTGTATTTATAATTGTAATTGAATATAAGTTCAGTGGCAGTTTGGTACGCATGTGTACCCGCTCCACTGAACCTTCCACCGGGAAACCGAGAATTGATTAAATAAAAATTAAAATAATAATAATTCATTTCCTTATCCGGAATAAAACTGAATCCATAGTAAAACAACACTGTCACTTCAGTGACCATTATTGAAAGAAAGTCTATCAGAGAATCTACTCAAATAGGTGGTAAGATCGTCCGTGTAGAGTCCTGTTCGAACGGTGCTATATCTTGTCATTCTTAGCCTCAATTGAAGAGCTTATCCATATATAAAATCATTGGATTACATAATGTGTGTTTATATATATATATTTTTAATAACATAGAAACTTGATACAAAATCATCGTTCCCCGATTAAGGCTATGGATGAAAAGTAGGATCGTTTGGACGGGGTACCACAAGGGCGATCTTACCACCCCATTTTAATTATTCAAAACAAATTAGCTTCAACACCAGAACTGCACTGTGTGTGACCATTATTTTCCGCCGCAGATAAAAGTTTTTCAGTTTCCAAAAGTCCGGAACACATCACAAGTAAAAACCGTTTCTGTGATGTATATCCGGACATTACCAGCATTGGTATCAAGAATGATCAAAACATACGAATGTTGATATCTTCCACTTTGAACCAAGTCTCTTGGGCTCAAAATGGTTTTTCTTTCGGCACGCTTGACAATTATACGGTATGAGTTGAACGGTTATCACTCATACCAACTTGAAGGTTTTTCAAATTATCTGTGTTTATACTCGGTACTAAAACTTTGATATCGCATACCATTCGAAAGCTATCACCAAAAACCTGATATTTCTCTCTATCTTATAACTCTAGACTAATAGCTTGATTTCGGAAAAAATTATATTAACTAGAACACATTAGTATTATCTATGACTATCAACTAGTCAAACGCGAAATATGCGTTGTAAGATGAGCGAGATATCCCAATAAGGTATAAAAGTCATTGAAGTAGTTCTACCCTTGCTACTTTATCGACTCTGGTATTCTACACACCTTGATATCTGAATAAGCTATAAAAGTCGTTAAAGTAGTTCTACTCCAGCCACTTTATTGACTATGGTATTCTACACACCTTGACGCATATAAAAAATACTTCATTGTTGGTCAACTCTTGAATCTAGAAAGCAGTGAATCTCGACAACTTAATTCTGTCACAATTTGTATGATATATTTGATGAATATTATCAGTCATTTTTTTTTTCTTCAAAACGACTGATCAGGATTGCATACGAAATCGCAATAATGTGTAAAATCCGTGTATACACATTTAGAGAAAATTTCATTTCATTTGGAGAGATTTTATTTTTCAATATTTTCCGCCCAGCCAAAACTTATGGGGTTTTTAGAAACTTTGAGATGATTTTTTTAAAAATCGGTCGGACCGATTCATTCCAAAAACTATACAGTTCCAAGTTGGATGAGTTTGGGATGTATAAAAAAAGTTTCATGTTGATCAGCATCAACCCTTGCGACCTGTGGAATGCTTAAAAAAAAAAAAAAAAGACAAAGCCCTTTAAGAGTGGGATGGAGACTTCGCTACGCTCATCAATAACGCAACGGGATAAGCAACACGGCGTTTTTATAGTATTTATTTTTTAAAGTAGTTCTACTCCAGCCACTTTATTGACTATGGTATTCTACACACCTTGACGTATATAAAAAATACTTCATTGTTGGTCAACTCTTGAATCTAGAAAGCAGTGAATCTCAACAACTTAATTCTGTCACAATTTGTATGATATATTTGATGAATATTATCAGTCATTTTTTTTTTCTTCAAAACGACTGATCAGTATTGCATACGAAATCGTAATAATGTGTAAAATCCATGTATACACATTTAGAGAAAATTTCATTTCATTTGGAGAGATCTTATTTTTCAACATTTTCCGCCCAGCCAAAACTTATGGGGTTTTTAGAAACTTTGAGATGATTTTTCTAAAAATCGGTCGGACCGATTCATTCCAAAAACTATACAGTTCCAAGTTGGATGAGTTTGGGATGTATAAAAAAAGTTTCATGTTGATCAGCATCAACCCTTGCGACCTGTGGAATGCTTACAAAAAAAAAAAAAGACAAAGCCCTTTAAGAGTGGGATGGAGACTTCGCTACGCTCATCAATAACGCAACGGGATAAGCAACATGGCGTAAGTCCTATCCTTTCAACATTAGGCCGTTTTCACCATGGTGGAATGAGTGCGCTTTCGTGTACATTTGTGAAATTCGCAATTTCAAATTAAATCGTACGTATTTGGCTCGTATTTCAATGTATATTACACAGTTGTATAATTGCATTGTTCCTGACCTTTCTCGTAGATGATGAGTAATTATCCAGTAATCAAATGGTGAATATAGCAGTAGGGCTCTTGACTAGGGGACTAAATGCTTTTACAGACGTATTTTAAATTTAGATTGGCCAATTCAAATGAAATTTATTCCAAAGTTGGAAAGAGCTAGATTCACAGATTGCATTACATCTATTACTTGTATAGATCAACATACATCAATACCAGCAAATCATCATAACATTTGTGAGGCGGCATCCCTTTGATATACGCATGGTGCGAAAGGAAGGCGCCATGTTGCTTATCCCGTTACGTTATTGATAGTCATAGGTATTATCAAAACTTGTAATTTTCACACCCAAACTCTGTTTCATGCTTTCAATCTCTCCGTCAAGTTTTATACCTGCTCATGTTGATTCTAACAAATCTCCAGCACAAGAATTTCTCTCGCTGAAGGATTAACATTTTTGTAACTTCTATTGACTGTATTACAATGTTACAAAGAAAAAATCAAAAACAAATGAATGCATGAAAAACATGTTGATAATACACACACACACACACACACAAATGAGTATATTTATATTAATATTTTCATTTGTATTGCAATCAACACGCGAATATGGGAAGATTGGAAAAAGGGACCTATATAATATACATGTTACTGCGGTTAATGAAATATTGTTTATGTATACCAACCATATCGAAGTCTGATTGATTTTTTCCTCTATTATTCCTTATTCAAACTACTCTTAATCACGATATCTATTCTGTATACAATGATATTTTGTTTCTGTAATATATTTCATTTCACTTTTTATTATTGAATGAATGAATATTAGAGTTTTAAGGCGCATCGACAGCGAGGTCATTTAGCGCCTGCTTTTTATTATTCTTCCAACTAAAAATGAAATACCTTACCCCCACCCAGCAAGACTGGTTCCTTAAAATACGAGTTTCTCTCAACACTGACATTATATACATGGCTGTCTACATATTGTAAATACTTTGTACCTTTATGTGACGTACAGTTATATTGCAAATTGTCTACGCATACACTTCATACATTTATGCATATGTAAATCCGGCATACTGAGAGGAACTCTCAGTGGCCTCCTTCAACTACTGACATTCAATTAGTCACATCTTACTGTGTATTTTACTTTTGAGTTTTGACATTCATGATTCCAAGTATTTCAATTAGGCCCGGTATTACCAAGTCCAGTTAGCAGTTATCTGAGAGTTGGTGAAAACAAATATACCAGGTAACCATGGTGATAACAACTTTTATCTGCCAGTTGGAGCTACTCCCACGTTGGTAATACCGAGCCTTAGAAAAATCTAGTTTATTGAATACTCCGAGATGTGTATGGGTTGATTGTGTCTTCGATTTTTGTCTTCTTTTTTTTATTGGTCAAATACACTGATACTGAAAAAAAATTACAATTACAACAAAAAAACATACACAAAGCCCTTTGAAAAGGGCTCAACTGTGGGTTGAAAAAGTGAATTAAGAGTACAAATTCGAATTCAAATTTAGACGTATTTCTCATATATAAAAAGTAATAAAGTAGTTGGAGTAAAAAAAAAACATTGGATGATTCGTTACATTCTACTTACAAATTGTAAAAGATTGTGAAAAAATACATAAGTAACCATTTAGTATTGAAACATTTTGATTCGAGAAGTATTTCGGCTGAATGACACATAATAGGCCTATAGTATACTTTTAATAAGAATAATTGTATACTATACGACCACGTATTACCGTGTATACTATCACGAAGTAGTATCGTGATGTTAGTGTAAGAAAATAATGGGAAACAAATTCATGTACAAATGTGTTTACAAGTGATTCATTAATTAATTAAACGGCACATTATTATTAATTTATTTAGTTAATTAAACGGCACATTATTATTAATTTATTTATTATTATTATTATTTTAAACGTTGAGGAAGCAGATAAGTATAAACACAGCAACACAGCGTATTGCAAGTACACCTCGATATTAATAACAACAGTTGATATATTTTAAAGTAGATTTCACGCAATATCAAATAAAATAAATAGTATTAAATAGTGGGAAAGAATAGGCCATGCCATAATATAGGACTATGAAACATAAGTACGGAAAAAGAGAAAGGAATATTTTCAAAATGATACGATCAAATAGCTAGGCCTGATTTTTTGCTGCCACATCCAAAGAACCTTTCATAACCAAAACTTGGTGAATCTAATTTCCAGGGCGCCTGGAGAGCGTATACCGGAATTAAGTCAACTCGGACGTGTGACATGGGTTTGGATGTCCAACATTACCTGAGCCCTAACCACATTTCATTGAAAAGTACCCCGAAATCCATGTCACACGACCGAGAAGACTTCATTCATCGATTTCTACCGAGCCGAGTTTTAAATATTGTCATATACCGTACATGACGATTTTCGGCGAAACGATCTAGTTCCAACACTGTTCAAGAAACGTGCACTGTCAAGTCGAACGATCAGCAGACCGAAAGAGTTATCCTGTAACTCCTATGGTTAACAACATGGCGGGTTAAAGAAACAAAATGGCAAGTCTTCGATTTCCAAACTGTGACGACCCAAACGATTCCCGGTATGGTGGTGATCGGCAAACATTTGAACCGTTTCAGGCTGAATCGTTCTGGCTGAACCGTGCCCCAGCTTCATGTCAAGAGGCCGCAGGCGCTTGTATTTCACGCCGCAAACTCTCACGGCCGTAATTTTTGAGAGTTCAATATAATTGTATTTGCATTCTGTTAATAATTGAAAAACGGAGGTTATCGCATTTAGAGAATTTTGAACAAAAAATTTGTAATTTTTCAAATTCTTATGAAAAAATGTCCAGTTTACGAAAACCTAGATACATATTTTTGAATACCGAAAAAAAATATAGACTGTGAAAAATATCAAAAGTGTGAGTAAGGGAATTAATGGCCTTAACGTGAATATGAGTTCGGCGGGCTAGTCTATGGGTTGCGCCTAGCACACGATGCATGTTTAACTCGAGTCTGAAGCGGGCGAACAACGAGCCCGTGTAGAGCACCTGCGGCCTCTTAAGAGGCTACTTTACATCTCACAACCCATGAGTAAAACCTGCAGGGAACGAACAAGACAGTTCAAAAAGCGTCAATGCAGTTTAGATCCCAACACATGGTGGGTAAACGGTAGGACCAATCAGTCTAATTATTTTTGCATTGAAACAACAATGAGTACATCTGTGCCTCTACGTTCAGTAAAAATCATAATTCTATATTATATTATTCTGAAAAAATCATAAAAACAATGAAAAACAGGTAGAAACATGTTGATTTTTGACAATCATTTTGAAAGGGTTGAAAACATACCACGAACTAAAGCTCTTCGTACGAGCACGTTTTGAATAATAGTGATCATCTAACCGAAAACTGTAAGTTGATACGATGATTGGTTTTCCGTTGCCAACTTGGGCCCCGAACGTCTGCAATCAAGCCGGTAGGCAAGATGTAAAGAGGCCTCTTAAAAGTAGTCGGTGATGAACATCCCGAGTATTTTTTCAGTTATTCAGTTGGTAATTGATCTTATTCTTTCGTGAATACGAGTATGTTCGTATATGCACAACGGGTCGTGATCAACCGGATAAACAACCAAGACAAGGAATTGCACACTGCACAAATACTTATTTATTGTTTGTTTTCATGACCCCAACAACAACTAAAACACAACTACTTTGTTTTTTATTCAAACTGAATATCACACATGAATGAATGTAATTATAATGATGAATATTTTTGGTCGACTCGAGTGAGAAGTGCTAGTCGTGTTTGAAGCCTGGTCTCGACAAGTCGAGTAACTTGTTAAAGGGACCGAGATGACTTGTAAAATGGCCGATGTTGCGTCGTCAATCTTGCTTCTGCTAGTAATAACGGTAAGATAGATGCATGATTCCAGAGAATTAATACAACTTTTTTAATGATAATAAAATAGAAACTTGATACAAAATCATTTTCTCCAATTGAGGCAATGGATAATAAAACTAAGCAGACGCAGCATAATGTGTTCCAGACTACTTGTTGCTACTGTTGCAGTGTTACTGAGTGTGCTACTGCAACCTGATGGCGGTTTTTTGAGCATATTATTCAATAAAATGTACGCTATTAATACGTTTTTACGTTATTTCTTATCCCATCATTGTAGAAGTTGGTGAAAATGTGTATGAGAGTTGTTTTTATATTCAGTAAAAAGTTTAGAGCTGTTGAAAAATGTTGGTTCCAAGTACTTTCCCTTGAGGTTATTTTCAATGGGGATTTTCCCAGCTTTCCTAAAAAATTTCCAAGAAAACCGTAGGATATATTTTTCTGAAAAAGAATTCTAACCCATTCTGGTATGTCGGCAATGTGCAGAAAAGTTTCAAGTCGGTTCAAGACCTTTCCTGACAAAACAACAATATGAAAACAAAAACTGATCTTTTTACTCTAGCAAGTGAAATGGAAGCTTTCGCTACGCTCATTTAATTACAATTATTATTGATTTCTAGTTGGCGCATGGTAAGGTCGTGCCAACCTCCCGGCCTCCCCCACCCGCCCACTGTCACCCCGACAACTTCGCATCGCTCTCGCTTGCCGATCAAGAGGCATGTCTGGAGGCGGCATTGCCACCATCACGCACCGTTCGCACGGCACCGGAGATCTCGGCAGACGGCACAGCCAGAGTGCAAGTTGGACTGCGGACGATTCCCCAAGAGTCCAAGCCGGCGCATCAAGCAAAGGCTCCAGAAGTTCCCGAGACGAATGTTCGGCTCGAGAGTGACAAAGATACCGAAATTAATGAGCCACAAAAAATTGGAGAACAAAACCATTTGAGAAATAACAACAATCACAAGAAAATAGAACAACCGAAACAGAATCTAGAAATGAAAGTAATCACTCAACGGCAATCTATTCAACAACGAGCACTAGAGACACCTGAAGAAACCGTAGAAATTGGCGCGGAGACGACGACTTCCAAATCCGAACCACCGACCACAACACCCTCCACAGAGCTGTTTCTCGACTTTGCGCCTCTCCTCGACGAGCAGTCACCCTCACTTGTTGAAGGTGACTTGAAGAAGCCCACAGTCACACAAATGCCAGTCTTGAGTGGTGTCCAGTTCGATGCACCAGCTGTAAACTACTCGCAATACTTTGCTGATCCCGTCATAACTCCACCGGACAACGGGAACGCTTCGGCGCAGCTGTATGACGACTTTGCACCGATGATCAACAAGGAAGAAGATCCGTTTCACGAGGAAATATTGACAGCACCACATTGGATGCATAGTGCACTTCTGGATTCATTGGCTTATGTCAAGGTTCAAACGCCTGCAGCTGTTAATGCGACATCGTCATCGTCTGCTGCGACATTGCCACCGAGCACAACTACTTCGGTAACAACGGAGGAGGCAACAACTGCTTTGCCGGTTGTAGCACGTGATCCACTGACTGTAGAAGCAACTTCTACGATTGAAGGAAACAATGCAGAGGTGCAAGAATTTGAAGATAACAAAGGTTATGTTAATGGTGATGACAATAATGAAGAAGTGGAAGAACATGGATGTGGAGAGAAATCTATTGATATAGAGGCTGATGAAGAAGCTGATGAAGAGTCTTATGAAGCTGATGAAGAGACTGATTTCAAGGCTGATGAAGAGGCTGAAGAAGCTGACGAAGAAGCTGGTGAAGAAGCTTCTGTAAAAGCTGATGAGGAAGCTTCTGTAAAAGCTGATGAGGAAGCTTCTGTAAAAGCTGACGAAGAAGCTGATTTGAAGGCTGACGAAGAAGCTGATTTGAAGGCTGATGAAGAAGCTGATTTGAAGGCTGACGAAGAAGCTGATTTGAAGGCTGACGAAGAAGCTGATTTGAAGGCTGATGAAGAAGCTGGTGAAGAAGCTCACGTAGAAGCTGATTTGAAGGCTGATGAAGAAGCTGGTGAAGAAGCTCACGAAGAAGCTGATTTGAAGGCTGACGAAGAAGTTGATTTGAAGGCTGATGAAGAAGCTGATTTAAAGGCTGATGAAGAAGCTGATTTAAAGGCTTATGAAGAAGCTGATGAAGAAGCTTCTGTAAAAGCTGATGAGGAAGCTTCTGTAAAAGCTGATGCAGAAGCTGATGTAGAGGCTGATGAAGAAGCTGATGAAGAGGCTGATGAAGAGGCTGATGAAGAAGCTGACGTAGAGGCTGATGAAGGGGCTGATGAAGAGGCAGATGAAAAGGCAGATGAAGAGGCTGATGAAGAGGCTGATGAAGAAGCTGATGAAGAGGCTGATGCAGGAGCTGATGAAGAGGCTGATGAAGAAGCTGATGAAGAGGCTGATGAAGAAGCTGATGAAGAGGCTGATGAAGAAGCTGATGAAGAAGCTGATGAAGAGGCTGATGAAGAGGCTGATGAAGAAGCTGATGAAGAGGCTGATGAAGGAGCTGATGAAGAGGCTGATGAAGAAGCTGATGAAGAGACTTATTTAAAGGCTGACGAAGAAGCTGATTTAACGGCTTATGAAGAAGCTGATGAAGAAGCTCACGTAGAAGCTGATCAGGAAGCTCATGTAAAAGCTGATGTAGAAGCTGATGAGGAAGCTTACGTAAAAGCTGATGTAGAAGCTGATGAAGAAGCTGATGAAGAGGCTGATGTAGAAGCTGATGAAGAGGCTGATGAAGAAGTCAATCAACACAAACATGAAGAAGACAACGACCGAGTGAATATCGAAGAAGGCGAGGAGGACGATCATAATAGTGGAAAAGAAAGAACCATGTCGGAGAATCAATCCGTCAATGAGTACAACACCGAAGAAACCTACGCGGAAAGAAGGTCACACTCACCCACTCATCCACTAACAGATGGTTCCCCACGTCCGAGCGGTTTCCCATACCCAATCCCCACTACGTGCTGCTACAACAATCCACGTCGTTCGAATCCCAAGTGTGGTTTTCGTTATCCTATTCCGGGAGCATATCTTCCTCTGGGTAGCTACCCATACATCAACAACTACCCCGATACTTGGCCGTATGTTTGGCCACGAGACGAGCGAGTCCAGAAATGATTTAAATCCATTTGAAGCTAAATTTAAGTGTAATAATAATTGATTTCAATTGATAGATTTGAATTGATAGTTCAAATGTGATTGATAATTAAAATGAATTAAATTTATTCAATTTAAATTATTCGATTTAAATTTATGGTTTCTGATATGATATTCAATCATAATAAAATATTAAATTGATCAACTGATGATTAGGGGATCATCGTAATGTGTAATCGTAATCGATAGGATTAGTGATTAGTGTAAAGATGCATTACCGGTATTGAAAATGATATGCCTGAATCTTACTTCTAGCTAACCACTATACATACTGTATATAAGGATTTTAGATACGATTTTGTTGATGATGGAGATTTTATCAACAAATAATATTGCATCTGAAATATGTCAGAATGTAATAAAATGACGTATCCAATTACAATGGTAACAATCATTATTAAAATGAGAATTGAAGCGAATACATGTTTTCATTTTTCAACCTTGTCACTTCGAAATTGTATTTTTCCTCGCCCTAGAATAGGTATTTGCTCTATATATATTGCATATGTATTCGCTCCATAAGCAATGAATAAATAGATGAAAGAATGAAATTTATCGACCGCTTAAAGTTTAAACTGCTATTGTTTTGTTCGAGCAAGTTGAATAATGATGAAGAAGTTTTTGTTTTTATTTTAAAATGTTTAAAAAATAAAATCACGATATATATATTTATGAACATGGAAGGAATACAATACAATATTTATACGCAGGCATGAAGGAGGCTACGAAATATAAGATAAACAAAAGTGGAATTATTTTCGTAAACGCAGTCGTGATATATATGAATCCCAATTCAATTCTTCGTGTTGCCTTCGGATGTTTTATTGACGTCGAGATGGATCTTTAGGAAGCTTTTAGGAAAGGAAAATTAATCTCACATAATATTATGCAGTCGTGTTTTTGTGCACTAGGAAAACGCAGCATATACTTTTTAGATGAGCGATATATCACATATGGAATGTATTATATGTATATTATATGCATATATATATATATATATATATATATATATATATATATATATATATATATATATATATATATATATATAAACTATACACACACCTTGATTTGGAAACTATTGATGCTAGTCACCTTGCTCACCCACTTTGATCGTTATACAGTCAACTTGTTGAACAAAGCCGTAACTTGAAATTATTCATTTCTCACTTTAACAAAGTAACACACTCATTTTCGTGAAAACGACGGAGCCACACTTTTTTGTAGTGTAGACCTATGCCAATTCAACAGTACGCCCTTCTCTCGCCCTCCAAGGATCTTCACAAATTTTGATACATCATCTTCACAGCCTTCAGCACAGATTTTTATTTGTAATGCGTAGTCCTACCATCCTCTTTTTTTCGAGTTTTTATATCATTATTTCTCTTTTTTCTTATTCATACATCATAAGCATCATTGATTTCCTTTTTGTATTAATTTATTATCATTTCATTTTGATAACAACTATATTTCTAGATTCGATTAATTTATATTGTGTTTCTCATTCCATTGATACCTCATTATTCTTTCGAATATATTATCATTATTGATAATTTTTATATTTTAATTAACTGATTTTCATCCTATTTTTTTGAAAGCAACCTGTATGTATTAGCATTTTATTCTACACCAATCAACTTGTAAGACAACATTTCATTGCACGTACAAAGATTATAAGAATTCGTCACAATTAAAATAAAATATCATTAGATACGACTATTAAACTATTACTGGGAAAACGCCATATATGCGTTGTTAGAGGAGCGGATAGTAATAGTATGTCGACTTTTCTGCCAAACGTTTGCCTACATTCACCAATTGGGTGACATTTAAGCTAGAAATGGGTAAAAACTGCTTCAAGTGGTACCAATTTAGCACATTTTATAGTTTTTCTTCAAAATGGGTCACCCGATCAATCTGACAGTTTTCAAAAATGTGTATCAGAAAGTTGTAACTCAACTTCACGCAAAATTTCAATTGTTTTGAAAATGAACATATTTTCTTTTTTTTCCGCTGTGTTATTCTAACGGGTATTTTTCAAATTTCTAAAATCCATAAAAATAAAAGTTACCACCCGATAATACCACAAAACTATACAGATCTAAGTTAGATGAGAAACCGTAAAGAGGAGAAGTTTGAAGGTAATAGCTGTAGCCGTTTGACCTGTTGAGAACCGACAAAAAAACATGAAAAAAAACATAAAAACGAACACCAATTTTTTTCAGTATGTCAAATTGAATCCTCGCTAAAGCTCGTCTAATGTAAATGGACACAACACATTACTGATACTCGGTTCTGTAGATACTAGATACTACTCGTCAACTTATACAAATCCCCCAAAAAGCTGTACGTACACGTTCACGTACGTTCAATGTCACATTTAAAATCATCATTAATGAAAGGAATGAAAAAAAAATATGAAAAATTACTAAATCTCAGTTCTTTAAATACTATTCGTTGGAGGTGGAAAAATTCATTCAGACTATAACTAGGAAAACGCGGGATGCGCGTTGTTAGACGAGCTTAGGGGTATAGAAATCTAGAATGAAAAATAATTTGTCAACCCAATCTACATCTACAGACCTTGGATCACTCCAAACGTTCAAAAACCTTACGAGAATCAGTTATGTTACGGCCTTCTTCTTCATTCATTTCAATCGTTTTGAATTAATTAGTGACACTTGTTGCTATAGATTTAATTGGTTCCCGTAATAGCCTAAATTGATGGGAAAATGCTTTATAAATGCGTTTTCTTCGTTATTTCTCATCCGATTGATGCGAAAAATCTCTCAAAATGTGCTTAATAGTTTCCTTTATATTCGGCGAAAATTTGAGAGGTCTTGAAAAATTTTGATTTTTCAAGTATTTTCCTCCGGGTTATTCTAATGGGGATTTTTGAAATTTCTAAAATTCATAAAAAAAAGTTACCACCCGATAATGCCACAAAACTATACAGATCTAAGTTAGATGAGGAACCATGACGAAAAAAAGTTTGAAGTTGATAGCTGTAGCCGTTTGACCTGTGGAGAACCGACAAAAAAACATAAAAAAAAAAAAAAAAAAAACATAAAAACGAACACCAATTTTTTTCAGTATGTCAAATTGAATCCTCGCTAAAGCTCGTCTAAAAACAATAATTGTCGATCAAAAACATTCCTACCTTGGATTTGAAAACATGTCGACTTTTGGCATTTCTTTGAAATGTTCTGGCAAATGATCTTCGAGCCAGCAATCATTGGATCATTATGTGAAAGTTTCAATTTGTGGTTGATTATTCGTGGGTTTTTTTTCGTCTTCGCATTGAAATCATGGATATCATTGTTGATTTTGAATAAATGGATATTAAGTGTAAGACAGAATGTCAAGTGTGAGACCGAATCTTAAGTGTGACAAAATTTTCAATAACGACATATCTATACATAGAGAGACTTCTGTAAAATTCAATTTCGATCGGATAGAATTCAAAACTCAAAAATTTGATTCTATGCTATTCATATGAGGATTTTCACGTTTTAAATATTATTTTCCCCAAGAAATGCACAACCGAATTCACTGGAATTGCACCGATCATCAATCTATTGTGGTATTACGCGAGCGTCCAGCAAGAGATTCAAGTCGATTGATTGCCAATTGTTTGACCGGTATACTGTTCACACACAAACACAGAAAAATATTAATTATATAAATACATAAATGAATAGATAAGTAAGTGAATACATGAATGGATAGATAAAAAATAGAATGCAAGCCGGTATTTCCGTATAACATGCAATGGCAGCACCGCTGTGATCATCAAACAATCTCAAGTTCATACACTAGGAAAATGCAACTTATAACTAGTGAGATAATCGAGGTATATTTAGTACTCACACTTTTGAACACACATTGATTTCGCAACTACCGAGTCTAGTCACTTCCTTTTCATATAGCCAACTTGTTGAAATTCATTTCTCATTTTTACAATGCGACAGATGCATTTTCTTGAGACGACAAAACGGACTTTCTTTCAGATCGGTATAGAAACATTATGTAAAATGAAAATTGGTATTTTCATTAAGAATCGATAAATAAATCAATACAATCATATATACTATACCATTAACCTCAATTGAAGTGCTTCTGGCCAATCAGATTCAATAGTAAATAATATCCGGTTTTACGAAAAATACATTTGTTGATTAAAGCCCCCCGAAATCCATGGGGCAAGAAATTATCGCCAGGGTGATTCCACAGATGTATAGCCACAAAACTTGAACCGAACAAGATTCAAAATTTACAAATACGTCTTCTGATGTAGACAATATTTGTCGAAGAACCTAATGAAACAAATTGTATGGTATAACGAAGGTGGAAAGATTACTTGTATCTAAAAGTAACACTCGATATTTTCGTCGTCGATCTTTACCTCCCAGCATACTCTTACATACGAATACAACGTATTGTGCATGTTCATTATGGATCGTCAATATTGTAGAATAATTATACTTCACTGCCCGGTTCAAAGGAAAGCAGCGGAGAAGGCGAGCAAAGGAAGGCGAGCAGTTTCAATTTTTTTTTTATATTCGGTTTTAACGACGCAATGTAATGATGACCAAGATATATTGGCGTCGGATGAATGATTAATGAGATGATGGGATGATGAGATGATGGTTTTTGTGGGTAATGGGAAGGATAGTGGGAAATAAGCGGTCATGGCCTATATTATGGGAACCATCCCGGCATTAGCCTAGACTACAGTGGGAAACCACGAAAAAACCCTGTAAAGATGGACGGTGGCGGGGATCGAACCGGGTCCGACATGCCCACTACCTCCCGGGTCACATGGAGAAGGTGCGTTAATCACGCAGCTACCTGTGTCGGTAGTTTCAAGCTACAATAGCGTCACTGCATTCGTTGATATGTTATGTTGACACTGAAAATGTGACGTAGGTGGGTCCTCCTTTAGCGGAAATCAGCGGCTCAACTTGATATAACCCTCGATTATCAATCATATTTATGTGACTTTGAAATAATTAAGACACTATTATTTATCGTAGAACGAGGTCTAAGCAAAATTACATGGGCAAGAAAATTGACGACATCCGTATGTGTGTGTATCATGTGCATGTCTACGGATTGGTGAACAATAAACAAACAAACAAACCATACAGACATTTCGTGCATTTCTGAGATGAATAGTGCAACTGTTGTTATTATTATTACCATTTCATGACTTTAGTATCTCCAAATAATCCCATTTCAACCGTTCATATTTCATTATTATTATTCTAAACAACTTTGGAGACGTGAGTTCAACACAGAATGTTTGTAATACAAATAGTGCTGTGTCCAGTCTCTTGTAATTCGGGTCATTAAAGAGTCTCGCACGCGCAGCTAGTGGGCAGTAGTCAACAGTGATAGTCATGTCATGCACTCACGTCGTTGGCGCGACGTTGGTGTGTCTTCTGATATTATTAACGGTAAGTATACGATGAGAATTGAAGGTATGATGAATGAAAAAAACAAAATTTGTATACTCATTTGAAATTCGACACAAAATCGTTGTTACCCAATCAAGAATGGGGATGAAAAAATAGGATCGTTCAGAAGAGGTAAAACGGAGGCGATGTTACTACTCTAAAGGAAACAATGATAGTAACATAATGAAAATTTAAAAAAAACGGTATTTTCAATTTGACACTCTTCAATAAATAATTATTAAATACTTGTGTATAAGCGTCAGATATTTAATTACAAATTATAATTTAATGAGTGTGGCGAAGACTTAAATCTCACTTGACAAAACAATCGGGCTTCGTTTCATTTTTTTTTCAATTTTCAAATTTTAGGCGGCAAATAGAGGTTTGGCAAATTAACCAATCAACTTGAACCGTTTTCTGGACATTAGTGTCATGCCAATACCAGAATGAGTGGGTATTGTTCTTGAGCAAAATCAGTAGGGCGGTTCATTTGCGTACAAAGATCGGAAACTTTGTATTATCCTCAATAAAAATACCACTAGATATAATTCAAATTTGCTCTATTGTATTCGTTTGGCATGAAAATTTACACAGATGATTATTTTGTTCTGATATATATAATAAGTCTGATACGTTTGAACAAATTTCGACAACTTGATTCGAGAAAATGAATTATTATATGAAAAAATTGACCAATATTGAATTCACAGTGAATGAATAAAAATCTACAGGTTGCAGGGTATGAGTTGTGATGAGAAAAAAATCATATGAATGTATAGACGAATATGGAAAACAATGTGTGTGTTTGACTTTCGAGAACATTCTCTATAAAATAATATATCTCGCTCATCTTACAACGCACATGCCAAGTTTTTCGAGTAATATGTAGAATGGAAATTTTGTTCAAGGAAACCCATTGACTTCAATTGCGATAGGCGGCTACATATTTATGAATGCACGCCCAAATATTGATGTATGCATCTTAGGAATTACCATTATATTATTCGATGTACTTTTATGTCACTATATGCAATACCAAACGGGATTTCAAATTTTAATGCACACATTTTTATTATTTGTATGAATATTTGATTGTATGAGGATCGAGGATTAACGCTCGAAGCTGGATTGATGATAATTCCTGAAACAATTGATATCAAATTGAGATTAGGAAAATTAGTTATATACTAGGAGATCAGAACCGAATAACCCTGATTCTTTTATTAAGCAGAACCGAAACATTAATATTTTCCGGTTTTATAACGGTTCAATAAGGTTCTAGAAATAACTTGAATTCACAAGCCAATCTCATAAACTATAATTATGAATTATATGAAGTTGTGTTGCTATACAGGTCAGTGTGATGGGCAACAAACGAATGAGAAAAATCGTTCCAAATAAAGCTCTTATCAAAAAAAGATATAGTTCAAATTTTCAACATTCTATCCTTCTATTTAGACATTCCTGAATATCATTTTAGATACAAATAATCTGTGAGAATGGAAGAAGAAAGAAGCCACCTGTAACTAAAGCTGGAACAGTAAATAACTGGATTCATTTAGTTTTAGGTCCAATCCGTTCAACCCCTTGGGAAAAAAGGTCGAAATAATAGAATATTTCTGAAAGGATGAGAAAATTGAATGAACTGCATTCAAACGGAGTGGATAAGATCGACTGCATCCAGTGCACATCAATGATGGGCCTAGGCACCAGTACAAAATAGACCAATCGGGCCAGCAGCTGGGAAGAAAGTAGTCTTTTTTTAGTTCCCGATTATAAGACCGTTTGAATTGAGGAGAGGAAAAATCTTCAGAACAATTGCGAACTTTACTGAATTGAGATACACAATTCAGGTTTTCTCTAATCGAATCAGAGCAACAGTTGGCAGTGAATCAAAAACGATTCCAATATCAAATATCCATTAAAATACTCAGCAGGTATTGACCTACGGAAGTATTTATATATATATATATATATATATATATATATATATATATATATATATATATATATATATATATATATATATATATATATATATATATATATATATATATATATATATATATATACATATATATATATATATATTTATATATATATATATATATATATATATATATATATATATATATATATATTTATATATATTTATATATATATATATATATATATATATATATATATATATATATATATATATATATATATATACAAATTTATAATATATATGAATAATATATATATATATATATAAAAAAGTCGCGAGTGTTATTTTAAACACCAGGAGAAGACGGTCGCGACTAATCTTCATTCTTCTAGCTCTATAAGATGATCTTCCTGCTGACCTCTGAAGGTATTCACAGTTGGCTCAAGAACGCAGTAGGCCTATTTGGAGCGTTTTCACGGTCACTTATTTCGAGGTGGAACATCGTCCTTGTAGAGTCCAGTCAGAACGGCACGAACAACATCGAAACACTTCCTCACAATCGTAGCACAAACACTATCTGCCAGTTGCGAACAATATTCAAATTACAGGGAATAACGTTCTCTATCAATGTATCAATTCGATTTCAATTGGTATACATATTCAGGTATTCACGCACAAAAGAACAAAATACAAAATCACAGAATACAAAAAGATAATGAATATTTAGTCGAGGAAGGAATAGTCAAGATAATTCCTTGTACTTTCTTGTGTCTAGATAACGGATGGCGGTGTTCTACCAGATCACTGCACAGACAACTCTTTCTACTCGTTACCTCCAGATGAACAACGAAGATGTCTGGTCGCGGCAATGCAACCTGTACGAAAACAGGTCAACTCAGCTCCAACACAGATTTACCGTACACTCCCTCTAGCGCCTACTTACGACGTAAGATCACCTGCATACCACCACGTGGCTGAAGCAACTCACGCTGCTGACCACTTGGCTCGTTTGGAGCACCAAGCAAGGTTCCTAATCGATGAGGTAAACAGACTCAAGTCCGTAGAGAAGACTTGGGGAAATCAAACCACCGGACTAGATATCGGTGGTCGTTCGCTACCTGTCACCAATTATGACGCGACAGCACGAGACTCACCAATAACCGGAAGTCAAAATGAAGAACCGTTCGAAAAACTCATTTCAATGACCCGTGGTAAAGATTATATTGTGAACAAAGAGGACCAGAGACTGCTCCCAGGTAATTTATACGACCGTTACAAGTCATTCCATAATCACGAGGGAGCAGTTATGTATCCAGAGGATAGAGAAGATTTGTTTCGGCAGGATTTTATTTCTGAATTAGTTCGGCCCAATCACGGTGCTACACGATCTATGACGAGTGGAAGAATACCACTTGGCATGGAGGTTGGACCCTCGAGAGAAAAAGTAATAACTGTGGATGGTCAGGAAAGATTAAGTAATGGACAATGGAATATATTGGGAAATCAGCCACAAATGCCGATTTCAGCTCTGATGAGATCATCTGATATATATGGATTCTCCATCAATGAACCCTTTACCATGTCGTCAATAAAGGACCCAGCTGGAAACGATAGAGGTATAATCAAACTCAAACCTACTAATGATGGCCAGGAGAGATTAGGATATGGACAAGGGAACGCAGTCGACTTTCAGCCCAAGGTGCTGGGAGATATCTCCACATTGACGGATGATTCGACCGACCATAAAAAAAACACTCTCATGCCGTCAAAAATAGGTTCATACACTGGAACTGTCAAAACGGAACCTACCTCTCTGAATCAAACACTGGATACTGAAACAGCTGTTCAAATCACCAACCCACAAACAAAACTGGAAAACAGAATGGCTTCAATGTCGGACAATGGAGAGACAGACGAATCCTCCATTTCTTTAGCAAGGAGAGACACTTCTTACTCTGACGCTGGCACAATATTCACAAACTTGGCTGCAAGATCGATGACAAATGGTAACCAAGTATTTGTAACTGATTTGCAGGCTGATTCTATGATTGCAGGAAAAAACATAGAATTAACCAAGATGAAGGCGAAAGATATGACATGCGGTACGGACACCACTTTAACTAAATTCGCAGCCGATTCAGTGAAATCTGGAAGAGATACAACTCTAACCAACGTGGCAGCGGACACGATGAAAAGCGGGGTAAAAAATCATTTATATAATCTGAAAGTCGACACCTTCATGGCGGATACGCAGACGAGATTGACTAATCTAGCTGCCAATCAGATGACTTTGGAAGACGGTACCATTGCCAAGCGTTTAGAAGCGCAAGCTTTAATTACGGATGCCGGAAATAATAGAGATTCCGACGACACTTCCGTGCACACAACTGTTGATCACGAGATTCAAAATAGACTGTTGAATAGGAATAGTTCAACTTTAGAAGCGATTGAAGTTATAGGTCCAAATACATCTGCAAATGTCGATGTAACTAAATTACAGGTGTATACGAACATGAGTACAGAAAGAGCAGCAAATGCAGAAGATGCAGTGAATGATGCGACTGCGACAGAGAAAAGTAGTATCACCGCAGAGCATCTTGTTATTGATCTATTAGCAGAAAAACCTAGTAGTGCAGCAACAACAAATAGTAACGTTATAGCAACAGCAGCTCCTGAGAATATAATGATAACAAACTATGAATATGCGGAAGGGAAAGCTAATGAGACAGCTCGTACACCTATCCAGAAACAAGGAGTGGTGAAGGAAGAAATTAAGGGAGGACTTCCCGACTCCGGATTTGAATATGAAAACGCTGGTTCTACAACAACACAAACTGGTAATACAACAACAAATGCTGGTATTACAGTATCAACAGATACTGGGAAAGTTGACATAGAAACAATACAGGGGCAAAGAATTGCATCTAGTGACATTGATACCAAGTATGCTGATTTTCAAACAGCAGACACAAAATTGAGATTTATAGAACCAACTAATCCCGTACCCGAAAATGAATATGAGTTGGAAAATAATTTAGGAATAAACATTTCTGGCGATGTTGCCTGGAACGTCGAAACAACAACTGCGACAACAAGTCTAGGAACCGAAATGGAAACAATAAACCCTGGAGATGTTGCCTCAAAAACGACTACCGAGGCAACAACAATTACAACAACAACAATTACTGGAACTGGAGTACGAGCAACAAATAATGCTGGTAATACTCAAAACACTAATACTGGAAATGTAGTCGCAAGAACAGAACTTGGTGTTGTACAAAAACTAACTCCTCGTGATGAAATAGCATCCATCACAAGAAATGAGCCAGGTAGAGGAGTATCAGGCAAGTTTCCGACAGTCGGAGCTGCAGCCGTTAAGCTTTCGACAGGCGATAGTGCAACCGACGAGTCTCCAGAATCAGTTAGCAGCAACTTTCGATCATTAATTACCGTGAACGAGAGAGGAACAACAAATGTTGTGAATCTAGACGCATCGGGAGGCACAACGACCGTTAAAACTGTGACAGCAACCACACAGAAATCTGTTGACGATAACGTCAATACGGCAACGAGTACAACGGGAGGCCAGAAGGTTGAAGATGTCGCCAATACCGATGATTCAATGTTGATGGTGTCCAAGATTGGTGCAATACAACGTATGATTGACGAGAAAATTGCTGACACTCCATTTCATGCCGTATCTGAAGACAAGGCAGACAACTTGGATGAAAGAGCAGATAATTTAGATGAAGATGCAGATAATTTAGATGAAGATGTAATTAAAATAATGGAGGGAGTTAATTCCGATGGAGAAGCAGATAATCAAGACAATGAAGATAAAGATATGAATAAAAGAAAAGAAACAGAGAACTTGAATGAAGATACAGATGACAAAGGCGAGGAAACTAATAAGTTGGTTGGAAAGGCAGATAATCTAGATGAGGATACAGATAAAAAATATGAAGCAGAAGATACAGTTAGTGAAAATGAAGATAGAGAAACTTTTGATACGGATGATAAACAAGATGAAAATAGGCCTGCAGAGGGTAAAAATGAAGATGAAGCAGATAATTTGGATGGAGAGGCAGATAATCTAGATGATACAGATAAAAAAGATGAAGCAGAATATACAGTTAATGAAAATAAAGATAGTGATACATCTAATATGGATGATGAACAGGATGAAAATGGGCCCACAGAGAGTAAAAATGAAGATGAAGCACACAATTTGGATGAAGATGCAGAAAATTTAGATGCCGGAGCAAATAATAAAGATGGAGAGCCAGATAATAGAGATGATGAAAAAGGAGAGACAGATAATTCACATGGAGATGCAGATAATCTAGATGAGGATACAGGTAAAAAAGATGGAGCAGAAGATACAGTTGATGAAAATGAAAATAGAGATACATTTATCACGGATAGTGAACAAGATGAAAATAGGCCTGCAGAGGGTAAAAATGAAGATGGAGCAGATAATTTGGATGGAGAGGCAGATAATCTAGATGCCGGAGCAGATGATAAATATGAAGATACAGCAAATGAGGATGAGGAAGTACACGAAGATGTAGAAAATTCAGATGGAAAATCACATGATACAGATAAAGAAGATGATGAAGATGGTGAGGCAGATAATTTAGATGAAGAAGCAGCTGATAGAGATGAAGAGACATATACAATTGGAAACGTAAAATATACATCAGACGAAGAGGAAAGACTTAAGCTGGATGAGAAAACAGATGATGCTGATAAAAAATCAAATGGCTTGAATGCAAAAGAATCAAAAAAAGTATCTCAAAAGATGCATGCAGTAGATGGAGGAGTGAACTTGGGAGCCAATCATGAGAACAAAGTAAAAAAATCTGTCGACTCAATGCTGTACGGCACTTCCTCCAGTGAGGAGTGGCGTTCATCCGTAAAGGGGGTCGACACACATAGCGGGGAAGTACCATATTGGCATAGATATGCTCACTTATTACCTTTCATACACTACAACGGTGAACTCACTCCCAAAGAATACCAAGAATTCGATGGAAATTACGACTATTACAAAAAATAAACTTGAAAATGACGACAACTCCTGGATCTTTGAGCTCGTATCCGACTACAATTGCAATCGTCTGTTGGAAGAGTCAATTATTACCGACCGAAAAATTTGCTATCCCGTCTTGTTGATCCACTGGTGATTATGATTGAAACTACTGAATTTCGCAGGCTGTGCGCATGTTGAATAAAAAAGTAAAAAGGAGCTCAAAAAAGACTAGTTGAATTGTTATTAGATCCGATCCGTAATTACTTCCAAATGCCTTTGTACTACAAATAAACGTTTGCAAAAGCGTAGCAGAAACACTGTCGTACACTATTGGTATTAGTGATATATTGCACTACTACAAGTACGCATTGGTCGAATCCAATCACGTAGTGTACTCATCTCAATCGACGATTGGAACCAGAAAAATATAATTATATTTCATGTCTCAACCCAGCGTGATCTTTATGACGTTGTGTCTCGGCACATGTACAGCAAGCACAGCAACAGAGGATTGCAGCCGTGGACTGATACGGTCCTGAATCCGATCTTCGATCTCCAATGTGACGATACATATTGAATATATCGTACTTGGATTAAATTTTTACTCATTCCTGATTGGCTGCTCCATTTATACCATGTAAAATTAGCATTTACTCAGTCGTCGATTGCTGTTAGAGGCGACACGTGTGAATACACGCGAGTTGACAAATCCAATTCAGTCGGCCCTGCCAGTTGGAGATTGTGACGACTGCAATCGCCAGTGTGTACCGTGGCTTAGACAGGTTATGATTGGATTCTGAATGGGTACAATATGGATAGAAATGCGTCCGTATCAATAATGTTATTGGATAAAGATGGACCCCAACCAAATACCGTTATAATAATGTGAAAATTCATTAGGAAGTCGGGCCAACTTGTTCCAAATCAAGTACTGAGTGCATTTATGGAAGATTTTGTGAATTATGAAAATTGTGTACTCAGGCATACTTTTTCGTAAAAATCAATGGTTGAATTTAATTTTACACTCTTGCAACCCCCCCCCCCCCTCTCTCCCCTGCCGCCTTACCCGGCCACATGACAAAATTGAAAAGAGGATATATTTATATATATATATATATATATATATATATATATATATATATATATATATATATATATATATATATATATATATATATATATATATGTGTGTGTGTGTGTGTGTGTGTGTGTGTGTGTGTGTAATATCAATAAGTTCATATTACGTTATGAATCAAAAATGTGAAGTTCAATAATTCGATGTTGTTGTTGTTCCTGTTGGAATCTTCTGAGAAAAGCACGAAAACGTGACCAAAGTCCTGACGTTTACAATTTATGAAGTTATTGATATTACCTATGTATGTAGGAGTTTAAAAACTGATTTACGACGTATGGTGTCAGCGTGATGAACAAAATATGTTTAAAAAAGTTATAACCCATCAGTTGGCCCCGACTGAGAATTTGAATGGTTTGAATATTCGTGATGTAATTTTGAAACAGAATGTTAATAACTGGAAATGTGTTCTGTAGACTGCTTTTCTATTATGTTCTATATGAGAAAGAACATTTGTTGGGCTTGAGTCTATTTGAGGAAATATTATGTTCAATTATCTGGAATAATCTTGGTGAAATTGAAGATTGCATTTCTGTATCCACGAAAGAAGGAAGTCGTCAAACATCACCGTTGCGAGCGTAGAGCTCTGGTATTTTTAGAGTATTATAAGAATGTTCAAGACGAGGCTCACAGTAACTGGAAACGAAACTTCAACATCAGAAGAGTCGGAGCCATAAATTTAATGAAAGATTATATTTAATTGAAGGAAAATTATTCAATTACCAAAGCAATTACAATTATTTTGTTGATAGATGGCCTTTTTCTTTTGATAATATATTTCTGCATTCTTGTAACACTGTTGTTGCGGTGCTTGATAGGTTTGCATTACTAGATATATTGAAATCATCAGTATGCATCATTGTGTCTAAAAATCACCATTTCAAATTGTTGAAATTGTAATGAATAGTGTATGATGAATTCCAGTATTGTGAAAATGTGTATTGAAATAAATATCCTATGATTAACTCAACAAATCAGTTATTGAATTGTTCTTCATCCCTGAAAATATTAATTCACTATTTTTGGTTTCTTAATTGAGAGTTGATTAACCATTTCCATTGGGTTGGTAAGATCGTCCTTGTAGTGCTCCGTCCGAACTAATCTCAACTTGTCATCGTGTATCTTAATTGAGGAAAAAGAACCAAGTGATAGTGAGTTTTCGATCATAATTAAAAATAGTTTTCAATTATTATCTATAATATAATTACATTGATTTAAACATTTGAAATTAATCAACAACTATATTGAATACTCAACAATTAATTTGTTCACCACAATTTGTAGAAACAATCTTTAATCATGGCTATCATACCGATGAATAGGCAACAGCAGATAGAGATATCCCAGAGCTGTGCAATCATTAATATACAGAAAACCAAAAATGTGCTATTACCGCGGTACAAACGCGCCAGTTTCTTTTATATTGCACGTCTCAAATTTAATTTCAATTATTTACCGGTAGTTGATAATCTCTTGATGTAGAAACACAGAAAGGTACAAATCCATGCTCGCGTAATTTTATGGCACACGATTTCTTAATTCTCTCCACATGATTTAGTATTTTTTGTAGCATTTCTCGAACAAACCGAAAAAAATAGTAGAAGTACACAAGTGGATAGGAGCGTAAACGCGTTGGCGATCACAAAGATTCAATTCACGATATAATTTCAATTTCAATCACCATGACAAAATTGAAAGATCTAACAATTAAACCTGATATTTCATAGCTTTGGGGACAGTCTGCGTCAGAACTACCACAAGTTTAGTATCGATCGGTACGATAACGATAAACCGAGAAAAATAAATTTGAAACAAATATCCAACCGAATACTATAAATGATTAAAAAAAATCATTGGTTGAAGAAGTAGTAACTAATTATATCGATTTAGTTTAGCAATATGTGCTATCATTATTATATGGTACAAAATGAGATGTATGGTGAATACAGAATGAAGACCAAGTACAAAATGAGATGTATGGTGAATACAGAATGAAGACCAAGTACAAAATGAGATGTATGGTGAATACAGAATGAAGACCAAGTACAAAATGAGATGTATGGTGAATACAGAATGAAGACCAAGTACAAAATGAGATGTATGGTGAATACAGAATGAAGACCAAGTACAAAATGAGATGTATGGTGAATACAGAATGAGATGTATGGTGAATACAGAATGAGATGTATGGTGAATACAGAATGAGATGTATGGTGAATACAGAATGAGATGTATGGTGAATACAGAATGAGATGTATGGTGAATACAGAATGAGATGTATGGTGAATACAGAATGAGATGTATGGTGAATACAGAATGAAGACCAAGTACAAAATATCGATGACAATTGCTAACAATTTAATAAGTCATGAAATTGAACAGAATAACATAAATTTGAGGCAAATCTCATATAATACAATCCAATTGAATTTACTTATAAATATGATAGCTTGGGTGAGAAGTGATATGATTATATAATCAATTGATAATATAGCCTATACGCCCGAAATCTAGATAGAACATTTATTACTTCTGATCACTATAATCACAGGTCATCCCAACAAGACAATTTTTTCATTTTTTCAGTAGAAGTGAACCATTTTAATATAGGCCCCTACCTAGAGCATCATCTTCTGAATTGATCTACTGTTCTACTAGCTTTCATCTTCATTTCCAATCTGTTGAATAATTTCATCCCTTTAAGGAAGATAGAATTGTCTCGAGCTTTATTAGTGATTCTCATAACATATACGTTGTTAATATTTCGAAGATTATATATATTTTTTCAATTCCTGGTTATAAGGAAATTGACCTTATGAATAATTTGGAACTGAATCATTCGTAATTTTATTAATTAAAATATGGTATTTGAAACAATTTTCTGCTCAATTTTGGTCCAACAGAGCGCTTCACACATCGAATCAATTGCAGTATATTTTCTAACTCTATAAATGCAGCGCATACCTTTATTTTGCTACTTCAATAAGATTTCAATTTCCGTTTTGAAAAGAAGAAATAAAATAGAGCAGCAACAGTTAAAATGAGGGGCTACAATTGCTTGGTATTTGAATATCTTCAATTCAATTGGGAGATAACCATTTAATCTTCTAAGAAGTCCAACTTCACGAGAAAACAATTATGAATGCTCCATACATTTTCTAAAACTTATAAATTCTCCATGCTATTTATTGCCATCCGCTCCTAAATATTTTATAGATTGAACCACTTCTAACAACTCTCCACTAATTCTGAACTCAGCTACTTCAATACTATCGTTTATTCAATTTCTAGTATTTTCATGGCATTTATCATTATTTTATTTACAAGACAAACAACAAACGAAGACAAATGGGATACAGATGAGAAGATCGTCGATTCCTTTTCCCGTGAGTTAGGTGTATCAAGTTGAATATGAAGAATGATAGAATTGTATGAATTCTACCATATGCTCAGAAATTTGAATACAACTCAAATGTCAGGGTTGTTCATCATGCCTCAAGCTTATTACCGAAGGAATACAGTTTGTTCTTTGACAGATAATTAAATGGCTTACTATACGATGAATTAGCATCCTTACCCTTGATGATCACCGTTGTGTTCTACGTCCAAACGGTCCTACCTTGTTATTCCTAGCCCCATTTGGGAACCAATCATTTTGAATCATTTCGATGTGGATAAAGAGAAGCAACCAAGAAAGCAGTTTTCTTATGAAAAATTCAAGTATTTTAACAATGATTGTTCAAGGGGGACCTATATAACCACGGCGGTAACATTTCCAGTGTCAACATAACATATATACGATCGTAGTGACTTTCCTGATGAACATATTCTCGTGAAACTGCTCCACATCACCGTGTAGAGAAGTATCTTCTGAAATAATGTCGATCCATAATGAACATTCACAATAAGTCAAAGATTATTTGTTTGTTGGCTAACGGTAAGCGGTGAGTTGAAAATCGACAGCAAAAATATCGAGTGTTACTGTTACATACTAGGAAAACGCGGGATGCGCGTTGTTAGACGAGCTTAGGGGTATAGAAATCTAGAATGAAAAATAATTTGTCAACCCAATCTACATCTACAGACCTTGGATCACTCCAAACGTTCAAAAACCTTACGAGAATCAGTTATGTCACGGCCTTCCTCTTCATTCGTTTCAATCGTTTTGAATTAATTGGTGGCACTTGTTGCTATAGATTTAATTGGTTCCCGTAATAGCCTAAATTGATGGGAAAATGCTTTATAAATGCGTTTTCTTCGTTATTTCTCATCCGATTGATGCGAAAAATCTCTCAAAATGTGATTAATAGTTTCCTTTATATTCGGCGAAAATTTGAGAGGTCTTGAAAAATTTTGATTTTTCAAGTATTTTCCTCCGGGTTATTCTAATGGGGATTTTTGAAATTTCTAAAATTCATAAAAAAAAGTTACCACCCGATAATGCCACAAAACTATACAGATCTAAGTTAGATGAGGAACCATGACGAAAAAAAGTTTGAAGTTGATAGCTGTAGCCGTTGAACCTGTGGAGAACCGACAAAAAAACATGAAAAAAAAAAAAAAAAACATAAAAACGAACACCAATTTTTTTTAGTATGTCAAATTGAATCCTCGCTAAAGCTCGTCTAACAAGTGATACAAGTGACCCTACACCGATGTCAACCTCTTAACGTACCCTTACATACAAATAACAAGTAGCATGTTGTGAAAGATCATTATATGGATCGACATTATTGTAGAGGATTCATCCGGAACGTCACTACCATCGTTTATATGCTATGTTGACACAGAAAGAGTCGAGTTGTGAGTGGGCTCCCTCCCCATCATGACGACTGAAACGAAACAGAGCGAGGGATAGATTTTTTCATGCCAATACTGTACCTGAAACTAATTTCAAATGTTGAAAGGAGAGATGTCAATTCAAATCCAGCAGCTCAACTCGTTATAACCAATTGGTGAAACCAATGATATTTTTGTATCTTCACTTATAATCAAAACATTCGAATTCATCGTAAATTACGGCTTCAGCATAATTACATAGGCAAGAAAATGGACGACATCCGTATGTGTGTGTATCATGTGCATGTTTACGAATTGGTGAACAATAAACAAATAAAATAAACCAACCATACAGACATTTCGTGCATTTCTGACATAAATAATACAACTGTTATTATTATTATTACCATTTCATGACTTTTATATCTCCAAATAATCCTATTTCAACCGTTTTTTTAATAATTAATATTCTATACAACCTTGGCGACGTGAGGTCAATACAGTAATGTTTGTAGTAGGAATAGTGCTGTGTCCAGTCACTTGTCATACGAGTCATTGAAGAGTGTCTCATACACGCGCAGCTAGTGGGCAGTGGTCAACAGTGATAGTCATGTCATGCACTCACGTCGTTGGCGCGACGTTGGTGTGTCTTCTGATATTATTAACGGTAAGTGTACGATGAAAATTAAAGGTAGGGATGGATTAAAATAAATATTTGTTATGCTCATTTGAAATTCGACACACAATCGTTTTTACCCAATCAAAAATGAGGATGAAACGAAAAGAATCGTTCAGAATTAGGTACAACGTAGGCGATGTTACTACCCTGAAAGAAATAATGTCAACAAATATGAAATAAAATAATTGATTATCAAGTTGACATATTCAAGAATGATTATTGAATACTTTTATAAACGTCAAATATGTATATACAAATCATAATTGGATGGGTGTGTGGCGAATATTTACATTATATTCAACTTACCGGATAATCGGGCTTAGTTTCATTTTTTGTCATTATTTTCTACGCGGTATTAATCGTGAGGCACAGTAACCAATCAATTGAACCGTTTTTTGCACATTAGTGTCGTATACGAGATTAAGTTCGAATTGTTTTTGAGCAAAATCAGTGGGACGATTATTATTTTTTAAAAAGAACGGAAACGTTGGGATATCCCCACAAGAATATCTCTGGACAGAATTTCCAAATTTTCCTACTGTATCCGTGTGGCATGCAGTTTTCACGTAATGTTGATATTGCTCTGAAATAAAAAATTGACCTATATTGAGATCACAGTGTATAAATGAAAATGTACAGATTGCAAGGCTATGATTTAATATGAGAGAAAAATATGAATGAATAGATGAATGAATAAGGAGGGCGTGAACATATTTTTGAAAATGTGTGTATATGACTTTTCGAAAACAATAAAATCTATTTTGATCATCTTACGACGCATATGCTGAGTTTTTCTAGTAAATGTACAATGGAAAAATTGTTTGAGGAAACAAACTCAAATCATGATAGGCGGCTACATATTGACGAAAGAACGCCCTAATATAGATGTATGGAACTCATAAACTACTATCGTATCATTCAATATAATTTTATATTAATATATAAATATATATTACGCCTGTATAATATATATTAGGTCCAATATATATATACGCCTGATAACATGCGGAATTTCCACTTTCAATACCCACATTTTGTTTATACATCTGCATAAAATGAAATATTCATATTAATGAATATTTGATTTTATGAAGATCGCAGACTGCCGCTCGGACCTGAATTGCTAATTATTCCTGAACTTATTGGAATCAAATTAAAATTCGGAAAATGGGTTATACTCGAAGACTAGAACCGGAAAACCCCATTTCTTTTATGAAGCAGAGCCGCAACCCTCATATTTTCTGGTTCCATAACGGTTCAATAAGTTTCTAGACGGAAGTTGAATTCACATTCAAATCGTATGCATCAAAATTAATAATTAGGCCTATATATGCAGTTGTGTTGCTACAAGTTAGAATGATGAGCAACAAACAAATGAGAATTACATTTCAAATACCGCTCTTTTTTGTATATATTGGGTTTTAACAACGCACTGTAATGATTACCAAGATCTATTGGCGTCGGATGAATGATTAATGAGATGATGGGATGATGAGATGAAAGTTTTTATGGGTAGTGGAAAGGATAGTGGGAAGGAAGCGGTCGTGGCCTATATTGTGGGAACCATCCCGGCATTAGTCAAGACTACAGAGGGAAACCACGAAAAACCCCTGTAAAGATGGACGGTGGCGGGGATCGAACCGAGTCCGATATGTCCCTTCACCTCCCGGGTCCCATGAAGCAAGTGAGCTAACCACTCAGCTACATGTGCCGGTAATACCGCTCTTATTCGATGAAACATTACGAATGTTTCGATTTTCAACTTTCTATCCTTCCATTCAGAAATCCTAAATATGATTGTAGATATAAAATCAAATGCGAAGATTGAAAGAAAAACAGCAACTTGTAACTAAAACTGGAACAGTTTGTAACTGAATTCATTTAGTTTTAGGTCCAACCCGTTCAACCCCTTGACAAACATAAGTTCGGAATTGAAGGATACTTAATAAGAAAAAATATAATATATATATTTTTTTTTAACCATCAAAACTTGATACAAAATCTTTGTTCCCCAATTGAGGCTATGGATGAAAGATGGGATCGTTTGGACGGGGCACCACAAGGGCGATCTTACCACCCTATTTTGATTAAATAAAATTATAATAGAATTATAATATAATATGATATAGGCCCTAATTATAATAAATAAAATAGCATGAACTGCATCAAAACGAAATGAATAAGATTGACTGAATCAGTGCACATCAATGAAGGGCCTACGCATTATTACAAAACGGACGAATCGAGCAAGCCACTGAGAAGAAACAATTCGTTTTTTCATTCACAATTTCAAGACCGTATGAAAGGGAGAGGAAAAACTTCAGAATGATTATTGAGAATTTCACTGAATTCACTCTACTTCAATCAGAGCAACAGTTAGCAGTGAATCGAAAACAAAAAATGTGATTTCTATATCAAATATCCATTAAAATATTCAGCAGGTATACAGAGGTATGTTCGATACCTACGAAAGTATTAAATGCATATAAAGTGACATTTCTGGAGACAAAAATGGGACACAAGGTTTAAAATTGGTGGAGTTTCCACCACTCAAGAAGTGAAGTTAGTATAATTTCAATGTGTGGAATAAAAAATATTCAAAATAATCTAACCACATGCAACACTTTCTGTCGCTGTCCCTTTGTTTTATTGTGAGGTTGCCTATCAACAGCTATTAAAATTTGGATTATTAGCATCTAGTTATTATTTGACTATTGAGGGTCATAATTAATTTTGTGAATAAGTAAAATTGTGTATTAATACCGATTTTTGAGTCCGAAATGTCCAACAATCAATTTCGAAGAGGTGGGTATATTAGTGTGAGATATATATTGGGATATTGATCTAGCCTACACCCTACACAGCTTGATGAATCATAATGAATATGGAAGCTATTGATAACGAGTAATTGGGAAGGTAAAGGCCTATACTGTTTTCGGTACTAATGAAGAACATTTTATATATGGCCAGTTTGGCATAGTGATTCAAAGCGGTGAAAGAAGTCGCGAGTGGTATTTTGACAACCAGGGTGCAAACGGTCTCGATTAATCTTCAATCTTCTAGCTCTTATACGGTCATCTTTCTGATGACCTCGGGAGGTATTCAAAGCTAACTCATCAACGCAGTACTTGAAGCGTTCTAACGGACACTTATCTCGAGGTGGAATATAGCTCTTGTGAAGTTCAATCGGAACGGCAAAAAAAATTGAAAAATCACCAACACTTACATACTATTGAAGCATACTATTGAAGCACAAGCGCTAAATGACCTCGCTGTCGATGCGCCTCAAAACCCTAATATTCATTCATTCATTGAAGCACAAAAACTTTCTATCAGTTGCGAACAATGATTATATCTCAAAGAATAGTGTTCTCTGACAATGCAATTCGATTCAATTTCAATTGGTATACAAATTAAGACATTAACGCACAAGAGAAAAAAAATACAGAGAACAAAATCAAAAAGAACATTTAGTCGGGTGGAGCCAGCGTAAGAATGATTCCTTGAACTTTCTTGTGTCTAGATAACGGATGGCGGTGTTCTGCGGGATCACTGCTTAGGCAACTCTTTCTACTCGTTACCTCCAGATGAACAACGAAGATGTCTGGTCGCGGCAATGCAACCTGTACGAAAAAGGGTCAACTCAGCTCCAACACAGATTTACCGTACACTCCCTCTAGCGCCTACTTACGACGTAAGATCACCTGCATACCACCATGTGGCTGAAGCAACTCACGCAGCTAACCACTTGGCTCGTTTGGAGCACCAAGCGAGGTTCCTAATCGATGAGGTAAACAGACTCAAGTCCGTTGAGAAGACTTTGGGAAATCCCACCACCGACCTAGATATCGGTGGTCGTTCGCTACCTGTCACCAATTATAACGCGACAGCACGAGACTCACAAATAACCGGAAATCAAAATAAAAAATTGTTCAAAAAACTTATTTCAATGGACCGTGGTAAAGATTATATTGTGAACAAAGAGGACCAGAGACTGCTCCCAAGTAATTTATACGACCTTTACAAGCCATTCCATAATCACGAGGGGGCAGTTATGAATCCAGTGGATAGAGAGGATTTGTACCGACAGGATTTTATTTCTGAATTAGCTCGTCCAAATCACGGCGCTGTGCGATCTATGAGGAGTGGAGGAATACCACTCGGTATGGAGGAAGAACACGCGAGAGAAAAAATAATAACTGTAGGTGGTCAGGAAAGATTACGTGATGGACAATGGAATAGAGTGGGAAAACAGCCGCAAATGCCGATTTCAGCTTTAATGAGATCGTCTGATTTATATGGATTGTCTATCAATGAACCCTTTACCATGTCGTCAATGAAAGGCCCAGCTGAATGCAATATAGGTATAATCGAAACGCAAGGTACTGTAGATGGCGAGAAGAAACTGAGATATGAACAATGGAACGCAGTAGACATTCAGCCCAAGGTGCTAGAAAATATTGTCACATTGGCAGACGATTCGGCCAACTATATGAAAAACATTACGGGGCCATCAGAAAAAAGCCAATACACTGGAACTTTCGCCAAGAAAAATACCACTCTGGAACAAACACTGGATACTGAAAGAGCTGTTCAAATGACCTACCAACAACCAGAATTAGAAAACGGAATAGCTTCAATGTCGGACAATCGAGAAACGGACCAATTTTCCAATGCATTAGCAGGAAGAGACACTTCTCACTCTGGCGCTGACACAATATTCACAAACTTGACTGCGAGCTCGATGAGAAATGGTAACCTAGTGTTTGTAACTGATTTGCAGGCTGATTCTATGATTGCAGGAAAAAACATAGAATTAACCAAGATGAAGGCGAAAGATATGACATGCGGTAAGGACACCACTTTAACTAAATTCGCAGCCGATTCAGTGAAATCTGGTAGAGATACAACTCTAACCAACGTGGCAGCGGACACGATGAGGAGCGGGGTGAAAAATCATTTATATAATCTGAAAGTCGACACCTTCATGGCGGATACGCAGACGAGATTGACTAATCTAGCTGCCAATCAGATGACTTCGGAAGACGGTACTACTGTCAAGCGTTTGGAAGCGCAAGACTTGATTACGGAAAACGGAGAAAATGGAGCGAACGATACAGTTGAACACGGGATGGTTGATCAAGATACCGAGTATCCTAGTTTCCAGACAACAGATAAAAAATTTAGATTTGCAGTGCCAAAGGATTTCGTCTCCGGGAATGAATATGTGTTGGAGAGTGGGGCTGTTATGAGGCAATATGTTTTGGGTGATGTTGCCTCGGAGGTCGTTCAAGAAACATCACCTGCAGCAACAAGTACTGTAACTGAAGTGGGAACAACAAATAGTGTATATGTTGCCTCAGACACAACTACAGAAGCAACAACAACTGCAGCAACAAGTACTGTAACTGAAGTGGGAACAACAAATAGTGTGAATGTTGCCTCAGACACAACTACAGAAGCAACAACAACTGCAGCAACAAGTACTGTACCTGAAGTGGGAACAACAAATAGTGTGAATGTTGCCTCAGACACAACTACAGAAGCAGCAACAACTGCAGCAACAAGTACTGTAACTGAAGTGGGAACAACAAATAGTGTAAATGTTGCCTCAGACACAACTACAGAAGCAACAACAACTGCAGCAACAAGTTCTGTAACTGAAGTGGGAACAACAAATAGTGTAAATGTTGCCTCAGACACAACTACAGAAGCAACAACAACTGCAGCAACAAGTTCTGTAACTGAAGTGGGAACAACAAATAGTGTAAATGCTGCCTCAGACACAACCACAGAAGCAACAACAACTGCAGCAACAAGTTCTGTAACTGAAGTGGGAACAACAAATAGTGTAAATGTTGCCTCAGACACAACTACAGAAGCAACAACAACTGCAGCAACAAGTACTGTAACTGAAGTGGGAACAACAAATAGTGTGAATGTTGCCTCAGACACAACTACAGAAGCAGCAACAACTGCAGCAACAAGTTCTGGAACTGAAGTGGGAACAACAAATAGTGTAAATGTTGCCTCAGACACAACTACAGAAGCAACAACAACTGCAGCAACAAGTTCTGTAACTGAAGTGGGAACAACAAATAGTGTAAATGTTGCCTCAGACACAACTACAGAAGCAACAACAACTGCAGCAACAAGTTCTGTAACTGAAGTGGGAACAACAAATAGTGTAAATGTTGCCTCAGACACAACTACAGAAGCAACAACAACTGCAGCAACAAGTACTGTGACTGAAGTGGGAACAACAAATAGTGTAAATGCTGCCTCAGACACAACTACAGAAGCAACAACAACTGCAGCAACAAGTTCTGTAACTGAAGTGGGAACAACAAATAGTGTAAATGCTGCCTCAGACACAACTACAGAAGCAACAACAACTGCAGCAACAAGTTCTGTAACTGAAGTGGGAACAACAAATAGTGTAAATGCTGCCTCAGACACAACTACAGAAGCAACAACAACTGCAGCAACAAGTTCTGTAACTGAAGTGGGAACAACAAATAGTGTAAATGCTGCCTCAGACTCAACTACAGAAGCAACAACAACTGCAGCAACAAGTTCTGTAACTGAAGTGGGAACAACAAATAGTGTAAATGTTGCCTCAGACACAACTACAGAAGCAACAACAACTGCAGCAACAAGTTCTGTAACTGAAGTGGGAACAACAAATAGTGTAAATGTTGCCTCAGACACAACTACAGAAGCAGCAACAACTGCAGCAACAAGTTCTGTAACTGAAGTGGGAACAACAAATAGTGTAAATGTTGCCTCAGACACAACCACAGAAGCAGCAACAACTGCAGCAACAAGTACTGTAACTGAAGTGGGAACAACAAATAGTGTAAATGTTGCCTCAGACACAACCACAGAAGCAACAACAACTGCAGCAACAAGTACTGTAACTGAAGTGGGAACAACAAATAGTGTATATGTTGCCTCAGACACAACTACAGAAGCAACAACAACTGCAGCAACAAGTACTGTAACTGAAGTGGGAACAACAAATAGTGTAAATGTTGCCTCAGACACAACCACAGAAGCAGCAACAACTGCAGCAACAAGTTCTGGAACTGAAGTGGGAACAACAAATAGTGTAAATGTTGCCTCAGACACAACTACAGAAGCAACAACTGCAGCAACAAGTTCTGTAACTGAAGTGGGAACAACAAATAGTGTAAATGTTGCCTCAGACACAACCACAGAAGCAACAACAACTGCAGCAACAAGTTCTGTAACTGAAGTGGGAACAACAAATAGTGTAAATGTTGCCTCAGACACAACTACAGAAGCAATAACAACTGCAGCAACAAGTACTGTAACTGAAGTGGGAACAACAAATAGTGTGAATGTTGCCTCAGACACAACTACAGAAGCAGCAACAACTGCAGCAACAAGTACTGTAACTGAAGTGGGAACAACAAATAGTGTAAATGTTGCCTCAGACACAACCACAGAAGCAGCAACAACTGCAGCAACAAGTACTGTAACTGAAGTGGGAACAACTAATAGTGTAAATGTTGCCTCAGACACAACTACAGAAGCAACATCAACTGCAGCAACAAGTTATGTAACTGAAGTGGGAACAACAAATAGTGTAAATGTTGCCTCAGACACAACTACAGAAGCAACAACAACTGCAGCAACAAGTTCTGTAACTGAAGTGGGAACAACAAATAGTGTAAATGTTGCCTCAGACACAACTACAGAAGCAACAACAACTGCAGCAACAAGTTCTGTAACTGAAGTGGGAACAACAAATAGTGTAAATGTTGCCTCAGACACAACTACAGAAGCAACAACAACTGCAGCAACAAGTTCTGTAACTGAAGTGGGAACAACAAATAGTGTAAATGTTGCCTCAGACACAACCACAGAAGCAACAACAACTGCAGCAACAAGTTCTGTAACTGAAGTGGGAACAACAAATAGTGTAAATGTTGCCTCAGACACAACCACAGAAGCAGCAACAACTGCAGCAACAAGTTCTGTAACTGAAGTGGGAACAACAAATAGTGTAAATGTTGCCTCAGACACAACCACAGAAGCAGCAACAACTGCAGCAACAAGTACTGTAACTGAAGTGGGAACAACAAATCCTGTAAATGTTGCCTCGGACACAACTACAGAAGCAACAACAACTGCAGCAACAAGTTCTATAACTGAAGTGGGAACAACAAATAGTGTAAATGTTGCCTCAGACACAACCACAGAAGCAACAACAACTGCAGCAACAAGTTCTGTAACTGAAGTGGGAACAACAAATAGTGTAAATGTTGCCTCAGACACAACCACAGAAGCAACAACAACTGCAGCAACAAGTTCTGTAACTGAAGTGGGAACAACAAATAGTGTAAATGTTGCCTCAGACACAACCACAGAAGCAACAACAACTGCAGCAACAAGTACTGTAACTGAAGTGGGAACAACAAATAGTGTAAATATTGCCTCAGACACAACTACAGAAGCAACAACAACTGCAGCAACAAGTACTGTAACTGAAGTGGGAACAACAAATAGTGTGAATGTTGCCTCAGACACAACCACAGAAGCAACAACAACTGCAGCAACAAGTACTGTAACTGAAGTGGGAACAACAAATAGTGTGAATGTTGCCTCAGACACAACTACAGAAGCAACAACAACTGCAGCAACAAGTACTGTAACTGAAGTGGGAACAACAAATAGTGTAAATGTTGCCTCAGACACAACCACAGAAGCAACAACAACTGCAGCAACAAGTACTGTAACTGAAGTGGGAACAACAAATAGTGTAAATGTTGCCTCAGACACAACTACAGAAGCAACAACAACTGCAGCAACAAGTACTGTAACTGAAGTGGGAACAACAAATAGTGTGAATGTTGCCTCAGACACAACCACAGAAGCAACAACAACTGCAGCAACAAGTACTGTAACTGAAGTGGGAACAACAAATCCTGGAGATGTTACCCCGATTACTGCAATTGAAGCAACAATGATTGCAACAATAATCACTGCACCCGGTACATCTCCGGCTGTCACAGCTGGAATCGTCGAGCCCACGGCAGCCGCAGGTGGAACCACCAAGCCAGCCGCAGGTGGAGGAACCACCAAGCCAGCCGTAGGTGGAGTAACTTCCAAGCCAGCCGTGGGTGGAGGAACCACCAAGTCAGCCGCAGTTGGAACCATCAAGCCAGCCGCACGTGGAGGAACCACCAAGTCAGTTGCAGGTAGAACCACCAAGCCAGCCGCAGATGGAGTAACCACCAAGCCAGCCGTGGGTAGAGGAGCCACCAAGGCAGCCGTAGGTAGAAGAACCACCAAGCCAGTCGTAGGTGGAATAACCACCAAGCCAGCCGCAGATGGAGTAACCACCAAGCCAGCCGTGGGTAGAGGAACCACCAAGGCAGCCGTAGGTGGAAGAACCACCAAGCCAGTCGTAGGTGGAATAACCACCAAGCCAGCCGCAGATGGAGTAACCACCAAGCCAGCCGTAGGTGGAGTAACCACCAAGCCAGCCGTGGGTGGAGGAACCACCAAGTCAGCCGTAGGTAGAGTAACCACCAAGCCAGTCGTAGGTGGAATAACCACCAAGCCAGCCGCAGATGGAGTAACCACCAAGCCAGCCGTAGGTAGAGTAACCACCAAGCCAGCCGTGGGTGGAGGAACCACCAAGCCAGCCGCAGATGGAGTAACCACCAAGCCAGCCGTAGGTAGAGTAACCACCAAGCTAGTCGTAGGTGGAATAACCACCAAGCCAGCCGCAGATGGAGTAACCACCAAGCCAGCCGTAGGTGGAGTAACCACCAAGCCAGCCGTGGGTGGAGGAACCACCAAGTCAGCCGTAGGTAGAAGAACCACCAAGCCAGTCGTAGGTAGAGGAGCCACCAAGCTAGCCGCAGTTGGAACCATCAGGACAGCCGCAGGTGTACGAACCACCAAGTCAGTTGCAGGTGTAACCACCAAGCCAGCAGCAAGTGTAACCACCAAGCCAGTCACTCTTGGAAACATCAAGCCTAGGGCAGTTGCAGCTGGAACCAGCAAGCTTTCGGCAGGCGGAGCTGCATCCGTAAAGTCTTCAAACTTTGCTAGCAGCAACTTGCGATCATTATTGACTATAAACGAGAGAGGAGCAACAAAGACTGTTGTGAATCTAGATGCATCGGAAGGCACAACGACTGTTAAAACTGTGACAGCAACCACACAGAAATCTGATTACGATAACGTCAATACGTCAGCGAGTACATCAGGAGGCCAGAAGGGTGGAAATGTAGCTGATACCGATGATCGGATGCCGATGGTGTCTAAGATTGGTGATATGCAACGTATGTTTGTCGCGAAAATTGCTGACAGACCATCTCGTGCCGTATCTGAAGGCAAGGCAGACAACTTGGATGAAAGACCAGGTAATTTAGATGAAGATGCAGATAATTCAGATGAAGATGTAGTTGGAATAATAGAGGGAGTCAATTCAGATGGCAAGGCAGATAATCAAGACGAGGATGCAGATATTTCAGAGGAAGAACCAGATGATGGAGGGGATACAGATGTAGAAGAAGATGGTGAAGCTGGAGAAGATGATGAAGATGGAAAAGCAGAGGCAGATAATTTAGATGAAGAAGCAGCTGATAGAGATGAAGAGACAGATACGATTGAAAACATGGAATATACATCAGACGAAGAGGAAAGACATAAGCTGGATGAGAAAACAGATGATGCTGATAAAATATCAAATAGCTTGAATGCAAAAGCATCAGAAAAAGTATCACATAAGAGAGTGGAGTTGGGAGCTAATCATGAAAACAAAGTATACAAATCTGTTGACTCAATGCTGAACGGCACTTCCTCCAGTGAAGAGTGCCGCTTATCCGTAAAGGGGTTCGACTCACATTGCAGGGAAGTACCATATTGGCATAGGTATGCTCACTTATTACCCTTCATACACTACAACGGCGAACTCAGATCTGAAGAATATCAAGAATTCGATGGAAATTACGACTATTGCAAGCGATAATATTGAATATGACTAGGAAAACGCGGGATGCGCGTTGTGAGATGAGCTTAGAAGTATGGCAATCTAGAATGAAAAATAACTTGTCAGCTCAATTTACATCTACAAACCTTGACTTACTTCAAACGTTCAAAAATCTCACCTGCAACTTGTTTATATTTATAGTAACCTGCAACCTGTCGCATAAACACTTTGCAAAACCAATTGATCCAAATATTCAATGAAATGTACACGTTTATTGCGTTTTCTTCGTTATTTCTCATTCGATTGTTGTAAAAATCTCTGAAAAGGTGTATAATAGTATTTTTCATATTCTGTAAGAATTTGAGAGCTTTTGAAAAATTCTTGTTTTTCGAGTATTTTTCCTCCGGGTTATTCTTATGAGGATTTTCCTAACTTTCCGATTATTTTCCGGAAAAACCTTCCGACCGATTCCTCTGAATAACAATCCCAACCTATTCTGGTATGACACCAACGTTCAGAAAAAGTTTCAAGTTGATTGATTAATTTCTCTGACCTGTATGCCGCGTACATAATTACAAAAAAAAAAAACATAAAAACGAAGCTCATTTTTTTCAGGGTGTGAAATGGAAAGCTTCGCTACGCTCATCTAATGACAACTCTTGAATCCTTGAGCTCGTATCAGACTACGATTGCAATCGTCTGTTGGAAGAGTCAATTATTTCGAAAAATTTGCTATCCCGTCCTGTTGATCCACAGGTGGTTACGACAGAAACTACTGGATTTCGCAGGCTGGGCATATGTTGAATGAAAAGTTGAAAGTAGCTCAAAAAAAGATGAGCTCAATTTTTATTGAAGAATCGATCTGTGCCGATTTTCAAATGAAAAATTGTACTACAAATAAACCTTAATGAAAGCCCAACAGTAACACTGCCGCAGTTGGTCACTACTGGTCGATTTCATTGAGATATGATAAGATAAGATTTATTTTTCATTCCAGAGGATTCAACATGACAAGATTTGTACCGGATACAAATAATTTGACAGATAAAATCTGAACATTTAAAATTTACGGATGAAATTTGACAGATAAAATAATGTAATATATACATTATTTCATCACGTAGTGAGCTCACTTCAACCGACGATTACAACCGAAAAAATAGAGAATCATCTCCATGTCTCAACTCAGCATGACCTTTGTGATGTTTGGTCTCGGCGCATGCGCAGCACGGCACAGTAACAGAGGATAGCGGCCGTGGACCGATACGATCACAGCTTCGATCTTCAATATCGAGAATATCGAGCTCGGATTAAGTTTATATGCATTCCCGATTGGCTGCTTTCTTTATATCACGCAAAATTGACATTTACCGAGTTGACAATCGCTGTTGGAGGCGACACGTGTGAATACACGCAAGTCGACAATCCGATTCAGTCGGCCCTGCCAGTTGGATATATTGACGGCTGTAATCATCCGTGTGTCAAATGCTTTAGATAGGTTATTAATGAATCAGGAATGAGTGATATATGGATGGATAATATAGCAATAGAAATGCGTCTGTATCAAGTCCTATTGGATGAAGATAGACGCCAACCAAATACCGCTATAATAAGAAAATGCAACAGGTAGTCGGTGCCGACTTGTTTCAAATCGCTTCCTGGAAACATTTATGAAGGTTGTGTAATTTATGATAATTGTGTTCACTCAGGCATAGCCAGCTATTTGTTAAAATCAATTATTGAATTCAATTTTCCACTCACTCTTGCCATCTCCCCCCCACCCCCACCCCCTCCACGGCCACCTTTCTCACACCTGGCCACTAATTCACGGCCACGAGAATTAAATTGTTTTGTCGTAACTCGGACAACAGTTGTACATGACATGACAATGACATGACGTCATTACGGACATGAAGACGAGGACGAGATGAGGATGAGATGAGATGAGGGAAGATGAGGACGTGGACATGAGTTGTAGATCATTTTTTCAACTCCCACATAATAGGTAATATCAATAACTTTGTATCACTTCATGAATCGGAAAAAGAAATACAATAATTTTTCATTGTTGTTGTTCGGATTTTTGGTATATCCTGAAATACGCAGGAAAACGTGACCGACGTTATGACGTTAACAATTTATGAAGTTTCTAGTATCATCTATACGTAGGTTTTGAAAAACTGAATTACGACGTTTGGCGTCAGAGTTTTGTAAAAAAAAATGTTAAAAAAAATTATGACAAATGAGTTGGCCTCGACTAAGAATTTGAATGGTTTGAATATTTGTGATATAATTTTGAAACAGACTGTTAATAACTGGAAATGTGTTCTGTAGACTGCTTTTCTATTATGTTCTATATGAGAAAGAACATTTGTTGGGCTTGAGTCTATTTGAGGAAATATTATGTTCAATTATCTGGAATAATCTTGGTGAAATTGAAGATTGCATTTCTGTATCCACGAAAGAAGGAAGTCGTCAAACATCACCGTTGCGAGCGTAGAGCTCTGGTATTTTAAGAGTATTATAAGAATGTTCAAGACGAGGCTCACAGTAACTGGAAACGAAACTTCAACATCAGAATTGAGTCGGAGCCATAAATTCAATAAAAGATTCAATTGAAGGGAAATTATTCAATTACCGAAGCAATTACAATTGTTTTGTTGATAGATGACCTTCTTTTGATGATATATTTCTGCATTCTTGTAACACTGTTGTTGCGGTGCTTGATAGGTTTGCATTACTAGATATATTGAAATCAGTATGCATCCCTGTGTCTAAAAATCACCATTTCAAATTGTTGGAATTGCAATGAATAGTGTATGATGAATTCCAGTATTGTGAAAATGTGTATTGAAATAAACATTCTATGATTAGCCCAACGCATCAATTATTGAATTCATCCCTGTTCATTCCTGGACACATTAATTCACAATTGTTGGTTTGTTGATTGAGTTAATCAATCATTTCCTTCAGGTTGGTAAGATCGTCCTTATGATGCTCCGTCCGAACGAATCTAGCTTGTCATCATTTGGCTCAATTGGGGAAAAAGAACACAGTGACAGTGAGTTTTCGATCATAATTAAAAATCGTTTTCAATTATCTGTAATATAATTACTTATTGGCTAGAACATTCACAATTATTCAACAACTATATTTAATATTCAACAATTAGTTTGTTCACAACAATTTGTAGAAATAATCCTAAATCATACCAATAAATAGGCAAGAGCAAACAAAGATATCCCAGAGCTGTGCAACCACCCATATACTGAAAACCAAACATGTGCTGTTACCGCGGTACAAATCGAGCAAGTTCACAATAAAATAATAATAAATAATAATAAGTAGGGGCCTATCAAAATAATCCGATTCACAATATAATTTCAATTTCAATCACCAAGACAAATTTGAATGTATTCAAATTTGATATATCAAATTTGATCCAACAATTGACACCGAAATATTTCATAGCTTTGGGGACATTCTACGTCAGAACTACCACACGTTTCGTATCGATCGGTACGATAACGATAAACCAAGAATTTATGTAACCAAACAAAAAAATGAGTTTGAAACAAAAATAGAACCAAATATTATAAATAATAGAAAATAAAATGAGATTTGTTGACAAGACAAACAACAAACGAAGACAAATGCAGATGGGAAGATCGACAATTTTATTTTTCCCAAAAATTAAAATTAGAGTATCAGTGATAGAATTGTATGAATTCTACCATATGCCCAGAAATTTGAATAGAACGCAAATGTCAGGGTTCATCACCGAAGGAATACAGTTTGTTATTTGACAGATAATTAAATGGCTTACTATACGATTAATTAGCGTTCTGCGGTGGTGAGATCACCCTGGTGTTCTTCGTCCGAACGGTCCTACCTTGTCGTTATTAGCCTCATTTGGGAACCAATGATATTGAATAATTTCGATGTTGATTAAAAAAAATGGCAACCCGGGAAAAAGTTTTCTTATGAACAATGCAAGTATTTTAACAATGATAACTCTAACGGGATCTATACATACAGCGTAACATTTTCACTATCAAATAAGGTAGATCATATGTGAAACTTTTGAGGGGGAGGAACAGATATTTTTTCCCCTTTACCAAATTATTTTCCAAGTTCTTTTTTAATAATATTTTCATTATATTGTTTTGATTGAAATCCCGCAAAAATGAATATATTAATATTTGAGCATTTATTTTCATGAACAGTACAAATGTATTGACCTTTATTTCGGTACAACCACAGCCAAGGTTTTGTGAGAATTGCGAAGACTTGATTGTGTCGTGTGTTATCAAGAAAATAATGATATTATAATTTTATGCTTTATATCCTTATGTTAATTCGGTCATATTTTTTGGTATTTCATTTGTTACGTGTAATTTTGTATTTATCCATAATTCATGCTATTTGTTATTGATGATACCAATGAAATGAACTCGAACTTGAACATAGCATATAAACGATCGTAGTGACTTTCCTGATGAACATATTGTAGTGAAACTGCTTCATACCGTGCAGAGAAAAATCTTCTGAAATAATGTCGATCCATAATGAACATTCACATAGGTGACGTGTTATTTGTATGTAGACTAACGGTACAAGCGATGTGGTGAAAATCGATACCAAAATATCGAGTGTTATTGTTACATACAAGTGATACAAGTTACATACCGTACACCAATTTCAACCTCACAGCGTACCGTTACATACAAATAATGCGTAGCATGTTGTGAATGTTCATTATGGATCGACATTATTCTAGAAGATACTTCTCTGCCCGGTGATGTGGAGCAGTTTCACTACAATATGTTCATCCGGAACGTCACTGCTATCGTCGAAATGTTATGTGACACTGAAAATGTGACGTGGGTGGGTCCCTCTTAAGCGGAAATCAGCGGCTCAACTTGATATATGACCCTTGATTACCAATCATATCAAGTAGCTTTAAAAAAAATTAAGACATTCATATATATCGTATAACAAGATCTGAGCAAATTTACGTACGTGAGAATATAAATGCCATCCGTATGGGTGTGCTTCATGTGCATGTCTACGGATTGATGAACAATTAACAACTAAACAGATCATACAGACATTTTGTAAATTTCTTATATGAGTAATACAACTGCTGTTGTTATTCTTATCATCATTGCATGACTTTCATATCTCCAATTGGTTATATTGCAACAGTTTTTTTTGATAACTAATATTCTATACAACATTGGCACACAATGTTTGTAATAAAAATGGTATTGTATACAGTATTTTGTAATACGGGTCATTAACAAGTGTCTCACAAGCACAGCTATAGTAGGTAGTGGTCAACAGTGATAGTACTAACACTTTACGTAGTAGTAGTCATGTCACACAGTCATTTGGTTGATGCGTCGTTAGTGTGTCTTCTGATAATATTAACGGTGAGTATGGGATGAGAATTAACGGTAGCATGACAAAAACAATATGTTATGCTCATTTGAAATTCGACATACAATCGTTGTTACCCAATCGAATGGGGATACGATGATCTTCCTGCTGACCTCTGAAGATATTCAAAGCTAGCTCATGAACGCAGTAGGCCAATTCAGAGCGTTTTCACAGTTACTTATTTCGAGGAGGAATATCGCCCTCGTGGAGTCCAATTAGAACGGCCTGAACAAAATTACAAACACTTTCACACAATCGTAGCACAAACACTTTCTGTCAGTTGCAAACAACAATTATATCTCAAAAAATAATGTTCTCAGTCAATGCAATGCTATCAAATTTCAATTGGTATTCAGGTATTCAGCATAAAAGAACAGAACACAAAATCACAGAATACAAAAAGATAATGAATATTTAGTTGAGGGAGGAACAGAGTCAAGATAATTCCTTGTACTTCATTGTGTCTAGATAACGGATGGCGGTGTTCTACCAGATCACTGCACAGGCAACTCTTTCTACTCGTTACCTCCAGATGAACAACGAATATGTCTGGTTGCGGCAATGCAACCTGTACGAAAACAGGTCAACTCAGCTCCAACACAGATTTACCGTACACTCCCTCTAGCGCCTACTTACGACGTAAGATCACCTGCATACCACCACGTGGCTGAAGCAACTCACGCAGCTAACCACTTGGCTCGTTTGGAGCACCAAGCAAGGTTCCTTATCGATGAGGTAAACAGACTCAAGTCCGTTGAGAAGACTTTGGGAAATCCCACCACCGACCTAGATATCGGTGGTCGTTCGCTACCTGTCACCAATTATAACGCGACAGCACGAGACTCACCAATAACCGGAAGTCAAAATGAAGAATTGTTCGAAAAACTCATTTCAATGAACCGTGGTGAAGACTATATTGTGAATAAAGAGGACCAGAGACTGCTCCCAGGTAATTTATACGACCGTTACAAGCCATTCCATAATCACGAGGGGGCAGTTATGTATCCAGTGGATAGAGAGGATTTGTACCGACAGGATTTTATTTCTGAATTAGTTCGACCCAATCACGGCGCTGCACGATCTATGACGAGTGGAAGAATACCACTTGGCATGGAGGATGGATCCCTGAGAGAAAAAGTAATAACTGTGGATGGTCAGGAAAGATTAGGTAATGGACAATGGAATAGATTGGGAAATCAGCCACAAATGCCGATTTCAGCTCTGATGAGATCATCTGATATATATGGATTGTCCATCAATGAACCCTTTACCATGTCGTCAATAAAAGACGCAGCTGACTACGATAGAGGTACAATCAAACCCAAACCTACTGAAGATGGCCAGGAGAGGTTAGCATATGGACAATGGAACGCATTAGACAATCAGCCGAAAGTGCTAGAAAATATTGCCACATTGACAGACAATTCGACCGACCATAAGAAAAACATTCCCATGTCGTCAAAAAAAGGCCCTAACAATATAACTGTCGAAACGGAACCTACCACTCTGGATCAAACACCAGATACTGGAACAACTGTTCAAATTACCAACCCACAAACAAAACTAGAAAACAGAATGGCTTCAATGTCGGACAATGGAGAGACAGACGAATCCTCCATTTATTTAGCAAGGAGAGACACTTCTTACTCTGATGCTGGCACAATATTCACAAACTTGGCTGCAAGATCGATGACAAATGGTAACCAAGTATTTGTAACTGATTTGCAGGCTGAATCTATGATTGCAGGTAAAAACATAGAATTAACCAAGATGAAGGCGAAAGATATGACATGCGGTACGGACACCACTTTAACTAAATTCGCAGCCGATTCAGTGAAATCTGGAAGAGATACAACTCTAACCAACGTGGCAGCGGACACGATGAAAAGCGGGGTAAAAAATCATTTATATAATCTGAAAGTCGACACCTTCATGGCGGATACGCAGACGAGATTGACTAATCTAGCTGCCAATCAGATGACTTTGGAAGACGGTACCATTGCCAAGCGTTTAGAAGCGCAAGCTTTAATTACGGATGCCGGAAATAATAGAGATTCCGACGACACTTCCGTACACACAACTGTTAATCACGAGATTCAAAATAGACTGTTGAAAGGGGATAGTTCAACTTTAGGAGCGACAGAAGTTGTTGATGCATCTACAGATGTCGATGAAACTAAATTACAGGTTGATACAAAAAAAGCTAAGGCAAGAGCAACAAATACAGGAGATGCAGCAAATAATGGCACTGCGACAGTAGAAAGTAGTAGTATCGCAGAGCACATTGTTATTGATCTCTTACATACAATACCTGGAAGTGCAGCAACAACAAATAATAGTGTTATAGCAACATCAACTCCAGGGGATAGAGTGATGAGAAACGCTCAATATCGGGGAGGAAAAACTAATGAGACAGCTCGTACACTCATTCAGAAACAAGGAGTGCTAAAGAAAGAAACTGTGGAAAGAAATTTTGACTCAGAATTGAAATCTATAAATGCTGGTACTTCAACCACAGAAACTGGTGTTGCAACAGCAAATCCCGGTATTGGAGTGAAAGCAGGCGCTGAAAATACTGTGGTAATGAGTGATGAGAGAGCTGGCATGGCAACCATTGAGGAACAAAGAATCGAAACTAGTGACACCAATAGCAAGTCCCGTAATTTCCAAATTGCAGACAAAATATTGAGTGACTTACTACCAACAACTTCAAATGCTGTTGATATAGATCCTGTCTCTGTTTTTACACGTGATTCAAAAATAACAATTCCTGGTGATGTTTCCTCGAACACTGGTTCCGGAGAAACAACAATTACTGGAATTGGAGGGACAACAAATTCTGGTGATGTTGCCTCAAATGGTGGTACCAAAGCAACAACAATTGATGGAACTGGAGTAGGAACAATAAATCTTGGTGATGTTGCTCCTATTGGTGGTACCGAAGCAACAACAATTAATGGAACTGGAGTAGGAACAACAAATCTTGGTGATGTTGCTCCTATTGGTGGTACCGAAGCAACAACAATTAATGGAACTGGAGTAGGAACAACAAATCTTGGTGATGTTGCTCCTATTGGTGGTACCGAAGCAACAACAATTAATGGAACTGGAGTAGGAACAACAAATCTTGGTGATGTTGCTCCTATTGGTGGTACCGAAGCAACAACAATTAATGGAACTGGAGTAGGAACAACAAATCTTGGTGATGTTGCTCCTATTGGTGGTACCGAAGCAACAACAATTAATGGAACTGGAGTAGGAACAACAAATCTTGGTGATGTTGCTCCTATTGGTGGTACCGAAGCAACAACAATTAATGGAACTGGAGTAGGAACAATAAATCTTGGTGATGTTGCTCCTATTGGTGGTACCGAAGCAACAACAATTAATGGAACTGGAGTAGGAACAGCAAATCCCGGTGATGTAGCCTTACATGATGGTACCGAAGGAACAACAATTACTTGAACTGGAAAAGAAACAACAAATTCTAGTTTTACTGCAACACGTCCTATCACTATGAGAAACACAAATATTGAAGATATATTCAGAATAGGTATTGATAAAAATCTCGTAGCAGGGTATGCTGCTACTCTTGCTGGTAATATAGCAACGGGAGGTAGTTCAACTGTGGCAAACACAACGGAAAATAATATTTTGGCAGTAACAAATGATTTGGAACACAAAAATAGCGTGGCCACTTTGAGAAATTATACAGACCTATCGAAACCCACAGCTTCTAATAATGCCGCAACAAATAATGCTGGTAATACCTATGACTATCAATAACGTAACGGGATAAGCAACATGGCGGTTTCCTTTCACACCATGCGTGCATCAAAGGGATGCCGCCTCACAAATGTTATGATGATTTGCTGGTATTATTGTGTGTTGATCTATACAAGTAATAGATGTAATGCAATCTGTGAATCCAGCTCTTTCCAACTGCGTTAAACAATATTGGGATAAATTTCATTCGAATTAGCCAATCTAAATTTAAAATACGTCTGTAAAAGCATTTAGTCCCCTAGTCAAGAGCCCTACTGCTATATTTACCATTTGATAACTGGATAATTACTCATCATCTACGAGAAAGATTAAAATCAATGCAATTGTACAACTATTTACTATATATTGAAATACGAGCCTAATACGTACAATTTGATTTGAAATTGCGAATCTCACAAATGTACACGAAAGCGCGCTGATTCCATCATGGTGAAAACGGCCTAATGTTAGAAGGATAGGACTTATGCCGTGTTGCTTATCCCGTTACGTTATTGATAGTCATAGGTAATACTCAAAACACCAATACTGGAGATGTGGTTGCAACAACCAAACCTGGTGTACAAAAACTCAATACCGGTAATGCAATAAGATCCAACACTGGAAATGTGACGGGTGGAGGTGAATCCGTCAAGTCTTCGGCAGAGAGAGATGTACCCAGCATGCCTTCAACAGGCGTGAGAGTATCCAGCAAGCCTTTGACAGGCGGAGGTGCACCCGTCAAAGCTTCTGCAGCCGCAGTTGCATCCGGCAAGCCTTCGGCAAGCGGAGGTGCATCCGTCCAGTCTTCAATATCAGCCAGCAACAAGTGGCGATCAGTGAAGATCGAAAAGCAAGGAGCAACAAAATTTGTGATTCCAGACGCATCGGGAGGCACCACGACTGTTGAAATCGTGACAGCAACCACACAGAAATCTGTTGACAATAACATCGATACGGCAACGAGTACATCGGCAGGCCAGACAGTTGAAGATGTAACTAATAGCGATACACCAATGCTGATAGTGACCAAGATTGGTGCTATGCAACGTATGATTGACAAGAAAATAGCTGACAGACAGCATATGATTGACGAAAAATAGCTGACAGACCATTTCGTGCCATAATTGAAGACACGGCAGACAAATTGGATGAAAGAGCAGGTAATCTAGATGAAGAGGCGGATAATTTGGATGAAAATGTAAATGATATAATTGAAGAAGACAATTCAGATAAAGAGGCAGATGATCAAGACAAAGATGCTGATAATCTGGATGAAGATACAGATGAAAAAAATGAAATAAAAAACTTGTACGAAGATACAGATAATGAAGACGATAAAACGAGTGAGTTGATGGATAAATTGAGGCGGATAATTTGGATAGAGAGGTAGATAATCTAGATGGAGATGCAGATAATCTAGGAGAGGATACAGATAAAGAAGATGAAAGATAAAACGTGAATATATACATTGGACAAAATGGAACCATATAAGATGAATGAAAAACTGGATAACGCTGATGAAAAATAAAATAGCTTGGATGCAAAAGCATTGAAAAAAGTATCACATAAGATAGTGGCAGTAGATCAAGAGTAAAGTTGGGAGAAATCGGTTGATTCAATGAGGTACAGCACTTCCTCCAGTGAAGAGTGCCGTTCACCTGTAACCGGGGTTGACTCACATTGCGGGGAAGAACCCTATTGTCATACTGAGCCCTGGTACAGCACCTCCTCCAGTGAAGAGTGCCGTTCACCTGTAACCGGGGTTGACTCACATTGCGTGGAAGAACCCTATTGTCATACTGAGCCCTGGTACAGCACCTCCTCCAGTGAAGAGTGCCGTTCACCTGTAACCGGGGTTGACTCAGATTGCGTGGAAGAACCCTATTGTCATACTGAGCCCTGGTACAACACCTCCTCCAGTGAAGAGTGCCGTTCACCTGTAACCGGGGTTGACTCACATTGCGTGGAAGAACCCTATTGTCATACTGAGCCCTGGTACAGCACCTCCTCCAGTGAAGAGTGCCGTTCACCTGTAACCGGGGTTGACTCAGATAGCGTGGAAGAACCCTATTGTCATCCTGAGCCCTGGTACAGCACCTCCTCCAGTGAAGAGTGCCGTTCACCTGTAACCGGGGTTGACTCACATTGCGTGGAAGAACCCTATTGTCATACTGAGCCCTGGTACAGCACCTCCTCCAGTGAAGAGTGCCGTTCACCTGTAACCGGGGTTGACTCACATTGCGTGGAAGAACCCTATTGTCATACTGAGCCCTGGTACAACACCTCCTCCAGTGAAGAGTGCCGTTCACCTGTAACCGGGGTTGACTCAGATTGCGTGGAAGAACCCTATTGTCATACTGAGCCCTGGTACAGCACCTCCTCCAGTGAAGAGTGCCGTTCACCTGTAACCGGGGTTGACTCACATTGCGTGGAAGAACCCTATTGTCATCCTGAGCCCTGGTACAGCACCTCCTCCAGTGAAGAGTGCCGTTCACCTGTAACCGGGGTGGACTCACATTGCGTGGAAGAACCCTATTGTCATACTGAGCCCTGGTACAGCACCTCCTCCAGTGAAGAGTGCCGTTCACCTGTAACCGGGGGGTGGACTCACATTGCGTGGAAGAACCATATTGTCATACTGAGCCCTGGTACAACACCAATGTTGGACGGAATTCTTTCTTGGGTCAGCCCATTAGACTCTGGAATGACCTGCTCCAAGACCATATGGAAGTATTTCCCAAAGAGCTCTTCTACTTCGATACAATTATAAATAATATTTGTTTGTAATTTATATACTCATTCTTATTGTCATACTTTACCAATATGTATGTATAACCACAAATCTACAACCACTGGGTTTTAAAAAATCCAAAGTTGTATGTAAAAAATATACAATAATAATAAATGAATGAATAAAATAGGTTCACTTATCAATTACCCTACATACACTACAACGGTGAACTCACTCCTAAAGAATATCAAAGATTCGATGGAAATTAAGACTATTCTATTACAAAAGATAATATTGAATATGATAAATCCTGGATCTTAGAGCTCGTATCAGGCTACGAAATCTTGCAATTGTCTGTTGGGAGTCAATCACCGAAAATTTTGCTATCTTGTTTCGTTACTCCACGACTGGTTACGACAGAAACTACTGAATTCTGCAGGCTGTGCGCATGTTGAATAAAAAGTAGAAAGTAGCTCAAAAAGATTTGTTCAATCGTTATTGAAGATTTGATCTGTACTGACTTCCAAACGACAAGTATCACAAATAAACCTTCACAAAAGCCTGGTAGAAACACTGTCGTACACTATTGGTATTATTGGTATATTACACTACTGGCAGTACACTATTGGTCGAATTCAATTGCGTAGTGAGCTCACTTCAACCTACGATTGCAACCAGAAAAAAATTGTCTCCATGTCTCAATTCAGGATGACCTTTGTGATGTTTGGTATCGGCACGTGTGCAGCAAGGACAGTAAAAGAGGATTGCGGCTATGGACCGATACGGTCATAACTTCAATCTTCAATGTAACAATATATATCGAATATATCGAGCTTTGATTTCATTTTTACATACTCCTGACTGGTTGCTCCAATTATTCCACGCGAAATTGGGATTTACCGAGTTGTAGCTCGCTGTTGGATCGCGACACGTGCGAATATACACACAAGACAACAATCCAATTCAGTCGGTCCTACTATAGTTGGAGATTGTGACGGCTGGAATGGTCCGTGTAAATGAAAGGAAGGCACGATTGCATTGTATTATGAATATTGTAATGTTGAATAGAAATGAATAGAAATATTAATAGAAATGCGTCTGTATCAATAATGTTATCATAGATGAAGATAAACCCCAATCAAATACCATGCAGTATAATACTAAGAAAATGCAACAGGATTGAATAATTTGAATATTTGTAATGTCATTTTGAACTATCCTGATATTATAGAACATTTCACAAAACTGGAATACTTTTAACTGCAATTCCAACAATTACAAGTTTGAAAGCACATTATATAATAAAGTATTATGAATATTACTGTACTACAGCCAACACTCATCTATCAAATTGCGATGTTCAGATATAATGTACAGTATTCTAATTATTATAATTTCAATATAGTAATGCAAACCGATTTCCACAGTAGAAGTATATTCACGAGAGAAGAAGGCCGTCTAACAACAGAATAATTGTAAATGCTTCGGTAATTGAGTAATCTTTCATTGAATGTATGGATTCAATTCTTGTGATAATTTAAGTTCCGTTTCCAATTATTGCAGGCCTGAGCCTCGTCCTGAACATCCTTATGATACCCTAAAAATACAAGAGCTCTACGCTCACAACAGTGATGTTTGACGACTCTCTTCTTTCGAGGATACTGAAATGCAACACTTAATTCCACTAAGATTCCAGATAATTGAATATATTTCCTCAAATAGACTCAAGATTAACATGCATGGATTTGAACAAATCAATGATGGTTGAATAGTTCTTTGAATTGAACTTATTGGTTCACTATTTTCAGTTTGTTGATTAAGTTAATTATCATTTCCTTCGACATGATAAGATCGTCCTTGTGGTCCCAGTCCAATAAACCTACCTTGTCCTCATGTGACTTAATTGGGAAAAAATGAGCAAGTTGTATCAAGTTTTTGATCATAATGAAAAATCTTACAAATCACTTACAATATAATTACATGGGTTTGAACATTTAAAATTGATCAACAACTATTCAATACTGAACCACTAGCTTTTTCCCCACAATCTTGAGAGAATTTACCGATGAATGGGCAACAGCATACTAAGTTATCCAAGAGCTGTGCAACGTCAGTCAGCCATATACGAAAAACCAAAAATGTGCTGTTGCCATGGTACAATTGCACCAGTTTCTTCTATTTGCACCATGTGTCTTGAGTTCAGTTTCAATTGGATCCCTACTTTACGGAATTTTCATGCACAAAAACAGGAAGGCAAAAGTACGTGTTCTTGTAATTTTTCGCGCAGCGCAGCGTATACTGGAATGAGGATGCTACCAAGAGTGAAAGTGGGCTTGGCGTGTCTACTTAAAAAGATGTGAAAGTGAGTGGAGAGGTTGTACGTATTCGAGGAAACGATCAAAACCTGACCCAAATAACCCTGAGCAATTCCCCGAAACAGTAGCTCTCACGGCATTATTACACACCAATCCCACGTTCGCTCTTGGTAGTATTCGTATTCCGCTATGCGCTCTTCAGCGCCCCCCTTATCTCTACATGAAGTCTTCTCTGTAGCATTTCTCGCACAAACAGTACAAATACACTATAGACGAGCGAGTAAACCTGTTGACGATCAAAATAATCTGAACCACAATATAAATCCAATTTCAATCACCATGACAAAATTGAAAGATCTAACAATTAACCCTGATATTTCATAGCTTTGGGACAGTCTGCGTCAGAACTACCACAAGTTTAGTATCGATCGGTACGATAACGATAATCCAAGAAATTATAGAACAGAACAATAAAATAATTTCGAAACAAAAATCAAACCAAATATTAAAAATAATGGCAAAGAAATTGATATTTGAAAACAAGACAAACAATTAACGAAGGCAAATGGGTGTCAGGTAAGAAGATCAACGATTCCTTTTCCAAAGTGCAAATGCAGGATTGTTGATTACCTGTATCCCTCAAGTTATCGCCATAGGAATATAGTTTGTTATATGAGTCACAGATTGACAGTTCGTTACATCACTTACAGTATAAATTATTATTATTATGGGGTGGTTAGATCGCCCTTGTGTTCCCTGTTCGAACGGCCCTACCTTGTTATCCTCAGCCTCATTTGGGGAGCGCTGATTTTGCATCATGTTTTATCTTGTAGGCCTACACTAAGAGAGCAGTTTTCTTACAATTAATTCAACTCTTTTAGCAATAATTATTTCACACAGATCCATTATGGATCCATCCAAGATCCAAGATCCATTATGATTCCAATCGAATCCCTTCCAGTTCTACCATATGATTCTATTCAGAAGTGAGTAACCGAAAATAGTACCTGCTTCCGCTCCCCGTGGCTCATTCAGCTAAGATACTACATTGAAGCTGAAGCCTAGTGAAGGGGTGGGTTGAGAAAATTATTCACATAACATCCACTCATCCCTATCTCCACTTGACTTAGCTGGTGGCAGTGGCGTAACTACCACAGGGGCAGCCAAGGCAGCCGCCCCGGGGTCCACGGCCCGGGGAGGCCCATGCTGTATTCCCATAGCTTGCTACTTCAACTACATTTTGGTGATTAGTCAACTATTTTTTCTCTCAAGAATAAGTACCATTTAATCTTTACCTTCAATAGAACCGTTTTGTTTCATAGAATGACATAATTGTGAATGTATTTTAATCGTAATTCTGAGTGTATTTTAATCGTCTAACAATAGTACATTGAAAAAACATGAAATATGGAGGTTGCATGTTGAATGATATCGAAATTTCATCATTTGAATTGATATGCAGTTTTTTGGGGAGGGGGGGCCATGTGAGTCCTTTGCCTCGGGGCCTGAAATTCCCAGTTACGCCAGTGGCTGGTGGTAAAGTAGTTGGGCGAAAAAAGTCATCACTGTAATTATACTGAATACTGGAAAATGTTCAGATCCGTCATATATTTTAATCATGAAACCGAAACTTTCATATTTTTTTCGGTTTTGGTTCCACCCATCAGAAAATAAGACTTCTGGACCCTTATTCTCGAGATTATGAGATCATGAGATGAGATTATTTGGGTGGAATTCTGGTAATCTCACTGAAAATGGCTGATTGGTATTCTCGAAACACTAATTTCACATTTCATGGCAATCCACATTTCACTTGAAAATCTTATCACTCATTTGGTTAGTGAAATGTCAAAGTGAGTTGTAAAATATTGTGCATAGCACTCGCGATGGCTTCGCATCACTGCCACAAGGATAATTAACTGGGGAAGCCAGTGTATCCTATTTGTTTACATTTTCATGAGTCGCTATTGGCTATGATCTGCTGGCCTCCTGAAGGGTATCTCTCATATAATAAAAACAATTTCATTTCATATTTCACGATTTTTCAACTCGGGAATAGCAAAACGGTGAGAAGTGAGATAAAAAAAGTGAAATGAGATAATAATCTCATCTCATTTCACTCATCTCATTTCATAATGTCATAATCTCGAGAATAAGGGTCCAGGTTCCGACATCAAACCAAAAATGAAGATTCTATCCAGTTCAAGGTTCTGGTTGATGTTCGCCTCCTCGGTTCAAATTACAATGATTTGAAAGTTATCATCATTCTCTGTCCATGTGGTAACATGTATGACTGACAGCAAAAATTTGCATCTGTTCAATTGTTGACTAGTAAATCCTCGAATAAATAAATATAATATTGCACTTCACAACACATCCAAATGCTCAAACAGTATAACAAAACACATTGTTCACGTTTATATATATGAAAACAAGATGAACATCATGCAACAATAATATTTCACAATGTATGTTATGGAAATGAGTCTTGTAAGACATTACTGAACGTATGACTGTATTGAACATACTGATGTTGTGTTCTGGAGACATGTCTGTGTGGGTATTTAATAGAGCATAAAAGTGAAGGGAAGGCACAGTACGAGCTAAACCAAGTCACCGAAAGTCACCTAGAGTCTGGCTGGTAGAAATGGTGCGCTCCTCTGTTATTTGGATGGCTTTTGCTATCTTCCTGCAATTAGCATTGGTAAGTCCTCACTATTACTACTATGATGTGCTGCACCAAGTAACGTCACACAATGTTAGATGAGTCAAATGACAATATCTACCAACTGATAGTAATCAACAGTAATCTTTGAAGTTCGACAAGTTCGCCTTATTACATGGATAATAGCTATCGTACCAATAGGAAACAGCGTGTACTAGAGTTGTGTAACTAACTATAATATACAAAAAATAAAGAATGTGCTGTTAGCACAGTGCAAATTCCACTTGATTTTTCAATATTGAACTACGCATCCAAAGTTTAGTTTCAATTGGATACTTTATAAACTTGTCGTGCACAAAAAGAAAACCAGGCCAAATCAAGTCTACACGTAATTCAGTATTTTTCCTGTCTATACATTGGAGTCTTCTTTCTAATATCTCCCACAAATTGAAAAAAACAGTACAATAGTCGACCGAGTGAATTTCGAAGATCACAATAATTCAATTCACAATTTAATTTGAGCTTTAATCATCATGCAGAGCTGAAAGATCAACAGAGCTCGGCAGTTTCCATCAAAAATGGATGCTCGAGAAAAAAAAGTGTCAGCTGTGTGGTAAGATATAATCCAAGGTTGTAAAATTAGCGAGTTCAGATAACAATACCTTAATATATAACCAACGGTTGAGAGATATTTGTCGAAATGCACTCGATGGCTTATCACTTCCGTTGTTATGCAGCTTTGAACAATTCCACCTGTTGATCATAGTGAAGCTATAATTGATTCTCAGCCTCAATATTTCACACTTTTTTTTAATGGTCCTACTGGTATAAATTAAAGTATGAAGTTATAATGTATGTAGTAGAACAATATTAACTCCAGGTAACTTGCATTTTCATCGGATTATATTGAAAAATGAAATATTTTGCAAATATTTTTCTTAGATGTAGGGCCTACTGATACCAAACTTCTCAAAACATATTTTTCATAATGAATATTTTGTATTATTATTTGGAAGATGTAAAAGTGATGACAAAGTGTGGGAAAGACTGAGCCCTCCCTTCACAATGACCGTTGTGTGGTGTTTACTCTCACGTTCTGCTCTAGCTGGCGCAAGGTAATCCAGAAGTGAAAAAGGAAGATGTGCCAGCAGTTGAAAAGGCTGCAAATAAAGACGCAACCGATGAAGACTTAGCCGATGAAGACGCAGCCTCTCACTCGGCTGCCAACGAAGAAGCTGCCGACGAAGACGTTGCCGATGAAAACGCAGCCGACAAAGACACAACCGATGAAGACGCTGCCGATGAAGACGCAGCCGATGAAGACCCAGCCGACGAAGAAGCTGCCGACGAAGACGTTGCCGATGAAAACGCAGCCGAAAAAAACGCAACCAATGAAGACGCTGCCGACGAAGACGTAGCCGATGAAGACGCTGCCGATAAAGAAGCTGCCGATGAAGACGCAGCCGATGAAGACCTAGCCGATGAAAACGCATCCGACAAAGACGCAGCCGATGGAGACGCTGCCGACGAAGACAATGCCGACGAAGAGGCAGATGATGAAGACGTTGCCGACGAAGACAATGCCGACGAAGACGTTGCTGATGAGGAATTTGCTGATGAAGACGCAGCCGATGAAGACGTTGCCGATGAGGAATTTGCTGATGAAACTGCTGAGGATGAAGACCTGGCCGATGAAGAACTTGCCGATGAAGAGAATGATGAGGAGGTAGCCGACGAAGAATTTCCCGACGAAGAACTTGCTGATGAAGAACTTGATGATGAAGACCTGGCCGATGAAGAATTTGCTGACGAAGAGAATGATGAAGAAGTGGCCGATGAGGATGTCGCCGATGAAGAAAATGCCGACAAAGAAGCAATCGACAAAGAGGTTGCCGATGAAAAAGCAGAAGATGAGGCTGCCAATACAGAGAAACCAACTCCTGAAGAAGTCATGAAAAAACTGAGTGACCTCATCAAGCAAGCTAACACTATAAGCGATCAAGTCGTAAAGGATCTAGACCAATGTGTGATGAACGCACTTCCAACAACAACAACAACAACAACAACAACAACAACGACGACGACGACCCCACCTCCACCTCCACCACAAGACCCGCCAGCGGAAGATGATCCGTCAGCGGGAAATGATGCACATCCAGAGTCCAGTAAACTGGTCTGTGGGCCCCCGCCCCCACCCATGTGTGTACCAACCCCGCAGTTCATAGAGCCGTATGAGGGCGCTAGTCCAGAGCATTAGTTCATCACATCCAAGCGAGTGCATGAATATGCCAAATCAATTTCATTTAAATTGATACGCATTAAATTATGGACACTTGATGCCAGCAGGTCTGGATTCAAGAATCCAGCGCCCCTAAGCTGAACCTATTTCAGCACCGCTATACTTTATTTCAAAATGTGTATAAGGGTAGTGTCACGAATGTAAAAAATCTTTCGGTCAATGTAAAAAACACGTGTCACGTCAACGTATTTCTGCTCGTTACTCGACATTACCAATGATGATTTACTAATTGAAGGGATATGTAGACGACAGGGTGTTATCCGGGATGAATTTCTAAGAAGAAGTACCAAGGGGATTTTTTTTTGAATACCGGTATCATGTTTTTAGATTATATTCTGCAAGTGGTAGATATTGGCCAATTTTGTTGTAGTGCTGTAGAATATGAATGGGAATAATAATGAGAATAAGTGTGTAATACTTTTGATTTCATTTTTACCTTCCTAAGTTGTAACTCTTGTTGGATTTTTTGATACGATTTCATTTTATTTTAAGCAAAATTTTGAAAGCCCTGAAGAGTGCGAGCACCCCGGGGCTCTCGCGCCCCTAGGCTTCAGCCGGGCCAGCCTGTTTGTGAATCCGGGCCTCAATGCCAGTGAATAATAATACTGTCATTCGAAAACTAACTTCCGACCGTGATTTTTAGATGTTTGTATATTTTTTTTTTTCAATTCAATTCAAAAAAGTTTTATTCCAAAAATACTTACAAAATACAATAACATAAAGAGACAAAATTACATATACAATTAAAATAGAGAAAAAATTACAAATATAATTATAATATAATGCCAAGTCCTTAATTAAATAGTATAATCTAGGAAAATTTGTTTTTGAAGTGAAGGAATACCCACATAAGCAAAGCTTGTGTGTGGGAGAGGAGTCAAAGAAGAAAATTTTCATTTGAGTAGCATGATGGGAGTTTTTACAGAGAATTAGGTGTTTTACATGTGAGTGGGTAGCAGTAATATAATATTTCATCAGATTAAATAGTTTTAAGAGAGGTTACTACAATAGAAGGTAGAAGAGTTTTTGTCAAAGAGGAGTTCAAAATGATTTATTGGTAAGTCTGTGATCCATAGAATCAATTTGCCTTTAAATTTGGAGTATGTGTTCGAGAGTTTAATTTCTACAGGTAGGGAATTAAAAACTTTAGGGCCTAAGTAGTTTATTTGCCTTTGTCCAAGAGACGTCTTTTTTCTAGCAACATTAAGGTTAGTTGCGATGTTTCTAGTCTCATGTGTGTGATTTGTGTTTTTGAAAGTTGTTATATTTTTATAGACATGAAGGAGTAGAGATTTTGTGAATAGTTGCCTTAGGGAGAGAACACCTGTTTGATAATACAATTTTTCTGTGCAATAGTCCTTAGGTACGATTAACATAAGTTTTAGAATGTGACTTTGGACAGTTTTCAATGGCTTGAGATGTGAATCTAATGCACCACCCCATCCCAAAATTGCATATTGTAGGTATGATTGAACAAGTCCTGAATAGATAAGTTTTAAGTTGTGAAAATTAAGTATATTTCTAAGTCTAGTGAATTTATAGGTTATTGCTCTGAGTTTAGTAGTTAAATTCTCAATGTGAGGTTTCCATTTAAGTTGATGATCTATTATTATGCCTAAATATTTAGTATTGTTTACTTGGTTTATTTTATAGCAGTTACAGTTTGGGTTGAGTGCAGTACAGTATGATTCATGCAAAGTAAGTTGAATGTCTTTAACCAATGGAGATTGACTGTCATGATTAGTGAAAGATAGAAAAATTGTTTTTTGTAAGTTTAGTGTCAGGAGATTTTCATCAAGCCAATTTTTTACAGTTTTAACTTCAAACTCCGCTTTTTTAAGAACTTTTTCTTGCGTTGTATCTGAGAAAATTAAGGCAGTGTATACGTGTATATTACGTGTATACGTAAAACATATTTTAATAAATTATATTAATGTGTATCACAAACTTTACAATTCAAATTGTTGTGATAATTTTGTTTGAAGAAATGATGATGATCACTCTCTTTGAATATATTTTTTCAAATCATGACAGCAGAAACATATATTTAAATATTTTAGATTATCAAAAACATGAAGAACATGGAATGTCTCGAAAGTGAGGGAATTACGGTGTTGTCAAGATCGCTTCAGAGGGCCAGACTATGTATGGACTGACACTAGCAAACTCGTCTTCTCCACGCTGCCCTTCTCCAGCTCTGGCTAGCAAATGCCGAGTTCGTCTCGAGTGTTTGCCTGCTCCGATGTTCTCGATCGATTCAATATTTCAGTACTTCAATGCGATATTGAATTGGAACACCCAATGTTCGATAAATTCAATATTGAAACAATATTCAAGAAATTCCATATCGAAATAGTGATCGATATTGATTCAGTAGATCGTAGTGAAATTCAAATATCAAATCAGGGTATCTTCAAATGACCACAAATGAAATAGATCCAACTGGCCTACTGGTAAAGTCACGCCTATTTTGAGTCGTCAATTGTATCAACTGATAATTAGTGAATTGAGAAAAAAGTGGCAAATCAACTCTTAATCACCCTTAGTCATGTTCGTTATTTGTGTACCCTAACTAATAACAAATTATTAATATCTAATTACACTTGCTACAGTCGACTCTTGTTGTGTTGGTCTAAATATATGTACAGAATTGGTACAGAATTACAAATAGAATAAGATATTGCAATTTTTATTACAACTCTGTCATCTGGTTTCCATTTTCCAAACTTCCTGATGCTTATAATTACCCCCACCGACAGTGAAGTTATTTGGGAGCACGAATGAGGGAATGATATATATGAGTGATAATTTCAAATACCTATAGATATCTCATGAATAGAAGATCAGCTACGTTACAAAGCTTATATTTCTTCTTTCGTTACATTCAGAATTTGAAGACGTATTTTGGTGGATCTATTAGTAAAGTTGGTGAAGTGAGTGAAATTTCAGCTCCTTGCCTATAAAAATTCAAGCTCCTTTCTTAGTCCTTGCATAAAAGCAGAACATGTAAACTACCAAAATGTATTAAAGTTCCTAAACAAAAGTTCCTTGACAAGGATAATTCTTATGATTTTCTGATGATAAGATGGAACGTATATCGAATAAATAAATGGAAATGAATGAATGAATGAATATTAGGGTTTTAAGGCGCATCGACAGCGAGGTCATTTAGCGCTAAATGGAAATAAATGGCAAGTTCTTTCAATACCAGCTGTCAGGTTGGGTCACCCGACTGTTAGTATTTATCGACCAGCAATGATCGATCGGAAGAAGCATCAATAAATCAAGAGTAACTTGACTCAAAACTTGAGATCGTTTCGTCAACGATTTACCGGAACTAGCTCTTGATGGTTATCACACGGAAAGTAAAAACCACTTCAGACCATACAGTCAAGTTGATAAAAACTTCTCAAGGAAATTGAACTCGTTCCTACATCCAATGAGAATAGTAACAAGTTATTGTCAACGTTCCTTGTAAAAAAGAACACGTAGTTTTCTTCCAAGTCCCAGGACAATAATGTGTTCATTTTAGTAGGTTACCATCTCTGATAATTGTAATAACAATTCAACTATGATAACAATGACATTGTTTGTTTGATGGGTTACACGTTTGTTTTTAAGCCGAGCGTTGCCAGATTGAATCACGCTGCCATCAAGCTATTTTCTTTTCATAAAACTTATCGAAAAACTATCGAATTGGTTAGGGTCAGGTGTCGTTGGGCTTTTGTCTCCTAGAATGTTTCAGTATCAATTTGAAGTTGAAAATGCAAGGTGGGCACCAGAACACTGCGCCAGTCAAGTTGTTCTAGTTGTAGTTGATGAGAAACAAAATTTCCGAGACTATATTGTGGCGTCTCAAGTATTCTTTTCAAGAACTTGTATATTATGCCTGAGCCCAATTGTGTCACTAATGTTACCATTGTATTGATAAAAAATAGCATTATCATTCATTTATGATGAGGAAAGTGGAACCAGTGAAGGAAGGGGCAGATGCAAAGACAATGATATACGCTGATGATATCCTGGTATGGGGAGACAGTAGGGAAGAGGTGCAAGACAAAGTTGAGAGATGGGAAAAAATTACTGAGGAGTTTGGGATGAAGATTAGTGCGGAAAAGAGCAAAGCTATGGTGATGAGCAGAGAGAAGAGAAAAAGTCAAGAGAAAATAAAACTGCAAGGTCAGGAACTGGAGGAAGTAGAAGAGTTCGCATACTTGGGAAGTGTAGTAAGTAATACGGCAAAAGTGGAGCTTGAGGTGAATAAGAGAATAGCAAAGGCGGACGGACTATTCCAAAAAGTAAGGAAGCTGATTTGGAACCAAGACTTTCCGAAGAGTGGGAAGACACTTATTTATAATGTATACTACTTGCCAATTTTAACATATGGAGCAGTTACATGGACATTGAATTGGAGAGATGAGAAAAAAATGGAGGCAGCAGAAATGAAGTTTGTGAAGAGCATAGCAGGAGTGTCAAAGTTGGAGAAGAAGAGAAGCAGAATGATAAGGAAAAAAGTGGAAGTGGAAAGGTTAGCATTCAAAATGGAGAGAGAGAGACTCAGGTGGTATGGACATATGCGGCGAATGGATAAGGGAAGAATTCCGAGAGTTATGTTCGAGTTAGCGGGAAAAGATGGAGCTAAGAGAAGAGTTGGAAGGCCGAGAGAAAGGTGGCAGGAGGGAGTAAAATGTGGTGTAGTCAATCGAGGAGAAAAATGGGAGGTAGTGATAGATGAGAGATGGTGGGAGGATCGGGAACGGTGGAAGGAACTCGTAGGAAGAGAAGAAGAAGAAGAGGAAAGTAGAGGTGAAGAAGAAGAGGAAGAAGTCGGAACTGGTAGGAACTGATGGAGAGATGAATCCTGCCCTAGATGAAATTGTGGAAACACCCCCTGGCCCAATCTAATTGGTTATATATATATATATATATATATATATATATATATATATATATATATATATATATATATATATATATATATATATATATATATATATATATATATATATATATATATATATATATATATATATATATATATATATATATATATATATATATATATATATATATATATATATATATATATATATATATATATATATATATATATATATATATATATATATATATATATATATATATATATATATATATATATATATATATATATATATATATATATATATATATATATATATATATATATATATATATATATATATATATATATATATATATATATATATATATATATATATATATATATATATATATATATATATATATATATATATATATATATATATATATATATATATATATATATATATATATATATATATATATATATATATATGTATATATATATATATATATATATATGTATATATATATATATATATATATATATATATATATATATATATATATATATATATATATATATATATATATCAGGGCCGTGCATTCCAGGTATGCGGGGTATGCGGCGCATACCCAATCATAATTACACATTACACATCTAATTTAATTGTGTTCTCTGAGATTATCTAGTGAATTGTTTTCGAAATTGCGGGTCAATATTTTCGGTTAAGAGTATAGTTTTGCTAACTGCAAGCGCAAGAATAAGAGTAACTCGTGTTGGGTATGCCGTGAAAACATCGCATCGCCAGGGTAGCGAAGGAGTGGATTACACGCGCAGATTTACCGTTCTAGCCTAGACTCATCAAGCGGGGGAGACATCGCGAAAAGGTAGGCTTGGTATGCGATGAAATGATCGCATGCCGTGGATTTTTCTCTAGGACACATCACGTACAGCAGTCTCAGGCCAGGCCTATAGTCACGTGTGAACTTGAGCAAGTGTTTAGGTATTGTATTTGTAGGTTATAAATGAGAGTAATCACAAATGTAAACGTATGAAGTTTGGTGATTTATGAACAAGTGAGCTAAGTTCATATTGAACACTGAACAGATTGTAATAAATTAATCATCATTAAATTCAGTGTTTTTCAATTCTCCTATTAGTATGGAAGTAACCGTCGACCACATAGAGGTGACCCCAGTCACTGTGGCTAATCTCTAGCTAGCCACTACTACATTGATAAAAATAATAATCAACGTTATGACGTGTAAATCAAAACAAAACAGTGTATCAAAAACAGTAACACATGCGAGACCGAACACGCGCAAAAGGCTAGCTCGCTAGGCCTACCACTATACGCTACCGGTGAGATTGGAAATAGAAGCACAAAATCACATTCACAGTGAGTGAGTGAGTGAGTCCCTTGGTCACTCTTAATTTTATCATGTGTTGTGACGGCAATTAAATAAAGATGTGTTTCGTAGCGAAATTAACATTATGTCAAAGCGCAAAGCAACCATGCAATAATGAATGTCTATTATTTCAGGAAAAGTGGAGAAATATGTACTTTTTTTCACCTACTTCCAGGGCAAATCGGTCTGTTGTCAGTAATATTGCATTTAAAAAAATTGAAACACTCTGAGCAAAAGTCTACCATAGAAAAAATAATTTGTTTTCCCTTTATTTTTCCATCTGAATCCATTCATACGTTCCATCAAAGGTCAACAAAATACACCCAAAATTATGGTTTGAAAAAAATTCCCTGCGGGGCTAAAATGGGGGGCCTTGCCCCCCAAACCCCCCGCGGGTCACCGGCTTCGCACATACTACCCTGTCTGTGCCAATCGTTCTTCTTAAGAGTAGCATACCCAGCAAAATAATCACCGCACGCCGCTGATATATATATATATATATATATATATATATATATATATATATATATATATATATATATATATATATATATATATATATATATATATATATATATATATATATATATATATATATATATATATATATATATATATATATATTCATTTCTTCAATATGACTGGTCTAACTTCGAGATTTTGATGAAAATATATATTATGCAAATTATGAGTAGGCTGTATAATTCCAGTGTTTAAATTCAATACATTGTCATTTTTCCAATCACCATTTCCAGTTCTTCTCCTTAAGGTGATTTCTAAGAGGTTTTTCATATACATTTGTGATATCAATTGTATCTGTTAGGCCTACAGTTACTATATTGTTCTAGGACCCCTTATTACCAATAGTAAATATAAGCTAATTATTAATTGGGGTACAAAAATACCATTGGTAACCAAGGGTGATAACAAGTTAATCCACTAATTATCGCTTAATCACAAATTTGTTATTCGTAAGACGGGACCTGAGATCAATAGATCCGAGTGTCTATAAAAAAAGTTCCGTGACAATTTAATCAATGCCTAAGCTGTCCAGCCTGTGCAGAGCGTTAAATTCGAAAAAAAAAAGACTGAGAAAGTACCACAAGCGCCGTCTGGTGGTCTTCGCTTCCGATGGTACTATATATGATTATACGTACTTACATCGGATGCAAATAGTACTTAACATGGTAATTTTTACGAGGCATATATTTACTATGGAAATGCCTTGTATAGTGAAACCTCTATGCATCGTTTTTCAAGGGATCAAGAAGATAAAACCATCCATGCAGGAAAACAATCTATCCAGGAAAATTTAATACTGATTATATAGGAGTGGGGTGTGAAAAAAAGGAATAATACAAGCAGGAAAATGATGGATTCGGGAACGATGCATAGAGGTTTCACTGTATAATAAGTTTAGGGGAGGTCATAAACGCAAGCTTCACTACTCATAATGTGATTCAAGATGGTTGCAAAACCTGATTAAATGAAAAGAATAACTGACCAAATAGTCACTACTAGTAATAATAACATAGTAGTCAATAGTAACAAAAATTAGACATAATGTGTGGACATCATGCAGCGATCTCATTATTGGTGCCTCCAATCAGCGGTAGCCTTTACAGAAATTTTCGTGCAGTGCCATCGAGTGTAAGAAAATTAAATAGACACGACTTGACAATTCTTTTTCGCTTGAAAACATTTTTAAATATTGAAACGAATGTGCAAGAAAAAGAAATACATCAGGCCAAAATAACTGCGAACACCAATGGATTATTATTTAGTGTTTATGGACGACACAAATATTTTGAGCATTTTGGAAGTTTTGGAGCATTTTGGAATTTTAAAATGTAACTTTAGTGAGCAAATTACTAGAAAAGTAACTTTTAGCGACCGACATTCGAAAAAGTGACTTTTAGTTGAAATGGGAACCAGTTGTCAGGGCTGTAACCACTGTAATGCGTGCCCAACCTCATGATGAAAATTAAAAACGCTCCTTTGTTGCGTTCATAGAAAACAAAATGAACCGAATAATAACAAATTTCACAACACCTCATCCGAATGACCCAACAGTGACAAAACATTGTTTATATTTTTATTTTTTTAAAGTAAACAATACGCACTTAACATTTCATATCAGGTACATTATTATCGAAACACATCATGTTACGAGATCATCAAGTTGTAATTGATGGATGTTATGTTCTGGAGACATGTCTGCATGAGTATATAATACCGAGAGGCAGAGATGGAAAGTCACAGTATTGACTGAATCAAGTCACCAGAAATCATCTCAAGTCTTTGAAGCTGGTCAGAATGGTGCGCTCGGCTGTTATTTGGGGAGTTTTTGCTGTCTTCCTGCAAGTTGCACTAGTAAGTTTATTCCTAAATATTCAATTATCACTAGGAATGAAGAAAATGAAGCAGAAAATTTTTCAATACAGAAAAATACGCAATCATTGAAGGCTTATGCCAAGATTTAGATAATAATAATTGGATGGGCGTAGCGACGACTTAATATCACCGAATACGAAAAAAAGATTCATCAGTATTTTTCTTTTGATTTTGTCCACGCTCCACAGGTCAAACGGAAGTACAAATGCAGTTGAAACTTGGCATTCACAATTGTCCACATCTAGTTGACACTGCATAGTTTTTATCGCAATCGGTTGCACCACTTCTAAGAAAACCCATACCGAAGCTTTTGAAAATCATATAAGAATAAACCAGAGGAGAAAATTCTGAAAAAATATTTCATTCAACTAAATTCAAATTTTCACAAAATGTTAATATAATGATGAGACCCATTATTCCCAATTTTTTACATGAATCGGGCCAGCCGTTTTTATGGAAAAAAAATAAATGTACTTTTTTCACATCAATCAAGGCTATTGTCACCAATTGATTTGAAACGATTAAAATGAGTGATGAATGGAACAGGAAGGCACTGACCCAATTGTTTGGAACTCAACGTGCTTATACTATATAGCTTTTCATTACATTACATTTATATAAATATACCTACATTGCTCATCCACAAACACATATGTTGCGTTTTCCTGAGTGTAGCGAAGATTCCATTTCACATAGGCCTACCTACCTTTTTTTTTTTTTTGTAATTTTGTGCGCGGCATACAGGTCAGGAAAAGTACCAATCGAATTGAAACTTCTTCCACATATTTCTGTCATACCAGAATAGGCTGGGATTGTTTTTCAGAAAAACGGTCGTGAGGTTTTTCCGGAAAAAAATCGTGAAATTTGAAAAATCCTCATAAGAAAGAATAACCCAGAGGGCAATGCTTGAGAAACAAAAATTCTTCAAAGGCTCTCAAATTTTCACCAAATACGAAAAATACTTTTATATACCTTCTCAGAGATTTTTGCAACAATCGGATGAGAAATAACAAAGAAAACGCAATAAAAGTGTACATTTTATTGAATATTTGAATCAATTGGTTTTGCAAAGTGTATATGCAACAGGTTGCAGCACTATAAATATCAACAAGTTGCACGTGAGGTTTTTGAACGTTTGAAGTAATCCAAGGTCCGTAGATGTAAATTGAGCTGACAGAATATTTTTCATTCTACATTTCCATACTTCTAAGCTCATCTCACAAAGCGCATCGGGCGTTTTCCTATAGTATGTACCATCATTATCATTATGATTATTATGAGTCATTTATGCCTATAACCTATAGGCCTAGGTTTAAAAAACATTCTGTTTGTTATAAATGAATATATGTAAGATTTCACAAGATTTCTCAATTTAGACAAATTTAGGTAGGTCTACAATAATCAATATTTTGATTACGATCAATATTTTATCAAATGACACAATAATCGATTCTATTTCTACAATACGATACTTTCTTCAATCGAAACTACTATCTTTTAAACCTTGCATCTGGCGTTCCTCCTTTCTGTTTGCATGAATCAGTGACACGGGCACATAAGTGTTAGTCTTCTGTAGAACACTCTATAAAGCCAATGACAAATGCTTTTGTACCGATAAACTTGAATTGAAAATTAGAATACGATAAGATTTTGGTTTATTTTTAAAAAATTTAAGGGTTCCTTTAAATACAATGCCACTATGCTATACGACGCAGTTCCTGAACAGTTCAAGACGTTAAGCCAGAATGCATTCAAAGCTGCAGTGAAGAGACTACACAAAGATCGGATGTGTATGGCAGATAAATAGCAAAGTGAAGAAAGACTAACAGTACAGCTGTATGTAACAGTCAGTTCTAGTACACCGTATTTCATACTGTTTTATTATTATATTCATTCATACCATATTGTTTGTATCCCATCATATCATTTTTCATTCATAGCTCATAAGTTAAAATGAGACTGGTTATATGGAAGAGCAGAATATTTTAGCCCTGTACTAAAATCTGAATATCGCCATTTTTTGTATCAATAAGCAACAAAAATAAAGACAATTGAAATTGAAATTGATAAATGAGAGATGCAGAGCAAAAATGTTGCTGTTCCATTAGTGGACGATATATCAGAGTGGGCACAAAATCCCTGGACCAGTGACTGATGCTGTTGTGGTGATGAGTGGTGCTGATAGTGTTGTACCTCTTTTCATGTTACCGATCATTACAATGTTGTTGAAAGAATGCTCGAAAAAATGCTTAAAATGCTTTACAATGATTAAAAAAAGGTGCAATTTCTGAAAAATCGAGGAAAACATTTTTTCAATATCCCGATGCCAGTTTTTCCAAATTCGCATGATTAATTTCATGGGGGGGGGGTAATAAATTTTGGCTGGATTGTGACATCATTAAAGGGGAAGGGGGGGGTCATCATCTCTGTGACCAACTCGGACAAGGGGGGGGGGGGGGGGGTTCGATATACCCTAAAATTGTGTGACATCATTTATGGACAGCCCCAAACTTGAAAAAGTATTTTTAATACTGTACTGTATCTTTTTCTTTAATTAGATGAGCGATAGCAAAGAGCTCTATCCCACTCTTATGGAGCTTTGTCTGTGTGTTTATCTGCACTGCAGAGGCTGCAGGCTTTGACTGATCGACATGGAACATTCTCTGCACACGCAGACTTATCCAATTTAGAACTGCAGAGTTTTGAGGTTTTGAGGTCACCTCAAAGTTTTTTAAGAATTCATAGATTTGGCTGGGCAAGAAAATTAAAAAACAAAAACTCTCTCTCAAAAAAAGCAAACAATTTTTTCGTGAATGTAAACACAAAAATGACACACATTATTACAAATTTGTATGAAATTTGAACCAGCCGTTTTGAAGAAAATAATGTCATACATTATTTTTATTCATAAATTAGATAGGAATAATAGCAGAATTATGGTGGCAAGATTCACGGTTTTCTAGATTCGATATTTATCGAATAGAGTATATTTTATACGAGTCTAGGTGTGTAGAGTTTTTGATTATTCTCTATTTAGATATCACGCTCATCTTACACCGTATATTCTGCAATTGTCTAGAAGTAATTGGGTAGTGTAAAAGTAATCATGCATCTAGGAATGAATTAATTTCACTTCGTACGCACTTCCTCGTACTGACAGTTGTGTGGTGTTTACTCTAACGTTCTGCTCTAGCTGACGCAAGGTAGTCCAGAACCAGACGCAAATACACATGAGCAACAACCTATTGCCGATAAAAAAGCTGCCGATGCAGACGCAGCCGATGAACAGGCTGCCGATGAAGAGGCTGCCGATGCAGACGCAGCCGATGAAGACGCAGCCGATGAAGACCCAGCCGATGACAAAGCTGCCGATGAAGACGCTGCCGACGAAGAGGCTGCCGATGAAGATGCAGCCGACGAAGAAACTGCCGATGAAGACGCTGCCGACGAAAAGGCTGCCGATGAAGAAGCAGCCGATGAAGACGCAGCCGATGAAGAGGCTGCCGATGAAGACGCTGCCGATGAAGAAGCAGCCGATGAAGACGCAGCCGATGAAGATGCAGCCGATGAAGATGCAGCCGATGAAGATGCTGCCGATGAAGATGCAGCCGATGAAGAAGCAGCCGATGAAGAGGCTGCCGATGAAGACAATGCTGACGAAGAGGCTGCTGATGAAGACAATGCTGACGAAGAGGCTGCCGATGAAGAAGCAGCCGATGAAGAAGAATTTGCCGATGAAGACGCTGACGATGAAGACGCAGCTGATGAAGACGCAGCTGATGAAGACAATGCTGATGAAGAGGCTGCTGATGAAGACGTAGCCGATGAAGACGTAGCCGATGAAGACGCAGCCGATGAAGACGCAGCCGATGAAGACGCAGCCGATGAAGACGCAGCCGATGAAGACGCAGCCGATGAAGACGCAGCCGATGAAGACGCAGCCGATGAAGACCCAGCCGATGAAGAGAATGCCGATGAAGAGGCTGCCGATGAAGACGCAGCCGATGAAGACGCAGCCGATGAAGAGAATGCCGACGAAATAAATCTCGATGAAGACGCTGCCGATGAAGACAATGCCGATGAAGAGGCTGCCGATGAAGAAGCAGCCGATGAAGACGCAGCCAGTGAAGACGCAGCCGATGAAGAGAATGCCGACAAAATGAATCCCAATGAAAACGCTGCCGATGAAGATGCTGCCGATGAAGAAGCAGCCGATGGAGAAGCCGCCGATGAAGTGGCAGCCGATGAAGAGGCAGCCGATGAAGAGGCAGCCGATGAAGTGGCAGCCGATGAAGTGGCAGCCGATGAAGTGGCAGCCGATGAAGTGGCAGCCGATGAAGTGGCAGCCGATGAGGAAGAAGTGGCCCTGACCACAGGCCATAAGCGCAGACACTCGTGCTCACGTCGACCACCCCCGTGCCCATGTCCCCCACCCCCACCCCCATGCTCATTTCCTCCATTCACACACTCATGCTTGTACCCACATCCCCTGTCATTCAGGTCGTCAAACTAGACTGAGTCTGGATTTGAATTTGTTGATTTCAGACAACCTTTATTGAACAGATGTAATAGCTCCATACATACTCAAGTGAATTTTAAAAAATGGAGCACATGTGAATGCCAAATCATTCTCATTCAAATTAATGTAATTTCAGTGAATAAATTGAACATAATGAAAAAATTGTCTTGTATTTCTTTGTAGAAAAACATCATGTTCAATAGTAGATACATGTATACCCTATATGTTTGATTTTTCAATTTGGTTTATAACAACGCACTTCGATGCACTTCGATGACTACGATCTATTGACGTCAGTGAATTATATATGAGATAATGGGATGATAAGATGAATTTATTAGGTGTTTTTGGATAGTGAAAAGGAGTTCGTCGTGGTCTATTGTTAAGGAACCATCCCAGTATTGACCTGAACAACTCAGGGAAGCCACGAAAAACCCTGTCAGGATAGTAGACCATGGCAGGGATGAATGTTTAAACAAGATGGTTCCACACATACAGAATTCAAATTATAGTGATTAATTGGGGCAACTTGAAGAGACAACATGAGATACCTTGTGAGAGATACACTAATCAATATTTGAAATGATGAACACTTATGATTTTATGCATTTCTAACACGACCAACTGTAGTGTGTGTAATACCGATGTGATAGGCCTAAGTCTTCATTATTGGACATTTCAACAGAAATCAACAAAATCATTTTGGAGTATTTCATATTCCGACTTTGATAATTGAAGTGAATGGCATCTGGTTTCCATTTTTTAATCTCACTAGTGGATATTGCTGGCTTGATGCCCCATCAGCAGCAATCTATATCAGGGTACAAATGAGTGGATGATAGTTGAATGATGTTTATTCCATGCCTTCTGCACGACTCGAATCCTCGCCCCACTTGACGTCAGTCTAAAAATCGGAGTCTTAGCTAATTAAGTCTTGGCCGAGTCTTGGTCGACTGAATCCGATGGGAGGTTCCAATCTTCATCTTATCTTACTTTTCAAGTTGTACAAAACGTATGTGGAAGGGATAGGCTCATTCACCTGAATGTAACGACCGCGTCGTACAACATCAAATGTTGTTATATATTTGAATTATGACTTGTGCCTCTATGAACTATTGAGCTACCCCAAAGTACATACGAATAACGAATGTAATAACGAACAACGAAACGCCTCGGATAAAATGGACGGCCAAATATAACCAATGTCGCGCTTCTTACCTGTAGTTTCTGTTTCACCTCCGTTGACGCCACCGCACTCTGTTCGTGCTTCTCTTTCTTCTTCAACGCTTCCAGTTTCTCCTTCTCCCTCCGCTCCCGCTGCTCTTCCATCTGTTTCTGTTGCTCCCAGAACTCCTGTTGGGAAGAAACCCAACTACAGCACGACGCACGCACATGCTCTAATTAACTTGATGTTACTTGCAATTAGCTTTTGAAATCAATCGTGAAATGATTATGGATATTGAACATTAATTGGTGAATTATTTGAAAAAAGTCAACTTTAAACTTGTATCTACAAGAGAAGGTCGCCTATCAAGTAAATAATTGTGACTAGGCCTACTTCAGTAATTACAGAATCTCGCTGAAACTATGAGGATTTAACCATTTTTTAAGCAGAACTTTGCGTTTCTTATTGTAAACCTCTTCCAGATAATCATTAGTAGGCCTAGATGTCCTTCCAATTTCGTGCCTATACCAAGTTGTAGCAGTCTATTGTTTCAATTTTTTTAAATAGCATTAATAACCGCAGGCCAAAAGGAAGGACAAGATTCAGTTTTAAAATTATATTTTTCTTTGATGAATTGTTCTTATTCAACTAAAAACCTACCAAAAACTGAGCCACATTACCTTGAGATGTTGTCGTAATTGTTGCTCATGCTGCTCTGCTAATTGTTGCTGTTGAGCTTGAAAATGTTGCAGCAATATTTGTTGTTGTAACTGTTGTTGTTTCTTTAACTGAAAGCAAGAAAACTGACATTGAAATCACAGCATAGATTTCCATCAGATAAAATGAGACAATGTATAATGGAAATGAATTGTAACTAAAGACGTATAATAATGTTCTGTATTTATTCTTCATTGAGAATAAGTTTGGGAGTATCCCTAATGATGAGTAAGTTGACTATCTTAAAATGTGTTACACTACAAATACCGTAGGCCTATAGGTGCGTAACATCAGCCTATTGACAAAATACATCAAACCTATAATTGTGTAAGATTGATGTAGGCCTATTTGTATTTACAAATACAAATAAAAATAGGCCTGCATCAATCTTACACAATTATAGGCCTAGGCAGGTTTAGAGGTTTACTATATAGATTATGCTATATATATATATAAATTTGTTTTGTTTGTTCTGTTGGTTTCCATTGTTCTGGTTGCTGTCTTGTTTAAATCTATGTGTTATGTATCTTAATGTTATAGTTTGTATTTCATGTAAAGCCTATAATACTTATACTATGTAAAAGTCAAATGAAGGTGATAAACTAAAACTAAAACTAGTGAATTTATTTGATCTACAACAATGGGACCAATGGTTAGAATTCTTTAATCAACTTTTTTGTAGCCTAATCTCACTTTCGTTTGCAACAATTAAATGACCGACAATGGCCATCAGCTCCATCTTGTTATAGGGTGTTCGTACATAACAAACGACAAACAATCGTTTCCATAGCAATACAGCGAACTGATGGACTACCAAATATTCTGATTGGTCAATTCCAACTGGTGCACATTGTTGTCTCTCTCTTTCAACAATGGGTGACGTCAGTTGAGAATACTCTATAGACCTATTTATAATCTATAATGTAGGCCTACATCCAAAGACACATTAGTATATAATGAATGAATATTAGGGTTTTAAGGCGCATCGACAGCGAGGTCAAATGCGCTAAATGACCTCGCTGTCGATGCGCCTTAAAACCCTAATATTCATTCATTATATACTAATGTGTCTTTGGATGTAGGCCTACATTATAGATTATAAATAGGTCTATAGAGTATTCTCAACTGACGTCACCCATTGTTGAAAGAGAGAGACAACAATGTGCACCAGTTGGAATTGACCAATCAGAATATTTGGTAGTCCATCAGTTCGCTGTATTGCTATGGAAACGATTGTTTGTCGTTTGTTATGTACGAACACCCTATAACAAGATGGAGCTGATGGCCATTGTCGGTCATTTAATTGTTGCAAACGAAAGTGAGATTAGGCTACAAAAAAGTTGATTAAAGAATTCTAACCATTGGTCCCATTGTTGTAGATCAAATAAATTCACTAGTTTTAGTTTTAGTTTATCACCTTCATTTGACTTTTACATAGTATAAGTATTATAGGCTTTACATGAAATACAAACTATAACATTAAGATACATAACACATAGATTTAAACAAGACAGCAACCAGAACAATGGAAACCAACAGAACAAACAAAACAAATAAATAGAACAGACTACACAAACATACTGAACAAACAAACTGAACAAACAAGACGAGTATGGTGAGAACAATACGTTATATGATGTTATATATATTTGTTTGAGGACGGATTAAGTTGAACTGATACTATCGTGGCTTTGTATATGTAACCTGTAACTATTTATATTCTATTTATGTTCTATGTAGGCCTATTTCATAAAATTTTGTTTTAAGAATCGGCTTATATTTAAATTATGTATGAATCAAAAAAGGTGAAACTAAAATAAAACATGTGAACACACAGGTCCAACTATGTTGCAACTATCGCTACGTTTACATTACGGTAGTAACTACTTTGGTAGAGTAACCGTCGATTTGGCGGGTAGGTCTACCTGCGTTCAAACAGTCAATTTCGGTCACGTTTTCTGTGCAGTAAAATGGCGACCGTGACTGACACGGTCCCTGGATTAGTTAGGTTAGGTTTGGCAATTCTGTTTTGACTCTTCTGTTTTGGTTCTGTTTTGCCGCTAAAAGTCTTCCGCCTTCTCTAATTTCGTGATTCCTATGCACTTGACAGAGCTTAGATGGCAGTACAACTACCGAAGTCCGTTTACACACACATATCTACCGTGGTAGGGTTACTAACTCCCGTAGCTCTACCGCCGGTAGAGCTACCGGCCGCGCTATCTACCTACGATCGTTCACACACAAAAATGTCCGTAGGTAGGTCGGTCAAGTAGACTTACTCTAGTAGAAATGTCCGTAATGTAAACGGGGTCTTAGTGTACACAAATAGACCCATCTTCAAATTATTGTTCTACTGTATCAAGGATATGAAAACTGCCTATATTCAACAAATTGAACAAAAAGAGAATACGACTGACCATTGACTACATCTGCTAATGTGGAATGACTTGAATGATTGCTATATGGTCTGTGTATGCAACATTGACAAATAGAACACTACACCCAAATATGATGAGATATTATACAGTATTTACATTCTAAATTTGAAAAATAGAATGCAAACATACCAGACTGGTATATGTAATCATTTCTTGATATTTTGTAACGCGTTCCATCATTTTATAGTTTTTAAAACAACGATACTAACTTGCAGAGAGCTTTTTATAGTTTTTGAAATAATAACACCAACTTGCTTTGGCCTGAGCTAACACCAGTGATTATTATTTCAGAATGATTCAATTTAACGATCTAATAAATTCATTTGAAATCAAAAATAATATTTGTGTCAAATCAGTAATCTATTGTTTTACGATGATTTGCTTATTTGGTACATTATCTTACATTTGCAAACTGTTGAACACAGGACATTTCATGTTGTGTTTCTTTTGGAATAGTGAAACAAGATTGCATAGAGTTACGTCTGGAGAAAACTCATTTAAATCAATGTGCGTAATTACCATACGAATAAAAGTATTACAGGCCTAGAGAGAATGTTCATTCCACATAAACACCTACTACTAGTGCTGCCCTTGGTAGCTCAGGCAGCTGAGGCATTGCTTCAGAAACTGAAGTCATTGTTGGGCGTGGATTCGAATCCTGCACAAGGCATGGGATTTTGTAATCGCCCTTTCACTTATCACTTCAAAGTTTCATAATCACCTACTCATTCGTACCCCCATATAACCTAGCTGTTGATGGGGTCGTAAAGCAAACAGTAATCAATCAATCTTACTATATTGGTATTAATGAAAACAGAGATAACGAAGCTACAGTATTCTCACAGTGCTCACATGAGCAACCAATTACCGGTACGCAAATATGGGTGTAATATATTTATTCAGTGTCAGCACACCGATGTCAAACATATTTTGTTCTGATTGTAGAACATACAATGTAAAATGCCCAATATGCCTCGAGTCATCACGTCTTCCACTCGTAACAAACTGTGGTCACGTTTACTGCGGTCCATGCCTGTGGGAGTTATGGGAGGCATCACCACGCAACCATCGCTTCTTGGCATGTCCACTTTGTCGTGACAAATTATACAATCTACGATCAGCCAATCCGAATGTAAGTACAGCTCACGAAACAATACAAACATAATAATCAATCAATGTATGAAATAACTTGCACAACGCAAATTATTCCTTGATAGACTCGGAGAGCCTAATACTAGCTACAACACCAACATAACTACATGTTATAGGGAGCTTGAGTATCTGATGGAGAAGTCCAAGTTGATCCCTAATAAAAATACTGTTTCCCAACACATTCTCCTCATTTCAGGAAGTTATCTATAGCTCGGTAATGGCGATCGACCCCTGCAACGAATACCTCGATAAAGACCACCTCACAGTCTACGACTTTGTCATTCTCTTCAACAAGCTCTACTACCACCTCCATCCCAACATCTCCTGGTATCAAACGATACTGAAACAAATCATCTCTCACAAACGATCGTGGTTCAAACTAATATTTGTTAACTATGTAACGGTGGTCTATCTAGCAATGCCGCAAGACCTCATCTGCGACGATAAGACGTGGGGATATTTAGACGAAGTTTTCGTCATAATGATTTCTATCGGGCTATCAAGGAACTTGATGGCTAAAATTCTGATGTGAATCCGAGTTATTTGGTGTTGACAAATTAATAGAATTAAATGTCATTGTGACAAGATCACATTGATCAGAGTTGAATGTGAAAATATTATGGTAATGTAAATAAGTAGGCCCTAAGTGCCTATCAACATCAAATTAATTACCATTACCAAGAATTACCAAGAAAGCTGATGAACAAAATCAATCATTGTGCCAAAGCTGATCAAAATTTCTTAAATCTGCCAATAAGTCTATACTTTTCACTCAAATTAAAAGAATGTGTATTAAGACTACTGTACTAGGTAAATCAAATTGAATGGGAATGAGTTTATGAGCTCATAATTGAGAGATTGAAGTGAATAATCTTCTAATTTTAGATAACATTACTTCAGTACCGGTACGTACCCGTATTATTGATTTTGTAACACTACAAATTCAATGCCGGTAGGCCTATGCAAGAATACGTGAAATATAGCTGTCATCAAAGCGTGGAAGTAGGCCTACTGGTACCTTATCATGATCCAGAGATACAACAAGCATCTGTGAACCTTCCAAAGTTGACAATAATTCATTTATGGCAGGCCTACTTTGTTAACTCTCATATTACTGTCCTAAGATCTGGATGGCAGTCAAGTGAGATTCTTAGTTACAATGTCTGTTTCTGAAGCCTTCATTTCTTCAATTCATTTCGCAGCATTAGTATTGACCACAAATCTATTTCAGACAACAAATGTTCGAAAACGGTCTTCTTGATTAGAATAGGTCATTAAAATTCACATCATAAACATGAAAAATCAATGTGAATCTGGTATGTAACGTCACCAAGTAGCTAATTGTGGTTACCGCTAATGAAAAAATAACCATTACAAAAACAACGGATAAAAAAATATGAAATACCTTGTATACATTTTCAACAATCGAATAATCATGAAAACATTTAGGCCTAGGCCTAGCACCGTCGAAGATATTCAACCAAAAAGTTGTGTTACGCTATCAGTGATAAACAGTGGAACTCATGAAGAGTCACAAAATAATATCAGGCCTATATATAATAATACACATATTTCAACAATTACGTGTATCAAACATATCACATTGTTGAGAATTTTTTTTAATTAACCTTTCGATGGTCAAAGAACAATTAGAAGCAATAGGCTTGTCACGTAACAAATGACAAACAAAAGTTTCTATAACAATTTACAGCGAACTGCACTGCGATTCCCGTTCTCGATCCTTAACTTAACAATCTTTAACTTTTAACAATTCATATCGTTAGAGTTAAAGACTAGATCCCTGAAGATCGAGTCCCGTTCTCCAATCTTTAACGTTATAGATTGTTAACATTGCTTGTTAAGATGATGAAGTATTTTCTAGTTGACGTCATCGATGGGACATCATGAGCCAATAGAAAAAAATATGCATCATTTGAATCTAGAGAGCGTATACACAATTAATAGAGCCTCTCAATCTAGAAGGCACTGGAGCTCTTGTCAATTTCAACTTCTCTCATTTCATTATCGCGACTTTGATTTTCTTCAAAATATCGAATGGGAATCATTCATGGGTATTTATTCATTCAGTTTTGAAAAGTGTAGGCTAGCCCAAACATAATCTAAAGAGGGTGAATGACTATCGTCACAATCAACTGACAGAAGGAAGGAGACAGGTTTCATCCCCATCCCACTTTTGGCATCAAAAAAGAAGGTAAAAAACTAAATGATTCCGTAAGTAATGACTACACTTTTCATTCTTCAATTTACGCACAACAATTCAAAATCATTCACCAAGCTGTAAAATGTTCGTGTTATTCAATATCAATCGAAAATATTTTTGAATTATTAGGTGAACGCCATTTTATGCAGTCTTTAAAACTTAACGATAGGGATCTTACAGATCTATAAGGAAATTTCAATTAACGATCACCCTAAAGATCGTCATCTTTGAAAGTGGAAAGGGAATCACACTTTAGATATTACCAATCTTTAGTGACGTACAGATCTTTAAATCATTAGTTACAGATTGTTATCAAGTCAAGGATTGGAGAACGGGAATCGCACTGCTGGTGGACTACCAAACATTCTAATTGACCAATTCCAACTGATGGACATTGTTGTCTGTAAATTTCACCAATGAGTAACGTCACTTGACAGAAGCGTATAGGCTTCTGTCATGTAACAAATGACAAACAATTGTTACCATGGCAATACAGCAAACTGGAGGACTACCAAATATTCTGACTGGTCAATTCCAAGTGGTGGACATTGTTGTCCATCTCTTGCAACAATGAGTGACTTCACTTGACAGGAGCCTATTATGCATTACTTTCAAGTCTCTTATATTCAACAGTCAACACATTCATAAGAAAGAACAGAATACGCTTCTTTATACAATATGGCCAACAAGAGATTACAAAAAAATGTCAACATGTAACATTTTCCATGAATGTCATTTTTGAGATATGCATGCACTTTATTTTGTTACATTTCATAAGTTCCACTGTTTATCGCTAAAAGTGTAAGTGCAACTTTTATTGTTAAATAGTGTCAAATAGATCTATTCCCCTCAGTTTTAATAGGCTGTCAAGTAAAAATGACCAAATCAATACCATAGCAATGCAGCAAAGTGATGAACAATAAATGATTGTGATTGGTTGATACCAATTGGGCAATTAGTAGACATTGTCATCTGACTTTTCCAACAAATCAACAATGCATGATGTCACCTGGCAAATGACTATATAGGCTTCTGTCACTCATTGTTAAGACTATGAGGCAGACAACAATGTCCACCAGCTGATATTAACCAATCACAATCTTTGATAATGCTGTATCGCTATGGTAACGATTGTTTGTCTTGAACTGTTATGTGACAGAAGCCTGCAGTATCATTAAAGCCAACCAATCAAGCACAAATATTGTACTGACTGATCTATTGTATTCTATTCTATTACTTCTCTATGATTGTATTGAATTTGTTGTCATAGTTACCAACAATAACAAACATCTAGCAAAGAACAGAGGCAACATTTCCTACAATAATTTAAGTTATTAAAGTTTGTAACACTGACTGAAAATATCTCCTTGCCAGCACCATTATTCGAGTGTCGAAATGTCAACAAAAATGTTGATGACGTTGCAGGTGATTCTCCACGAAACCGGTCATGTCTACATGTTGCAACTGAATCAAGCTATTATAATAAATTACATAATCGCACTTTGTGCAGCCATAATGTTGTTGTTACTGCTGTATTGGTTCAAACAGATTGCCAACTGCCGGAACAATAAAGAAGAGGTATGTTTTCTCTACGAAAAAAAAAAGATTTTTATTGGTTTTAAATTTTGGTTTTTGCTTTTAAATCACGTTACGTGATTGATCGTTAGAGGTTTTGGTGTCTTGCAACTACTAATTCTAGTTTTCTTATGGGATGGCTCTCTGAACTGTTTCAATTCTGTAACAGCCCACAACGAGATGAGAATATATTCCAAGTTAGGCTTAGCTAGGCCAGATAAAACATTTTTTTACGTAATTGCATTTTCACTCATATGGTTCTGTGTAATTTTGAGGTTATTTTCAATAACATCAATGCTCCTTCATTTTTACAGTACGACCAATCTTTACAAACAAAACTCATTGTAAATCCAAGTTAATCAAGTGAAACTTGAAGCATTAGTGAATTTTAATTAATTTAGATAGAGAGCAGGAACAACGATGTAAATTTAAAGCTGACATTGATCGATGCCAGACAAATACTCATCAACCAACATGGTGGCATCTATAAATGTATGGTGGTGGGCTTTATTTCACAGGCAGAGGAGTTGTCTGGGCATGGAATATGAATATTGCCAAGTGTAGACAACGCGAAGTCAATGACACAGAAAACGCGTGTAAAAATTGAGGTAATACAGTACAACCTCTGTTATAAGTTTCTCGTTGATACATTTATTACATTTATAAGTTTTGTTTTTTGATCCAACTCATGCTCCACATGTTAAATAGTTTCATTGATAAGTTTTCACGTTAATACATTTTTTAGCCTATGGTCCCCTAAAAAACATATAGAAGAGGTTCCACTGTAATCGGTTCTAATCTCAAAAACTTGAAAAAAATTACGAAACCTCAAACGCATTTTATATCTGAAGAAAAAAAATAGGACTGGGTGGGAATCGAACACAGCCCGCTTATCAGGAGCACGCCCTATCCACTAAGCTTTGCGGTAAACTGTCGAAAACACTGTTATATGATATATATTTGAATATATGAATAGGGTGTATAAATATTGCACTACGAGCAACAACAATAGGCAATGTTTCAATTTAGCACAAAGTTGTCGAACCAGGGCCTAGATTCACAAAGAATTTTATCTCTTAACATGTTCTAAGTTAAAATAGTTTCAGAACTTATAACCAGACTTAGTTATAACTCGTATTCACGAAAAAGTTTAAGCAAAAGTTTCAAGAATACAATAGTTGGTGATAAAGTTATCACCAGTCTTGACTGGTTTTAGTGGAGATACAACACTCACTTCGCAATTGATTTCGATGATTTTGGAGATTTTGCTCACTCAAATTCAATTAGGCCTACTACATATTTAGAAGATTACAAATTAAAATCTAGATAGGTTGGAAGTGAAGACACAATCTTATTTTCGATTTTTATATTTAATATTTGATCCTAACCTCACATCATAGTTTTTTTTTTTTTTTTAAATAACATCAAAACTTGATACAAAATCATTGTTCCCAATTAAGGCTAATTAAATAAGGCTTATTTTTTACATCATAGTAAAAAAAAGAATCGTAGCTATGCTGAATATACTGTGCTCACATTTGGGAATTTTGGCTGACTGCTGGAAGAATTGGCAGTACAAACAAAATGCAGAGCCTTCTTGATTATCAACATCAAAAAGGTTCACGACAATTAGGGAAAAAAAAGACGTAAAAGTATATAAAACATTTTGTTCATTCATTTTGAATTTGAACATTATTCTAGTTGTACAGAACATGTAATTGATGTTTATATCGCGTTATTATGAACTAATTGACATCCCGCTCTCTTCTCACATTGGTTGACAGTGAAAGACAATAACATCACATGGCAACGGCACGGACAGTTGGGGCCAAAGTTAAAACCATGATAAAATTTTCTCAGCATTCTTAGTGAATAGGGAATAAAGATAAAATTGTTTTAGAGTTAGAACGTGTTGGCTCGGTTCTAACTTAGAACGGGTTAAGCACTGAAATGTTTTAAGATAAAATTCTTTGTGAATCTGGGTCCAGACCTACACTGACTCAACGGCCTGTGAATAAAGTGATACCCTACGTTTTCTGAGGTTGCTATGACAGTAGTATACCGGTACCTAGAGATAGTTGTGAAAAGCCTGATATGGACTGTGTATTCTAACAATTCCTAAGCAGACTTGGAACGATCTCATTTTCTCGATATTCTGCCACAGGAGCTGGTCTGTTTAACCAACAAGGGAATCAACGAAAAGTTGTACGACTTTTTTGCTTGCATCGGTGAGCACATTAAACACGTTTGGGCAAGATCTTGGTTCTCAAATGCCTCATTCGGATTCTCGGTCTGTTGTTTAGCGTTACAACGATATGTCATAAAGCACGACGATCTCATACCGGACAACCAAACATTCGGTTATATTGACGATTTGGTCGTCGCGTTTATACTCCTCAAGCTTCATCGCAAACTCTTTCATAAATGAATTGTTGTATTTTTATCTGAATAAAGAGTGAAACACTATCTTAATCTAGTGGTACAATAACAACATGTATCATTTTAATTATTTGTATTTTTCACATCGTTTAATATAATAGCTGTGTAAATATTAGTATTACGTAACATACTTGTTGAGAAGATTATGAATTAATTATCAGTTTATAACTGATAGAAAAATGACTTTTTGCCTCCAGTAGAAAATGGAAACTGCTCGGTTAATGTTAAGGCCTATTTACTGTTCATCATGTAAAACATTAAAAAATATTACATTCAATGTTGTCCATTCTCAATTTCCAATAAAAAAAATGAAAAAACGTTTTGAGCAAGGGTTCTCTTCTCTGATCAGCCCGAGTTCATTCTTTTTAAATACGTAAAATGACAGTAAAAGTTCCACAGGGTGCAATCCGGCTTTTCAATACAAATGTTTAGCATAGGTTCAAGTTAAGACTGTGATCATCTTGTACAGGAATTCATTCCCAAGTATGTGCTGTTGATGTTAAAATGAAGAGTTTATATGAAGAAGTAGAAAAGAAGTATGTGGAAATCCAAAATTGCAACAATGACATTTATATCTGAAATATATTTATATTAACTTGGGACCTCCAAGTCCTAATAATCACTGCCCATATAAAGGTCTAAATCACTTTTTAACAGCCACCTAGATCATTTCATGAACCCCACTTTTCTGTGTCAAGCTATAGGCTTCTGTCAAGTGACGTCACTCATTGTTGAAAGAGACAGACAACAATGTCCACCAGTTGGAATTGACCAATCAGAATGTTTGGTAGTCCACCAGTTTGCTGTATTGCTATGGTAACGATTGTTTGTCATTTGTTACGTGACAGAAGCCTATATAGTTCCATTTCATACCACAAGATTTTGCACAAGATCAATCACATTTGATCTACTAATTGAACTATGGGACATAAATTTGTGTTAGCAGAGTTGAAAGAGACTTTTATCACATCGCTGGTATTCAATTACACAACATTCGACTTTTATCTTGTTTGCACTCTGATCACATTATTGGCCGTGTATTTCTTGTGGCCTTTATGGTGTTCAGTTCTGTTTGAATGCTTTGACTATGATGTGCGAGAATACGAAGATAAATTCTTGGATTGGGTCGAGTGGCATCAGCCAAGGTAAAATTTGTTTTTCAAATCAAGTTTACCCACTGCTGAAGTATACACTCATTTACGTCACGAATCAGGAGTAGACCCCCGAATCAGGAGCCCTCCGGGTTATTGGCTTGAAAATATAAATTGGTTACAAGACCTCCTTGATCGAATTAAGAAGAGCACTCAGTGCCAAATACCTACAAACACTTCTCCCAATATAACAAATACAAAAACAATGTAGCCAAAATTTTAAAAAAGTAATAGAGCTCTTCGTAGGATGATTGTGTTTGTGTGTAGACGTGTTCACAGATCGATGCAAAAAAGTTATTAGTTCAATGGTTTATTTCACAAAGCTACTCTGATTAAATCGAGTGCGCCAATGGTAAGGTAAATAATTTACAAATAGTAGGTACCTCTGAGCAGGATATGTATTGTTCAACGTTTGTTTAGAATAATGTCTCGGGCATCTTTTCACGTCTTCTAAAAGAAATAGATGATTTTGAAAAGACAAGAAATAGGCCTACAAAGTATGGTCACTGAAAAAAAGATTGCACTGCTATCTAACACTCATTGAAGAAACTACCTGTGAGGTATTGTCACAACTGACTAGGCCTTAGATTATTGTTTGCACAGCAACCTCAACAATGGCCACGTTATTTAAGCCTAGGATTGAGTGGGGGCTGGTAAAATGTTGTTTACAAAAACCCATGGCTTAGGAGGACTCGAAACCAAGAACGATTTGCATTGGTTTCCTACGCAGAGCCTTCTCTGACTGAACCTGACAGGAGGATTCAATTCCTGTATTTCTTGACGTTCTTCCAGCGAGTCTATTGTACCGTTCAACACGGAATGCCCGATATGCATGAATTGCCCTGGCTGGGTTCTCGGTCTAGTCACCAACTGTAATCACTGTTTCTGTGGGCAATGCTTGAAGGCTGCGTGCAATGAGAACGTCGAGCTGGTTACGGAATGCCCGTTGTGCCGGCAGCATCTTTTCAGGATCAAACCTCTTGATCCACGCGTGAGTCAAATGTATTTTATCCAAGCGGCTACTTATGAATATGCTATGAACCAAATGCCCTTTAATGCCCATATGCCTGTTATGAACCTTATGCCCTGTTACATTTCATTATACGGCATATTCAGGATAGATTAATTGTTTAGCTCCCCTATATACCCTGGCTGTTGGAGGAGTCACTCATGGTCTCTAGATTAGGTTAGCTTTGTTCTAAATTCAAATAAGCTTGAGTTACTTTGGTTAGGTTAGATTGCTATGATTAATTGAATTAAAGTACCGTACATTTTACCGATATGGTATGATTCCAACATTCAACGAAATGTCAGTGTTTAATCCCACAGAATTACTTAAATATGTTGGCAGTGGACGTTTTTTCGTGTTTCTCTCAGTCGTCGAAGCCATCTCTTGCTATTTGACCGCAGGAACATGTCGACAAAGAAGGCAAGCCGTACGACCCGCGCCTGCATCGCTTCGTGAACAACTTCAACTCGATGGATCGTCGCCCCACGCAGACACGCTTCACGGCGGTCTTCAAGCCGTTCGCATCTGCAATCGAATTTTACGTCGACCGGGCGTACGGCCCGTCATGGCTGTCCAGTCGATACGCGTCGACGGTTCTCACCACCGGGTTCATCTACATGTACGTGTCTTGTTCGGACGACATCATTGCCGACAAGTGGCCCATAGGATATCTTGATGATTTAGTTGTCATTGTATTGTTTTTAGTTCTACATGCTTTCATCTTTTGATCCATTAAAATTTATCAAGAAGTAATAAAGATGTAACAAGATGTGTATAATGTCACTATATTTTCAGAAACTTGCACTTGCCGAGTTCAATGCTAGTTTACGTTTAGTGGTAAACAAACGAGCATACAATATGTAGAAAGAAAACCAGTCCTAGTACATCACGTTAATAATGAAATTCATTTAGAATGCAGTAAGCCTACTGTTGGTATATTTTTGGCGAACACTGGTCAGCTATATTGAGTTTAAAAGCGCATGATGAGCAGTCTAGAGAAAAATCTAAAATGTTCATCAGTGGATTGAAATTTGCTGAATGAATATCAAGGTCAAAAAAATAAAATGAAAAAATCAATGGCTGATCATGAACAGTGGACATGGATCTATTTGTAAATACAATGTGTAGACTCTGATTGAATGTCAGAGCCCCCACGATCTACTTTTCAACCAAATTTGCCATCTCCCAACCACACCCATCTTCGAGTACCGTACGAAATAAAGCCAGCATATTGTAATCAGAAGAGCTCTATTTTTTATTCAAGACAAATATATCTATGATGCTCATTTGACAGTTGAGTTGGGCAACGAAACAAAAGAATGGAAACAAAATCGGTACCGGAACTGGTTCCGATAGAAGAAGACGTAACGTCGACGAATACCAATGGTGTCAACGAATTGATCAACATGTTGGGTTGGGGGATAATCATCTGGTTCTGTTACTACAGCTTCAATCTCGAAGTTTACATTCAAGATTTTGCCACGTACTTACAACACCGTCACACAGGCTGTATGTATGTTATCGATTCATTTCTTTCAATTTTATTTACCATTCACATTCATTTATGTTATTGGTAATGGTACTTAACGACCCTACAAACAGCTAAGCTAAATGGGGGTATGAATCTGTGCAGGTGATAATAAAATGATGACGTGATTACGGGTGAACAATTGCCCATGCTTCAAGTGGAACTCAAACTTGCACCAGTCTGGCTTCAGATTCCATAGTGTACCTTGACTGTCTAAGCAAAGCAGACAGCTCACATACCAGTATTCATTTATTTCATGAATATTAATTCAAAGATTTGGTCAATCCGTATTATAACTGTCCTGTAGAGTACATTGAAATATTGAGCTTTTTTCAGTTATTATTCATTGTTTAGAGATTTCTCCGTGCTTATAGAATTATACGTTTGTAACGCGTCAACTGTAATATACTTCTTCTTTGTTGCCTGCAATAAAAGAGCAACCAGAAAATAACTGACTGGAATAACTTTTTAAATGAGTATTTATGCCAGCCGTTTGGCTCGGACAGCATTAGGGCACTGCTTTGAATCCGAAGCCACAAGGGCGCAGTTTTGAGTCATGTAAATGTATTTTCACCTATTATCACTTTATCGTTTCATCATCATCCAGTCGTTTGTACAACCAGTCGTCGGTTGTATAACCCAGCTGTTGGTGAGATTGTCGAGCACCATTAGAGAAAATGAGTAGGGCCTATTCATACATTGAGATGAGTTAGTAGGTTACAGATGAATATGCAAGAGTACTTACAAAAAAATGTAAAACCTGGTACATTGACCTAGAACACTACAGTTCATATTTATGATTCAACAGACCCCCCTGGCTCAGTTGACCAAACTACCGCTCAATAAAGCTGAAGTCAAGTCGGGCTTGGGTTCTAGTCTCCCATAAAGGCATACGACATGGATTTCTGTAAACATCAAGGTTCCACTGATTTGTACTATAACATAACATAAAATAAACGTAGCTGTTGGTGGAATCGTTGAGCAAACAATAATCATCATCTCTATTTACCGTGGAATTGTTCATTTCGCTGAAATGTCGATATTGTGAAAATGAATATTGAAGATTTCTGTCGGCAGGCCAAAGAACCTGTTCTGCATGTTCTGCAACCGAAGATACCATCTAGGCCTGACTACCTGTTGCAACCACGCCGCATGCGGTTTCTGCTTCTTCGAGACGTGGCACCGTCACGGCCGGGAGACCTTGCAATGCCCCGAGTGCAAAACGCAGATCATACAGTTGACGCCGGTCAATAGAAATGTGAGAAACCGTCACAGGTCACATGTTTGTTTTTTCACTTTTTATCCATATTTGGACTAGTTTTTCAATTGTTTTTGATTCAACACGAAAAGTAACAATAGTGTGCTTCTAAATGCAATTTGGCCAACGAATGGTTAGAAGAAAAATTGTTCATAATTCAACATTTCAATGAATATCATTGTTGAAAATAAACACACACTTCATTTTATAACTTTTCACCGTGTTTACTTATTAACACTGACAGCGTGCGTGCACTTTTTGGTTCAATTGTTGTATTTCTCTGATAAAGGTAAGATGCTCTTGCAGAAATATTGTGTTTTTGCTGTCTTCTTCATCATGTTTATTTTCAACAGCTTTTCTAATGGAATGTTATTGTCAAGTTGTAGGCCCTCCATTCAAATATTTGTTCTCAGAGTTTACATGATACCACAATTTTTTGTTGTACCGCGTCTTGTTTTTCTTTTCATTCAACACACAATTTGTCTTTCCGAGTTTATTGTCAAACTTGAGTTTATCATAATTCTTCAATTACTGTAAACATTGATTTATTCAATTATTCATACATTATACCTCCCCGGAGCGAGTGCACTACGACAGGCGTCCGGGGTAGTATGAATATTGCCATTATGCTGTAACGTTGAAATATTTTGCTTCTACAGTTCACATTTCATCACATACTTCAGTTGTTACCAGACGAAGACAAGAACACAACCTTGTTATAAATTATATTGTTTGTTTTCAATCTTGGCTGGTACTGAAGAAGAAAGTCCAATGCCAATACTATAGTACGCTTCGTTGGATTATTCATGATGCCGTACATTCTTTTTCAATTACATTTTGTTTTGTTGTCGTACCATTGTGATTCTTTCGTTTAACACGCACATTTTTTCAACGAGTTCATGGCCAAACTTCAGTTAATCAGGTAGAGAGAACAACATCATTGGGCAGCTTCTGCTCTATTCACACAGTCAACAGTATATTTCCACTGAATAAAAACATAATAATAAATTAATAAATCATTATTCATGCGTATAGTGGAACCTCTTTGGTACGTTTTTCAGGGAACCAGACTGAAAATATGTATCAATGTGAAATTTGTTTTCAAGGAACTATTCAACATGTGGAGCATATGTGTGGGATCAAAAAAATAAAACATAAATATAGTGAATGTATGATCGAGAAACTTATAAACGAGATTCCACTGTATCACGTTCAACAGGAGCAAGTATACTACGTCGGGGGTCCTGGGCTGTTCGACGAGCTGTACCACTTCGTGCACCGCTACAATCTCGACCACGCCGACGGCAAGCTGCGATACTGGCGCCACAGGCTGCACCCCGCCATGTCCCGGCTGCACCGGTTATTCTGGCACCGGTGGAGCGGGTCTGTGCTAGTCGGGACGTGCGTCACTAGTTACCTGCGCAACGAGAACGATCTTGTGCCGGATGCCAAAACCAACGGCTACCTCGACGACTTGCTAGTTGCGGCATTGCTGATCGTTGCTCTGCGGCAGTTTTGGCTGCGGTAGAGGATTTACATCCGTTCGCATATTGTACGTTTCGTTCATAATGGGTTTTCGACTATGTGCGATATATTTTATAAGATAAGTTACATAATATTAATATAATTATTTTTTATATTGGTTATTGATACTCATCTGAATGAGATTAGGAGTGTTTCTCACTGAGGTTTTTTCTCACTTAGAACTGTTTATTTGTATTATACTTCATATACCAATCCAATAATAAAATCTTTACCAAAATTTCTCAACACCTATTCTGTAATAACGTGTGAAACTACACACGAAGTCACGGTTCGATGGCAAGGATGACGAAGTAGGAACGTTGGGATGGGGCTCCACAAGGGTGCACACCATCCCAAAAGTATACTGTACTGTACATTGGAAAAAGTAGGCCACATATGTTTACTTTCACGTAGAGTTAGCACATGCAGGATCAATGCCACTGAATGAATATTGTTTGCTCAACGACCACACCAACAGCTAGGTTATAGCATTGAACCACAATTCTATTTTTAGACAAAGTTGGACAAGAAATGTCTGAAAACGTTCTTCTTGATTATAATATGTCATTGAAATGTACATTATGAATTTTAAAATTCGATTTAGCTCTGGAACGTGACGTCACCAATTAGCTTATCGTTGTTAACGCTATACGAGGATACAAATGAGCAGCTGATTATGAAACTATGCAGTGATGATAAGTGAAAAGATGTTTAAAAACCCATACTTCGCTACCCATAACATTGACTTCGGTTTCTGAAGCGGTGCCTCAGCTGACTGAGCTACCGAGGGCAGTCAATGACAAGCGAATCAAACACTATTCTGGTCACTTGGTTCGATATGCCCAAATAAATCCCAATAAATCCCAAATAAATTCTAGTGTGCTACGTAGCACACTAGAATTTATTTGGGATTTCTTGTGTGCCACGATGTATCTGCGTCAACGCGATGTATATCTACTCTCTTTCCTTCACGACAAACACTTTCTTCACAATTGGATATGAATATATATATATATATATATGCAGTGAAACCTCTATCCATCATTTTTTAAGGGACCAGGAAAATAAAACCATCCATGCAGGAGAACCATCCACCCAGGAAAATTTAACATTGATTATATGGGAGTGGGGTTAGGAAAAATGAATGATACAAGCAGGAAAACGATGGATCCGGAAACGATCCATAGAGGTTTCACTGTAAATATATAGATATTGTCGATTATTGGTTAACCAATCGATCAATGATTGTTGTTCATTAGTTCATTCATCATGTTCTGAAAATCCGTTCAGAAGTTAGGTGCACACCATATTTTCATTTTCAAGTATTGGTTCGAAGAGCCGGTGAGATGTATTTCTATGTTCAGGCATAAATTTGTTTCGGTATCGATGTTCAAGTAACGTCATTTCGACGTCTGAGCATTGATTTTGTATTACATTTCTCACACATAGGTATATGCACATGCACCGCCTTCTTCGCACTGTGCACAGGTTGTATTAAATTAGAATAAGTTGAGCTGATCAGGTTGGTTAAATTCAAGGAGGTTAGATACGATTAGTATCTAACCTCCGTGGTTAAATTATAGAGAATAGGATATTTCAGTTGGATTTTTGGTGAAGCACAACAACAATGACATCCGATGCACGCTACGAGTCCACCATTGTATAAGAAACAGTCGTGTTTTAGCAAGTTTCTAGCTGTGAAATCATCTGAACAAACATCAGACTCAAAAATAATAATTTGCTGCAACGGTATCATGAATCAAGTAGTCTCTAGATACGCAACGTCAGAGCCTATGACAGAGCCTATGCTAACCAACAATGGAAAAGTTGGCTGATCACAGCGCTCCTAGCAGAATTACCAGGCAACTACCACGGTCTGTAGACTGTTTAACCAGGGCTCTGCCACTCTATCCCGTAAGGATATTTATTTACTCAATGCCAGTATAGGTCTGGATAAGAGTATCAAGTGTACAATTGAGGGAAAATAACAGAAAAGATCATAGTCAATGACAATTCAATCTTGTTCAAGAATAGGGTAGCTTATTTGATTGATAATTATTCAATGAGCCTTTATAATGAGTTATAAATGTGACATACGGTATAATATACCATATTGTGTTTGATATTTAGTAAAGTATTTACATTTGGATTGTCATGTTTTGCAAATTGTTTTTCCATCATATAATCGATTTTTGTTCAATTAATTATAGAAACAAACGATTAATCAATGTCACTGGTTGACATCAAACAGACACCTTATAAGTTTTGAGTGATGTCGTCAACTGCGTATTACCTATGACTATCAATAACGTAACGGTATAAGCAACATGGCGCTTTCTTTTCGCACCATGCGTATATCAAAGGGATGCCGCCTCACAAATGTTATGATGATTTGCTGGTATTATTGTATGTTGATATAAGCAAGTAATAGATGTAATGCAATCTGTGAATCCAGCTCTTCCAAACTGCATTAAACAATATTGGGATAAATTTCATTTGAATTAGCCAATCTAAATTTAAAATACGTTTGTAAAAGCATTTAGTCCTCTAGTCAAGAGCCCTACTGCTATATTTACCATTTGATAACTGGACAATTACTCATCATCTACGAGAAAGATTAAAATCAATGCAATTGTACAACTATGTACTATATATTGAAATACGAGCCTAATACGTAGGATTTGATTTGAAATTGCGAATCTCACAAATGTACACGAAAGCGCGCTGATTCCATCATGGTGAAAACGGCCTAATGTTTAAAGGATAGGACTTACGCCATGTTGCTTATCCCGTTACATTATTGATAGTCACAGGTATTACAGTGAGCCTACACGTAAGAATCATTACATTCTCACAATCAAGAGACTTTGATTTTAGCTTGCTGCCACTTGGACTGTTCGACCAGTCATTATACACTGCCTTTTGGACTCTTCAAAACTAAAAAATGAGCCTCATGAAAAGAGAATCAATCACACTGAATATGTGAAATACGGGTGCCGTAGTCAGTACTAATTTCCAATTATAAAAAATATTCATTCTATATACCTGTTTATATTATATTTTTCTTCGCATCATTTTATATTTTATATTTATATAAATATTCAATTTAAACAGATGAATCTATATATTTTATTCTGACACAATTTTTAGCAGTTTTAGGTTATAATCGCAAGTGTGCTAGCGGCTCGATAGTAATGGCGACTGACTTGTTGATGGAGGTCGTGCTTGAAGCGGTGATAGTACTTGTCCCCGGATACTTATGTTTTAGAGTGTTCATGTATTTACAATCGGGAAACGTATTTCTTCCGAGATGGATGGAGCGTGTCTGTTTGTTTGTCAAGGATATGACGCGGAATAAATTTCCACAAATAACGTAAGAATTCTTACGTAATTAATAACTAAATAGAATAAGGTTATGAAAGATTGGTTGTGTTAGTGATGGGCTGTGAACAGAAGGCTATTGAAGATCCTGACGAGTTGAAGGCAAACATATAGAATGATCCAAGGTATCGAAGACTGTTGTAATATCGAAAGATATTTTTTCTCAAGGTAGTTGATGAAATATTTTTGAGATTTGAATTAGGTTTCTTTGAATTTCCATTCAATTTCTTCATTTTAATACGTTATTAATTGGTCTATGTGAAAAAATCTTGATTGTAGTTAGTTGTCTTCAGTTTCTTCACTACCGGTATTTCATTAATAGTTTTTTCAATTGTACGATAACATAGAATATTTTGATTCTTAATTTTTTCCACTTTAGTTTTGAAAGTTCTTGACCTGTCTATGATCTGAACTTGGCAGTGAACAAGCCCAGTGTGGTATAGGCCTCGTACATGTCTGGAGCCTCAATCCTGTGGCTTGTGACAGTCGTGAGTGACTTAAACTAACCATCGTATCTTTCATCTTTCATTTTTGTCTCTTGTGTTTTATCCATCAATATTAGAAAGTATAATTCATGTTGTAGTATAGTTAAGTAATTTCATTGAATACAAAGTACAAACACGTACACGGTAGGCCTACTGTTCTATTCATGAAAAGTGAGTTGAAGATACGACAGTCACAACAAACAGGAATGAGTCCCCGGTGTCGTAGTTCAACAGTCCACCTGTTTGCAGGCCGTAATTTCATTGAATACAAAGTACAAACACGTACACGGTAGGCCTACTGTTCTATTCATGAAAAGTGAGTTGAAGATACGACAGTCACAACAAACAGGAATGAGTCCCCGGTGCGTAGTTCAACAGTCCACCTGTTTGCAGGCCGTTCAACGAACAGTGTCCCATGTGCCGCTACCCGTTGCGAAACGGGTTGGTGACTAACTGCAACCACGCAATGTGCGGTACGTGTTTGTACGCCCGCTGGGATCGACGCTGCCGCCGCCACGTCCGCTGCCCGGTGTGCCGCCACAAGCTACTCGAGATCACGCCGCTCCATTCATACGTAAGGCGGAAAGCTATTCACTCTCTCTCGGCAAAACTGGAAGCTTGACGGGTTGGTGGGTGCAACCAAGCTACTATACCAATCCAATCTTTCTTTAATGGAAAGTCGGAGTTTGTTGAACCCATATGCCAAAATTTTGATCAATTCGATAATGTAAAAAAAGAAAAGTCAATCAGACATAAGCCTTAACTGTGGTGATTTTTCTGAAAACGTTCTACATTACAAAAAGCTGGCCAACTCGCTGCCTTTACAGTGAAGTTGTTGGGGGTATTGATACCTAAACATCCCTAGAACAGGAGCTGCGTGCGAGCTTAGTACAAGAGTTTGAAACAATTATATTTAAAACAGTACAGATAGATTACAAATGTATAAACTTGAAATGATAGATTGGAGTATTTTGAGTTGAATGAACCGATAGAAAATGTACAATGCCTATGATTCTAGCCTACTTTGCTTTGGCATCTCATCAAGTACGTACATCGTGTCAGGTTTGATATGCCTAGCTAGTATCGCGCTTGGCTATCGGACAAGTCAGAAAAGTTGTTCTTCACCCCTCAATGTTATCATAGGCTAAGAATACAAGACACTTGAAAAAGAATCAAATTAACTAGAACAAGAAATATTTTCACAATGAGATTACCAAAGTATTTCTCACCACAAATTGAAAATTTGGTTTACTTGTTTCAAAATCGGACCCAGACCTTGAAATTTCAAGTTACGCCATATAATAGTGTACAATTCAGGGCTGTAAAGAGCCACTTCGATATAAATTATAGTTGCCGTTTGACGCCAAATAAGTGACGTCGATCAATGCATTTTTTCACGTATCGATTAATGGATTGATTGAAGAATAGATTGACAAGATTAAGAGGCCGCAGGCGCTCGTATTTCACGCCGCAAACTGTCACGGCCGTAATTTTTTAGATATCAATATGATTGTTTTTGCATTCTGTTGATAATTGAAAGAGGAAGGTTATCGCATTTACAGAATTTTGAACAACAAATTTGTTATTTTTCAAATTCTTCAAATGGAAAATGAAAAAATTTCTAGTTTACGGAAACCTAGATACATATTTTTGAATACCGAAAAATAATATGGACTGTGAAATATATCAAAAGTGTGAGTAAGGGAATTAACGGCGTTTACGAGAATATGAGTTCGGCGGGCTAGTCTATGGGCTGCGCCTAGCACACGATGCATGTTAAACTCGAGTCTGAAGCGAGCGAACAACGAGCGCGTGTAGCGCGCCTGCGGCCTCTTAACAAAAATTATTCAATTAATATCATTCATTATATGTGTCCAAACAAGTTTGTAAATATTTTTTAAATATTGGTAGGCACCTTCATGGTCAGTTGTGCTGCAGTGATATCAGCCCTCAACCATTCGCCTTGCAAGCACAGGGCAAACTACTGAACGTAGTTTCAACACATCGATGACTAAATCAAATTTATAATAATCGTAACCAGTAATCGATATTCAATCAATTATAAAATATTAATCAAATGCCTAACAATCTATCTTCAGCAGAATTCTTGTTGAAATGAACGAAGCTTAGACATAACAGTACTTCACTTTCTCTATGGACCACCGATATACTACCAAGAAGTTCACGCGGATGGCAAAACGAGAATGCATTTCTTGTACACACCTCCAATTTCCTCGCCTACCTCTGCAATTACTGTGATTTTCCAGCTGTGACTCTCTACTTGAGTGCTAGCGCTAGTAGTAGAGAAACAGACTCTAGTTACATTGGAGAAGACAGATTATGTTCTACTAGCGTTATTGTTTGAGTAGCGAGTAACCGCTGGAAAGTCACACTAATTGCAGAGTTAGGTGAGTGGTTGGAAGTGGATACTGGAAAGTATTCTCATTCTAATGATGATGATGATTATTGTTTGCTCAAGGACCCCACCAATAGCTAGGTTATGCGGGGGGGCGAATGAGCAAGTGATTATGAATGTATGAAAAGATGATTAGTGATAAGGCATTTACAAAAACCTATGCCTTATGCGGGATTCAAATCCTTGCCCAACGGTGGCTTCATATTCTCATTCTAACATAGGTGTGAACTGTCATGGTAGCATATCTTTTGAGTATCTTCAGTTTCATTGAGTTTTAAGATCGCCCTTGTGGTGCCCCTTTCAAACGATCCTAAATTTTCATCCTTAGCCTCAACTGGGAAACAATAACTTTGCCAAGTTTTTATTTGATGGAAAAGAAGTATACCCATGGTCTATGCTTTCTCTTTCGCGCACAGGACTACGTATACCGCCTCAGACGGCCCGGTCGAAACGGACTGCTCTACGATTTCCTCCACCGCTACAACAAGACTCACAGCCGCAGCGTGTTCGTGCGTCTCCGCGCCACAATCCACCCTTACGTATCGCCTGCGATCAGCACGGTCTCGCGCCTGTACGCCGATACGTGGCTTTCGAGCCGTTACTGCGCCATGTACTTCGTGATGCAGGCCGCGCGCTTCTACTACCGCTGCGTCGACGACATGATCAACGACGAGGGCCCGTTGGGTTATCTGGACGATGCAGTCGTCACGGTGTTGCTCGGCAAGCTTCTGCATGCGTTCTGGTTCACGTAGCCGCGTCATACAACGTTTTATATAATAGATATCGTAACTTGATGGAAGCATTTGATTTGTTCAATATTTATTACTCATTCATAATTATTTATTGAAGACTCGATGTGCATTCTGGTCTGCATTGAAGATAGTGGAAATGCATTCATTGAATTGATTAGGCCTATTTAATTATTGAAATAATCGAAGAACTGTTAATTTGCCTTCTATATTATTACAAGTACTTCAACTGTTTAAGGTATTACTTGTCAATTAAATCATGATACTAGTATGACTTCTCAGGTACTGTATGTTATCAGTTTCTTCATTGTAACCTTAGCAACAAGATGAAATCATCTGACATATTTTGGAAAACTAGGACTGTACAATTTTATCATTATAGACCTACTTATTAATCATTATGTTTTATTTTAAAATTGAATCTAATTTTTTGGGAGTTGGTAAGACTGCTCTTGAGGTGCCCCATTCAAATGATTCCACCTTATCATCTTTAATTGGGGAACAATGAGGTAATGTCAACTTTTTAATTTCTCAATGTTAATAAGGAAAGTACAAATTATTAGGCCTATTAGACTGTATAGACTACATACAGACTATTCAAGATTGTTCACTATCAAACTCCATCAAGTTCAAAATATTTATATTTATGTGAGTGAGTTGTGCCAACTGATAATTAAATATTAATCACTCAATTATTAGTCAAGGTACAAAAATAAAATACAAAACAAGGGGTGATTACAATTTACTCATTTATGCTCCATTCACTTATAATAATAATTTATTAGTTGGGATAGGCCTAACCGGTTCTTAATACAGTTACACAAAGTCACTTGCGAGTTTCTTGTTTGTACATCGACCGGTATTACATTTATAAGTTTCACTTTTTGATCCCACCCAAATGCTCTCCATGTTAAATTTGATACGTTTTTCTAATGTGATCCTCTGAAAAACTTACTAATGAGATGGCACTGTATAATAATTATTCCATTTCAATTTTTTAATAACTCTCTTACATAATATGCAAAACTCATCCTGTAAAATGTATTAAATCAATTTTTGAGAATGAATAAATAATCTTATTCATCGGACTTCCCTCCCTCCCCCGTCAGATATCCTTTCGTTTCAGATATCATCGGTACTAATCTATCAGCTATGACTAAACTCAACAACCACAGCCCATATGAACCACTCCATCGGGATGGCCATGATCACAACCTCTTTGATCACAATGTTTACAATATCTGTTGTTTACCAATAGATTGCAATGTAGTCACAACACATTTCCTAATCATTTCCTAATGAACATTTGTTTTCGAGTTTTATTTTTATCAATTTGATTTATAAATATTATCTATATTATAATAAAAGGTTTTACATGAAGGAGCCAGATTTTGTTGCGTGGTCGTGATTCAGAGGCGGGGCAATGAACCGGTGGCTAAAGCGTGTTAGTGATATGGGGCCGTGCCTAATTTTTGCGCTGCACCTCAGCAATACGGCGGGCCAACTCGGTTACGCGCTGCGATACAGTTTGATCATCTCTGTGATTGCTGTCTTCCTCATTATCATGTACAAGGCTGCAATGATGATGTTTTTCAAACCTGAAGATATACGTGGTTTAGAGGACCGATTGATGGGGTTGTTTGAGAAAAGTTATCAAAGGTGAAGCTCTAAATCTAAGATCTGAGGTAATTATGCATACGTCTGCAATAACTTGAAAATTGTGTTTTCATTTTACCTGGTTTACATATTTATTTTGGTTACTTCTATTGCGTGACGCCGGTGAGTGGGGAGGGGGGTCAAGATTTGTTTGTGTTTTATTAGCTTCTGATTCCCTCAAAGATCAACTACTTTGTACTGGAATTGTTACGTCAGATTTGGATCCGCCAGTCTGACGTACAGTTAGACCTGCAAGGCCCCCTAATATAACTACACCAAGAAATCTGCATGTTCTTTAATTTAAAAACTAACAAAACATAGCAATACTTACATCTCCTGACTTCACCATGTAGAAAGTAGCAGAATGAATACGAAAATACCGATAAACAGGGAGAAAATAAAAATTTTGGTGCTGCAGACTTACGCATAATTACCGCATATGAGTTATGACTGGGCATAATCTGTTTTGACTACTTTTTCTGTACATTTTTGGATGTCAAATTCTTGAGTTACAACGTACAGAACAGAGATACTACATACTTTCACGTGAATCCAAATTATTTCCAGGGTTGAATGTTTAGCTAGTGAAAACATCTCATAACGAACAACGTCAGTAGGCCTACTGTTTCTCTCATTTCTCCAACCTCCATGAACACAACTATTGCATAAAACAAACTTGGGTATTTGAAACAAGCCTACCGGTACATATACTAAAATGCATGTGGCCATGAATGTTGTGGTTTTGTGTTCAAACTAAATTGCCATATTAACCCAATCCAACCAGAAACTAAACAAATTTAACAAAAACATAGGCCTAAACCAAATTTACCCTACAACTAGCCAATTCCAATTTTAAACTGACCAAACTTGACCTAAAATGAACCAAATTGAACTTGAAACTGCATATATGCAATTATGCAATTAGTAGTTTTGCAGCAAAATAGTAAGTACTGTAAGCCTACGTCAGAGTTCGTCATGAATAGCTACTACATTTGGTAATGATCAACCACTTCACTAAACGAAAATTTGTACATATTCTTTAACAACGCTGTCACAATCAATCGAGTTATTTGGTCAACGCATGCCGTAACGTTCCAGCCCGTACAACGACGATTGTCCGATCTGCATGATGCAAGACTTCTCGCTAGCATTGGTCACCAACTGTAACCACTGTTTCTGCGGCCGGTGCTTGATGGCCAACTGCGCGGCGCGCAGGCAATTCCGCATCAAGTGTCCCATCTGTCGCGCTCGCGTGACCAGGCTTAAATCGCTCGACCAGAACGTGAGTAACGGCATAATCGAGCGACTTTGACAGTGTGTGCACTGCACCCAAGCATCTATATACCAGCACACGTTTTATTTAACGAAGTATTGACATTTATTATAGTTTGTATATACAATATTTGTATATGGTTTGTATATTTACGCCCGGGGCGACTGGTATAATGTTGAGAATGATCTTCTAATGATAGTCCCATATCGCCTATATGTAATGAATCTATTTTGTAATTGTATTCACGAATGAAGAAAGTTGTCTACCAACGTAATGAACACAAATATTGAAGTTAACTTATCTTGGAATAGATGCAGTATTCTCAAGGTCAATTATTCCTTGGGATAAGATTTACAAAGCACAACTACTTTCATAGCTACTTTTTAGAAACAAATTGAAGCTGTATTGAGTTTATTCACAATTATCAAGCTTTCAAAATTATTTATTCGGTATGGGACCTTATTCTTTCATGGACACATCATATTTTGACAATGAACAAAAAATGTCCTGCATGTTTGAATATTTTTTGAAAGTGAGCCAACCTGGATGTTTTCTTTCAACGAACGAGCACAGCTAGATTATCAACGTTATCACCAGGAGGCTCCGTGAACAGTAACACGACAAGGTATAAAAGTAACATGGCAAGGCTATCGTCGAGGTACAAACGTGGCGAGTTCAAAACCGTGAATGCGTTGACATGTGTGTGTGTTGTTTCAAGCGCAGGAAGTCGTGTACCGTGGCATCACGATCTACAGCCGAGACCTGTACGACTTTGTCACCAAGTTCAACAACAGAAACCGGAGAAGCATCGCGAACTTCGTGAAAAATAAACTATACGCACCTTCCCGCATGGTCAGTAACGCAACCTATAATTCAACACATAATCCATTTGATTATTTTACCCATTGGTCACTTGAGATAGAAGTAGTTCAACCATTTGCACGTAGAAAGTGCCACATGAACGCATCAACAATTGTAGCGACACAAGTCAAATTTTTCAATTCTATGATTTGGTATACATGAATTTTGTAATTCAAGACTGATCCCACATTTACTGATGGAGACTAGTTGAAAACGGTGAAGAAAAACAAGAACAATCTGTAGACCTACTTCAATAGATGAATTAAAATCTCAAGACAGAATTGATAACTCCTCTACATAGTTCTCCATAGCAACAAAGTCGCGATAATGCATCATCTTGATGTTTGCAGGTGACTGACGGGGTGGATCACTTTTTCCGTCGATCATGGTTCGCCAGCCGTCCGGTGAACGTGATCCTGATCATACTGCTTATCCAGTCATACTGCCGCTGCGCGCACGACCTGCTGCCCGACTCGGGGTCGTACGGATACTGCGACGAGCTGCTCGTGGTCGCGATATTCGCAATCTACTTCTTCTTGGACGTGGTGCAGGGGAGGTGGAAACGATTGCGGTGCGTTCGGACGATGTACCAACACCCATCTAGGGGCCTCGTCACTGTGCGTTGTCACTGTCGTCAGTGATCACGTAATCTGTCGTATCAACAATCTTATTTTTGTATTAAATGGGAAATTCAGGATACGACAATTAGTTAGGGTTATCCATAACGACGGTCACAAAGTGCAAGTATGAAGCCCCAGATCTACAGACACTAACGGTCAATGATGATTGTTTGTCTGATGAACTCATCAATGGCTAAGTTATTTGGGAGTATGAAAGAGTGGATGATAGATGGATAATGTATAAAAAAACTCATGCCTTTTGTCTTGTGGGATTCAAATCGACGCTGACTCTACTTCAGTTTCTAAAGCAGTGCTTCAGTTGACCGAGTCAGGGCGGCAAACAGAATTGGTCTCAGGAAGTCGACCTGTTACGATATAACATTGGGCAGGAAGGCCAGAAAGGAAGTTTATGTAATATTTCTTGACTAAGGGCGCTATTTTTGCCATCGCTACAAGCCGAGTTCAATAAAAGTGTGCAACGATACAGCCGATTTTGTCCCCTATTGACCCAATATTGCCTAACTGGTGTTGATATCAGCACTACCGTTAATACTTAATATTGTAGAATACATCTCAATTTGAATCATTTTTTTAATTCTTCTGTTTCCTACTTTCTTCGTTGTTCTTGTATTTAGCATATTGTTGGTCATTTTTCCATCAATGTATTTGTATATATATAGTGTCATTTTTTCACTATTCATTCATTCATTAATCCATTTAGTTTCATTTGTCATTTTCATTAGGGGCCTACATATTTTTATTTTCTCACCTTTTTATTTCCATTGTATTCATTACCCATTTTTTAAAATTTCTTCATAATTTATTGTCATTTTCCATTTGTTTTTCAATATTATTGGAGTTTTCAATGTTAACAAAAAAGATCAAGATGATACGAAAATACCGGTATAATAAGATTTCCTTAATGTAAATGTTTGAATAGTCAACTATCCCTGGAATCATCGCGTTGTAGGACATCACAACCCTGAAGCTAGATTTTAATGAATGGTAATAACAACATTTATTTCCCTGATTTTAGAGAAAATGGACAATCATCATCTCAATTTCAGATATTTTCTTTGTCCTCCAGAGACGTCAGAGTCATGACGTGGGCATTACCAATTCTGTATAGATTCATGAACCAAATCGAGTAATATCCATGTCGGGAGACTCAGAAAAAATGCCGGATCCTGGAGGAAAAGTAAATTCAATACAATTTCTGAACTCAAGATGATATATCTAGTTTGCACTTTAATTAGGGAAATCAATATCGTTATCATTCGTTGAAATCTAGTTTTAGGGTTGTGATGTCCTTTACGCTTTATTATTTGTTGAATAAGTGATCTTATTTTGATTATTCTTTGGGGTGGTAAGATTGCCCTCATGGTGCCCCATTTGAATGATCCTACAAAAGGTCCATAGCCTTAATTTGGAAATCAATCATTTTGCAGGGCTCTCAAGTTTGACACTAATGGAAAAAAATTAGATCGGACAGATCAACCGTAATTATAATTTTAGACTCACAAAACTTGTATCCACGAAAAAAGAATTTCGTCCGAAATCATCTCTAAAAACTTTGATAAAATTTTTATATTATCACCGCTTTCGAAAGAGATGAATTTGCTTCAAATCACAAACCTCAACCTAAAAGATCAAATATCAACATCAAATAAGAATCAAATATAACAAGGATATTCAATTTAAAGTTGGTAGACCAACTTCTTCTTCTGAGGATACAACTACAAGAATATATTCATAATCGTAACAATGAAATGTAGTTGAGATTTGTGGCTGTCTGCAGTTGGGTTCACATGAGTTTGATTATGCTGTTCAACTGGCTGTACTGGCGATGCCCTAATGACATGGTACCTGACGGGCAGCCCAACGGGCGTACTGACGACTACACCGTTCTCATCGTCCTATACAAGCTCAATACGTTCATCCTACGGTGACAAGTTCGTCCTACATTCAATCGTTCGGCCTCCACCGACAAGCTCGGTCTTTACTGAACACGTTCCATTATCCATTGACGCGTTTGTCACTTCACGTTACATGAGACATGGTACAATGACAATAACGTATTTTCATATGTATTTACGATAATATGGAGAGACCTTGAAGGAGTTTTTACTCTATTAAAATTTTGTACCATTTTATTTAACCAATCTAGTATTTCTTCATTCTACATTTATTTATTACATTAGTTTCAAAAACACATGGCATTGATAACTACGATTGGATGAGTTGTAGAATGATCAATAAGTTGATGGAAAGACGAGATGAAAGGTTATTTAATTATGTCGATGTTTTGAATAGTGAAAAGGAAACAGTAGTAACCTGTTCTTGAAGAACCATCCCAGTATTCACTTCAATGACAGAGGGAAACAACGAAAAGTCTCTTGTCATGATTGTTGGCCTCGGCAGGAATGGAAGCCAGGTCTCCTGAATGTCCGCCTCAATTCGATTCGCAAGTGGAATAGAATATCACGGTTCCAGCATGTAGTACAGTGAAACCTGTCTCCATCGTTTTACATGGGACTAGGAAAACCAAACCATCCAGCAGAAAAACAATGGATCCAGGAAAATTTTACATTGATTTTATGAGAGTTGGGGAGAAAAAATGAATGATACAAGTAGAAAAACGATGGATCCAGGAATGATACATAGAGTACATCAATGAATTAAATCACTATCAACAGTGACTCAACATTTTGCTATAGAAATATATTTGTGTCAATTGAATCAATCGTGTGTTCTGAAACACCAGAAATTAATCTCGAAGTGTTAGATTTGTTTCAATAGAACACTGTTGCAAAAATAACGCAAAAGAATTGCTATCATACATTTTTGGCTTCATTTTTCGACGTTCACTTATAACATAACATTTAGTGTACCCCATCCTCAGCAAGCTCTCGCGTAACTTGTTGCGGCGAACAATGACCATATCAACAAGTGTTGACGTTTTTTGATTCTTCATCAGTATTACGCAGGTTCTCTGCCATGACGTTACTGATTGTTGTTTGCTAAACAATCCCATCGACAGCAAAAATATTGGGGATATGAATGACGTTTACAAAAAAAAAAACATCCGACTTGACTTCAGTTGCCAGGGCAATGCGTTGGGTGAACGAGACATGGGGACAACTCAAGGTTACTCAAAATGAATAATAACAAGAACATGGTAAACATTGAGCACATTTTTGTTTCATTATGTTTCATAGTCAGTTAGCTCTTACAACTGGACTTTTCATTTCTATCCGAGGCATTAACGTAGATCAAGAGATGATTCCACGGAACGAGTCCACAGATGTACAAGGTAAGCTGTTGGTTTGCTTCTCAACTTGTTCAGTTTAGCGTGAATATAGCCCCAAATCAAATTCCTCATTCCACCGCTCGAGTCTACAGATGTACAAGGTAAGCTGTTGGTTCGCTCTTGAACTCATCAACTTCCAACGTTAATATTGCCCCTGAATCGAAATTCTCATGCGCAGTAAACACAACTGTAGTGCTCCAATAAATATTCTGGTTGCCAATTAAAATTTATAGTCATCACAGGGCTGCACGTTAGCAGTCGGACACAGTTGAAGATTTTCTATCCCAACAACCAGTGTTATGGCTTTCATTGTTCAGATCATAGTTTGTGTATGCTATGTCATTTGATGACTTCGAGGTCACGTTAGGGTAGCGGGTTTGATCGTTGAAAATTCCACGGTCCAAAACTCTGGCGTTAAATGAACAACTTTGAACCCGAACAAACTTCAACACTACACCAAGCTACCATGTGTGGCATATGATTATCCCACTGCAGTATAATCACGTTTTCATTACTGCTCAACTACTACTGTCACACTCACTACAATCGAAAGTGGTCATGCGTGAACACCAATAAGTTACTAACAAAAGCTTACAATAAACTAACTACGATAAACGTAAACTTACGATCGTTAGTGAGGCAAAAATAAGTTGGTACCTCGTAAGATTATAGTTCCCACAGTCTCCTTAAAGCCTCACTGAGTAAACTTCGTCGCTGATTATGAGACTGTATTCCAAATATACCGATATTGCTCTTGATGGAAAAAAATACAACCAATAATCTTGTCAAACTAGAATACTATTATGTCAGTATGTCAGTATGAACGCAATAGTAGTTCCATCATTTTTACTAGTAGCCCTACTATTATAGGATGGTAGGTAGTAATGTAAACAAGGTGTATGCATATGCATACATACTGCATATTGCAGGACATACAGGGCCATGTCCATATTGAACAGAACTATTTGAATTTATAAAGCTGTTATAAAGTTACGTTGAAATACGTTGAAATTTCAAACAAGGCCCTAAATTATTTTAAATTACAATCACTGCCTTCTCAAAGCAATTTACAAACTCAATGATTACAGAAGGCAGTGAATAGATAAAATTCCCAATGTGATTTGAAATATTTTCTCCAAACCGGTTTCGCTAATCTGTAACATTGTTCGATACAACAACAACACAGCGAGTCTACATTGAATTGAGCGGCTAAGCCACAAGTGTCTCCTAGGACTCCCCTCTTGATACATTCCAAAATCTACATATTTATAGGGAACATCACTTATTGAAGATTATCTTCGTAAGTAACTGCGAGCAGCAGTATTCCGTCCTTTTTGATATTTTTTGTTTAAAAAATACACGTGGAATATACTGTTTTCAATTAGAAAAACAATTACTTTATCTGTAACAATAAACATGACTCATAATCCCTAGCCAAAACCTGAGGGCAAAATCTAATTAACCTAAAACTAGGCCTAATCTGAAACTTGCCTTTCCCAAATACAGAATGGCAGTCTTTCTGAAATGTCTTGTCATTCATACCTGGTCGCTGTGATAAAAAAAAAAATGAGTGTAAAATTTATTTTTCTGTTCATTTTTATTGGGTTTAACGACGCACTCTACTGATGACTACGATCTATTGGCATCAGTGAATGATATATGAAATGATGGGATGATGAGATGGAAGGTTATTTTATAAGGTGTTTTTGGATAGTGGGAAGGAGAGTCGGTTGTGGCCTGTTGTCAAGGAACCATCCCAGTATTGACCTGAATGACAGAGGGAAACCACGAAAAACCCCCATCAGAATGGTCGACCATGGCGGGAATCGAACCCCGGTCTCCTGAATGACGGTTCCATGTGTTACCACTCGACCACTCGTCTCAGTAAATGTCAGAATAATGGGATGATAATACAAAATCTGGTAAGAAAAAGCTCAATGAAGATTTACTGCAGGTAATTACATGAAAAGTCGAGGTTCTCGCTCACGATAACTGGGACTCAGGGCTGACAAAAATGAGGACGGAATGAGGAAATGAGGATGGGCTTTTGTGAATATAATTCAATATACATGATCAGATAATTCGTACCCCAAATAGCGTTGCTATTGGTAGCGTTACTGAGCAAACAATTATTATCAATCACATCGTCGAACTTCTTCCAGGAACGTCATAATGGACAACCTCGGAGCTTCGGTTACCGCAAATGCGGGAGAGAAAGTGTATTCACGTCAAACAGAAACACGAGTAGCGCTGGAATACGGTGAGACGGATTACTACCTCGCTTGGATTACGTTTGGGCTGATATTATACCTGACGTGTCACTTTCTCCGGTACGTGCAGGCGACTGCTTCTAATAACAATATGAAGACTATTGTGGCATCGTTGCGCACATGGCTAAGAAGCAGGGAGCAAAGGTACGGTCACTTTCAACTATTACCTAACAGATATGTAACACATTTTCAGAAGACACTCGACACATGTATCTGATATTTAATTCAACTGTACTTCTAGTTACATAATCAGACAACAACTAGGATACAGTTGAATTTAACGGAGGTAGCGAAATTTCGTACGAAAAACCTTCACAATTTAACCCTATGATGAATCAGGTTGGTTATATTGAATATAGGCCTATACATTTTACATCAGGATTCATAAAATATATTCATGTTGAATTTTATTTCATTTTTCTTTTTCTAATTCATATATTTTTTCTTTTCATTACCCGTAAAGATTATTGGCTTCGTTCAATGTGATGCTATGCTCGCATTTGATGTATTATGCTCTATTATTTTACCGATACTTTATCATTATGATGATCAAAATATTGTCAATTTTACATATTTACAAAATGTCAGGGTAATTGTTGATATTGTTAAATATATTTTATAGAATATGAATTATCTGTTATACAGTCTTACTCAGATTCCCATGCCCAACTATAAACTGTTTCCTTGTGCCACGAAGGCCGTACAACACGACATGCCCGATATGTTACGGCAACCCTGAACACCCGCTCATCACGAACTGCCGCCACTGCTTCTGCGGCCGCTGCCTTCGGACCCAGTGCCAGTTCTACGCCGGGCTGCCCGTCGAGTGCCCGATGTGCCGCGAGCTGCTCCACAGCGTGCGGCCACTCCAGTGTGACGTGAGTACACAACGTTCAGGGCAGCAATTCTTACTGTTCGAGAGGCGCGAACAACGGCCACAACTGGAACTAGTTCCCGCAGGACGGCTGTGAAGACGGTTATCGCACTCCACGCCATAGAACAAATAAAATCGCATCGTGGTTTGCGACGCGATTACAAATTGCGAAGCATCTCAGTACGGTTTATGTCTCGCAACATTGCGATATGAATTATTTCAAGGTGAAAAACACTCTGTTTCACAAGTTCTTCTATATGAAGTGCTTTGATCTACGAGGTATGTCTATTTTCTCGGTATTATGTCACGAAATTGTTTGTGGGAAAATCCGTGTGATACCTAGGTCTGGTTCGACTTATGACATCCATGTATACCCCCTTCACCCCTCCTTTTGATGATGTCTTACTGAACAACATGACCATTTCAAATTGTAATCAAATAAATTAAATGAGGTATTTTGATGAGAGTTCCAATGGTGACGTATACTTTTCAATATGCGGCGCAGTTTAAAATTTGATCCGAAGAAATTGGTCTTATTACTTCTTCAATGCATTCTGTTGTAAATTTCAGTTTCGAACAACAATTATGAATCGAGATACTTCTAATAACGTTACAACAAAACAGATCTAAGCACCCTTTTGAACTGTTGTGAATCGATCTTGACGTCCTCTCCTCAACAGGACGAAGCGTACCGCACGCGGAACAACGACTCCGCCAGTTTATACAGCTTCTACAACGGCTTCAACCGAACGTACAGTCCGAACGTGTACGCACGGATCATGGACCGCATCCGACACGTTCGACTGCCGCCCGTCCGCGAGTCCGACCCGTTCGTTGGCATCGTTCTCAGCCTCCTACTCGCTCATCTCTACTATCGCTGGCCCAACGATTTCATTGACGACAAGCGACTCTTCGGCTACGCTGACGACATTGTCGTCGCTGTCGTTATGTTGAGACTGGTGGGTAAGTTTACGACGCAGGCCAGGATACGAATAGGGCAATTACGACGCTGAATAGAAAATGTGTCAAATGTTCGAATTTTGCTACCGGTATGTTTATTATTAGCCAGTGTAGGCCTAACTTTTATTTGTAAAAAGTACAATTATATTATTTTACGCTGTTGAGACGATAGGGGACTATTAATGATTTTGTATCTCAGTTGAAATATAGTTGGTAAATTTTATCCAAATTAATTTCATTTCAGCATTCATTCTTTTTGTGGTTGTTTATAGAACAGTGGTGCATGTTCATCTTTTATACAGTATCATTTTTTTCTCTTATGAATTAGTAATTGTTACATCTCGATAAAATAATAAAATATTTCCCTTTTAACGAATGGTATTGTCGTGATAGAGGGTGGGATCCACCAAAATGTCTCGGGAAAATCGCTCAAGTTCTAGAGATGGGCTTGCCAGGCACAGAAAATAAATATTTTACTCCCTCGATATTAAAAAATATACCTAGGCCTACTTCAGGATGAATCATTTAACAGCGACTGATTTCCAATCATTGTTCCTAGTTCTTTCTTAACGCCTAGTTTCCTAACTACTAGTTTTGGTAGTTTTTATCAACATGTAAGCTATCGATCCACAAATAAGACCAGGAACGGACTGGACCTATTGGCAAGGAGGCACTTGCCCCCCGGGCCTCATCCTGCTCAACTTGGTTTGGGACTTTCAAATAATTACGCAGCTATAAGGACATGATCAAAGACGGGTTGGGTATGACGACATAATTTAATATCATTTAGAAAATGTGGTACAATCTATTCGTGTTGACAATTGCAACATTACCTATGTTAATTAATACTACGCACATTCACGAATCAAGTCTTGTGAATTTATTTTCGAAATGTTTGTTATTCTACTGCTCAACCATTAATTTTTGAAAATATTGATTGTTCCTCATTCTATTTTAATTTCGAACCCGCCCAAGCCCTTTCTTCTCAGTCCGCCCCTGATCATGGCCAAGGATGAGTAGGTTGGATTGTTCGCATGTCTTTGCAGAATCGCATATTAATTTACATTCTATTGAATCATGCATAATTAACGTTTCATTTTTTTTCTTGTAATTGTCATGCAAATTTATATTCTTCAACAAGTTGATTTGTATCTGTGTTCATAGGACAGTCGAAAAGATTTTGTCAAAAATGAATGCTTTTGTCTGAAAAAAATGTCATTTTTTGTCGAAAAATTCCAATTAAATCCTACCACTGTCCAATTGATACTATAGAAACCAATGGAAGAGAAATAACAAATAAAAAAACGTATGCTCTCGTCTATACCAAGAAAACAGTTCCCTTGATAATACGTCATTATATTTATAGCCATTCTTCATCTAACAAAATCGTAGATATGAAAATATTTTCTAATCACTCATCATCACTTACAGTACAGTACCAAGAAATCGATCACCTGAGGCATGGAATGAATAATGCACAGATTTAGTGAGACTAAAACGAAAAAAGTACTTTGAAAAGAAAAAAAATCATAATTCACTGTTTTTCCAAGTAGAGCTTTAGTCATATAAAATGTATGACATGATGAAGGAGACAATGACACGCGAGATGAGCATGAGAGAGAGAGAGGAGAGAGAGAGAGAGAGAGAGAGAGAGAGAGAGAGAGAGAGAGAGAGGAGAGAGAGAGAGAGAGAGAGAGAGAGAGAGAGAGAGAGAGAGAGGAGAGAGAGAGAGAGAGAGAGAGAGAGAGGAGAGAGAGAGAGAGAGAAAGAGAGAGAGAGAGAGAGAGACATTGCATGTTTCTCAAAGCACTTGATATTATCTGTAAGCCGAACGGCAGTTTATTATCTCTAAGGGCTGTTGAAAGTTATGCCGGGGGTGGTAGAGGGTGGGGTGAAAGTTTGGGGATTTCCGAAACTAATCTTCCAACACGGCGTACGGGCGGGCACAGATTCGAAGTGTACGGGGGAGTCGATTCAGCGAAATATCGTTCTTTTATTTCAAATAACCGTAATAACTTTCAAGCAGGGAGAAATGTGACAATAATATTCCAACTCGTTAGAAACGTGTTTTTTTTTCAAAGCCTTCAACCAGTATACGCAAGTATACCATCCAAGTTATATTATTTTAATTTCGTATAGTAAAGACTCTACTACTAAAAAATATTAATAATATTTTTTCTGGAAACCTGTGAAGATTTCTTGATTAAAAGGTATTAATTTGAATGCATACCCAATATTCATTCGCTGAAGCAGCTGTGTTGGTTGTGCACATTGATGAATAAAATCACGAGGTGGTCACCTCCTACCAGTCTGGACTGGTCTCAAAGTTACGACAATTTTTTCGGAAGTATAGCTTTAATCTCGTAGCAAATAGTTCTTTGTGAATTCGAATTAAAACAAAAAAATAGTATCATCTCGAGAAGTAGTCGTAGTTTCTTTAAAGATGCAAAATACTTGAAGGGGGCTATTGGGAAAAATGTGTCTTTCCTGACGTTTCCAGGGAAGTACGAAAAATGATCAAAATTCAAAGACTAAAGTGAGAATTATGTCACGGAAATTTTTTCATCGAAATAGTTTCTTTAAATGATGTCTTTAATCATTGAATGATATGTTTAAAACTCAAGCTGGATTAAAGTTATGACCGTTTGTAAATCCGGGCCTGTATAGTATTAGAATTTGTACATCTAACATCCCTACACCTATAAAAACTGGGCATAACACTAAACCGACTCCCACGCGCTTTTCAGCCAATAGGGTGGTTCATCATCGACTACTATATTCAAAAGGGGGTCAGGTGGGAGAGAAGGGTGGAGAGTGCCGAAACCAGACCGTTAGCACGGCATGCCCTCCCCCTCGACAACCCCTGACCTTTCACTATGTTAATCTTGACCCTGGCAACTAGCAGCGGGGTTGTTGGGCAGGGTACGGGAAAGGAAGGAAGTGGGAGCGTCGTGGGGTAGACGTGAGGTGAGTATTATCGCCGGGTTAAATCTTTGTTTTTTACGCTTGAGTTCGGGACTGCGATAAGTAGCTATTATCACGCTACACACAATTAACAAACCTCCACCCCCACACCCCACTCCCCACTCCCCACACCCCACACCCCAACCAGCGAGAAGTTTTCTAGGGAAGAGATCAGAGATCATGGGAGACGATTTAGCGAAATGTCAGTTGTGTGTGGATAACTTTTGAATGGTATGAGATATCAAAACTTGAATTCGGGGTAAATGACATCGGATAATACCTTCAAGACGGTATAGGTCAAAACTCGTCGATTATGTCTAACATACTGCGACGAGTGGACGAGTGGCTAGCCCACTGAACTGTCATTCAGGAGACCGGAGTTCGATTCCCGCCGTGATCGACCACCCTAGCTGACTAGGGTTTTCGTGGTTTTCCTCCATGTCGTTCAGGTCGATCCTGGGATGGTTCCTTAAAAGCAGGCCACAACCAACTCCTTCCCACTATCCAGAAACAACCAATGAAATAACCTACCAACAATGAGACATTTTTTATCAAATGTCATCGTTGCAATTTACGCGTACGTCTTTCCTACTGCTTTTCATTAGTTCTTCAGTCAGCTTCATGCCAACAGGGGATTTTACTGGCGAATAAATATATGGATAGGTCCTTCTCGATACGAACTAGACTGAGCAAGAGTGGGCAATCGCGCCAACGTCTTTCACCCCCCCCCCCCCCCCCCGGGCACATGTATATTTTTTTCAGTAAACAGCGAAAGCACTTCGTTCGAAAATATTTATAAATAAAATAACTGATTCTTTTAAATATTAGACAGTCATTTTGGACTACAGAAAGTCAGAAACCAAACTAGAATACATCTATAATGAAGGGTATGAAGGTTATTAAAAGGTCGAAAATGAAAGATTGACTAGGTTGAATAAAGATAGTTAGGTTTCGGTGGAGATATTTTAAAAAACATCATTCTCCATAACCCAGGCACACACTAGAATACTAAATAGTCAACTTATTTATATTTATTTTGGACAATAGTGCTCGAGTGGTTTGCTGAAAAGATACTCGCCCCCCTGGGCTTTAAGTGAGCATGAACCTGTCATTATACCGAATTATCTCACATTAAAAGCGGCACGTTAAATCGATAGTGGAAACAGTTCAATTCAATGCCCGCTCAACGCTGTATAAAAAAAAGACTGAAAAAAAAACTATGGGTAACTCCTGATTCCAGGAATCCAGTAAACTAGTTGAATGACGTCCACATCCAGTTCCAGGTAATTCCCTGCACATCATTTCAAGGAATACTTGCTTGACGTATGACTGAAGGCAAACAAATTGATAAGCTCCTGGAATATTCGAAACTCTCGAAGCGATAAAAGTTCAGCACGAAACTGGCGGCAACGCGTGCAACTACTTTCAAATTATCGCCAATCTCACTCAAATCAGGAAACAAGGTTGAGAAGGGGGGGGGGAGCGAATCAATGAATGGGATGCTATGACCATGGACCCTTACCCGATAGATTACAAGCTGGACCTGGGTGAGAGCTAGAGGCTAGGTGTTTTAAAAAGAGCTGTCTACTATGGCAACACGTCCAGTTCCTATCTATTGCTACAAAATCGTAGATCACTGCTCATGAGGTGGGCTACGATTCACGAAATATATCATGCTTATGCATTCCAAGAGACCATGACATTGATATTATCTTGTATAGTGATGGTACTCGGATTTTCTAGTGAATAATGTCCAATCAAAGTCCTTTGGAGCTAGCTAGGCCTAGGACGTAATATCAAGTGACAGTCGCGGTAAGGGTCCTGTATCTCATTGGATTCGTCCGCTGATTGCCTGGTAGTTCGTTCCCGGATCAAATCCTGTAGAGGGCTACTTTTTCCATCAAATGTAGTGTAGGATAATTGTGTTTGGTCAACGATATTATGGAATGGTCCATTTTTTCTTTATGAACCAAAAAAACCGAACCAACCAAAAAAAGGAGCCATTTTACATAGGCCAAAATACACGATCACCTTCCAGGCAAGTGGCTCCTGACCGGCTCGTGGGAGTCTTCAGGAGTTTGTTGGCAGCCGCTATTCATCGAACCATCAGACCACGTGCGGACCTTGTTGTCATTCTTGCACTCAGCCTAAGCCAACGTAAATCAATTGATCTAACCAACTTAAACAGCCTAACCGAATTCAAACTAACCGCAACCAATTAACCTAACCAACAAACACTGAACTAATTGAATACCGGTACTAACTAAAATTAATCCGAGACCAACTTCGACGTTGTCATTGTTGTACTTGCGCGCAGCCCAAACTGACCTGAATCAAATCAATCCAACCAACTTGATAAACCTAACACAACCCAAACTAAGCAACATAACCAAACGGACGTCCCAAACTAATTCAATGCGTACCAAAACCAATCAGGGCTCCTCAAGAGCGAATACTAGAACAAAGATACCACCAAGGGTGAACTTGGCTTGGCGTGTCTACTTGGAAAGAGGATGGCCTATTCGAGGAAACGATCATAACCTAACCTAAAACCCTAACAAAAGCTCCTCTATGCACTAACCAATTCCCCGAAAAAGTAGCTTGTCTACGGCATTCCTACAAGCCAAGCCCTCCTTCACTCTTATTAGTATCGCTATTCCAGTATTCGCTCTTCAGCGCCCCCAACCGCAATGTAAACCCAACTTCCGGTTCGACGATTGGCCAGCCTGTTGTGTTGCCTACCTGCATGATCTGCTGCTGGAAGGCTTGCTCGTGGAGGCCGGGGTCTATGTGGTAGCTGTTGTTCAGGTTGTTCAGGTCGTTATGGCGGGTGACGGACGGGCTCTCGGCGGGCGAGTCGCGGGCCATGTCTGCAACAATACAACACGACAATTAAGATATGACCGAAATGATGCATCTAGTAGGTTACAACAATTACAATACTACCAATACAATACAGTCAAAACGATACAACCTATAAATGTTGTATTCGATAGGCTACAACAATCACAATACTACCAATACGATACAGTCAAAACGATACAATCTGAACGATGTATTCGATAGCTGCTACATTACGATACAACCAATACGATACAACTGAAACAATACAACCAAATGGATGCATCCGATAGGCTTCGTACAACAAATACACTACGACCTATATGATACGACCTATACGATACAACCAGTACAATACAACCGGAACGTCACAACCAAAACGATGCATCCTATACGCTACAACAAATGCAAATCAACCTACACTTTACAATCAAATCGATATAACCATGCCGCTACGCTACAACAAAACACAATAGAACAATTAAAATTACAATGAACACGATACAGCCGATAACCAATACGTTCAAAACTGATTCGGTACAATAGGTCTATACACTAAATACTTGATTCAATTTGTTGAACGAATATATCGAAAATGTTGAACGTAACACTAGAAGTACTGGGAACTTACATATTTGAGAAATTGTAATTCGAAAATGTTTAGTGAGGGTGTTTTTCAAATTTATTTCTTCTTATGAGAATATTACACCGGCACGCATTGTAGCGCAGTGGTCAACGCGCTCGTTTCGTGTGATCCGGGAGGTGAAGGGGCATATCGGACCTGGTTCGATCACCGCCATCGTCCGTCATTACAGGGTTTTTTCTGTAGTCTAGGCTACAGACTACTTGGCTCCTGCAATATAGGCCACGACCGCTTCCTCTCTACTATCCTTCTCTTCCCTAAGAAACCATCATCTCATCATCTCATCAATCATTCATTCGATGCCGACAGATGTTGGGTTATCATTATAGTGAGTCGTTAAACCCAATATGTATATATAGAGAGAGAATATTTGCAGAGAAATAGCAAAGAATAAACAGAACAAAATTATACAATTTCAGAAATTACTTCCACCTCACCTCCTCTTATCACTGTCGATGACCATTCCCTCCCCATCCCCCCTCCCTGAATATTATACGTTAGCAGCGTTACCACATACTTGAAATTTTTTGAATTATCCAGGATTTTCACGTGTGTATCAAAATACAGTAGGTATAGGTTATTCACTGTTTGTGAAATTATACTTCTCCCTCTGCACCAATCCCCCTCCCCGTCCATCTCCCCCTGCCCATCTCTCTCTCAGTTTTTTGCACGTCTGCCTGTCAACTTTTATAGACGTGTGTAATAAACCTGAAAGGGTCAATGATAGTCAAAAGAGAGAGAGCGAGAAATAAAAACTGGTTTATTATTGACGGGGCTGTAGACGCGTACAGGTTGGCCGCGAAAGAGAAGATGATCATGTTTATGGACGCAAAAAACGAACTGTAAACTTTAGTTTTACGCCAATAAGTGGCTGTGAAACATTTCGTTGCGATAGCAGAACATTTCCACTTTCGATCTCGATTTTGATTTAAAAAACAATTCAATTTTCTAATATTTACTTGTGGATACGAGGAGGACCAATAATAATTTGGGAGGAAGGTGGAATGTGGAAGAAAGAAGAGATTCGCAGAAGAGAGTGAAGGATGAAGAGCGGTGAGACGGTAGGGAAGTATGGAGGGAGCTTGTGGAGAGAGTGGAACTAGGGGAAGTTGAAGATGGCGAGGGGGTGTTGTGCCTGGCGAGCACAACACAGCGCGTGTGATTTACCCACAATTTTGGTTTATTTGTTAAACCCCCTAACCCGACTATACTGTTGGGTATACGGTAGGATTTTAGTTATCAACTTATTGAGCTTCTTGATATTATCAAATCTGAGTCACTAGCATTTTTGCCAAATATTGTATGCATCCTATATGATGTACCGTGGTAGTTAATTTTGTAAATAGCACTGTTGCAGTTCCATTATCATTAATATCTGAGAAGTGCCCCCGGCGCGAAATTTTGTCATATGGAGAATATTAAAATTATGTGTAAATATGCGATATAATAATTAATTGAACGAGCTTTGAATGCTTGTATCCACGAAAGATGGTGTGTTGAACCACCCGCGTGAAAACGCCCTGAAATGGGCCCCTCAATGCCTGTGTGCAGACAACACCCCGCCCTGCCCCCAAGACCGCGCCACACAACAAGTGGCTGTAAGTATATATATAGAGCCGCAAGTAGAGCAATTACATCCCAGAACCATTGTTAGCAGCTTCTCATACGACACACCTGACCGTCCTATCGCGACACACACGACCGTTCGGGCAATCACTCGAACAAATCTGAACTCACAAAAGGGATTATAATAACACATGTGAATATATGGTACAGGTGTTGAAAGGGGTTGATAAACGAATGCAAATATGATGAAACTGCCTTGTCATATAGGCCTACACATCATTCAACTCGATACTGTGTAGTTTACAGCCGCAATCGGTCGAACCATACTTGAGTTGAAGTTTCGAAGATTTGGAAAACCTCATAAGAATAACCCAGGAGGATGCATTGAGGGTTGCGTCAGTTTATCGGTTCGATATGGTGTGTCTTATCTCGACTCTCAATCTCGTTCTATTTCCTGAGCACTTTCCTTATGATTACCGATCGCTGCTCTACCTAGTGTTGTTTTGAAGAAACTTGATGTCATGCGATTATGCCTCCTTTATGTTACCTCAAATATTGGCATCTTAGATGCAGTGCATATTGGCATCCAAGATGCGGTGAAAGTAAACGAATGCGCTAGGCTCATGAAAAAGGATTTTTTTTATATTGGGTTTCAACGACGCACTGTAATGATGACTGAGATCTATTGGCGTCGGATGAATTATTAATGAGATGATGGGATGATGAGATGAAGGTTTTTATGGGTATGGGAAGGACAGTGGGCAGGAAGCGGTCGTGGCCTATATTGTGGGAACCATCCCGGCATTAGCCTAGACTACCGAGGGAAACCACGAAAAACCCCTGTAAAGATGGACGGTGGCGGGGATCGAACCGGGTCCGATATGTCCCTTCACCTCCCGGATCACACGAAGCAAGTGAGCTAACCACTCAGCTACTGTGCCGGTAAAAAGGATTTACTGATGCAATTGAATAAAATATGAATACTTATTTGTTTGGAGTATACAGACTTCTCACACGATTTCGATTGTATATATATAAATCGATTAGATGTAATTAGTTACTTGCGAGGGGTATGCAACTGGAAAATTTGGTGTACACCTGATTTCAGATTTCAAGGGATTTCAGGGAGATTTCACAGGATTTCAAGAAGATTTCAAGAGATTTCAGGAAGATTTCATGACAAGTGTACACCAGACTGCAGGAGTTGTTGAATGTCGACCCCTCGGTTACTTGTAATATAACTAGCGTTACTATCAATTATACTTCACAATTTAAATAATGGACAATTTAACCTCACTATCTCCGTTTTACTTCATAAGAGACTGTGCCAGACAACTAAGCAAACGTAAACGTCATTCTGCGTGTATTTGTAAACAAAGTCAGTTCTTTTTATCTCTACTATACCACGCACGATCGGTATTCCTGAAGATTTAGCCGGTGAATTGTTACATATTTTCAACATGGGAGGGATAAGAACTGAGGACACCATATCAAACCGGTAAACCGACGTAAGCCTCAATGCATATTGGAATGGCGTATAATAGGGTGGTGTATGATAGGCAGTGGTGTATTGGTAAAAAAATAAGTACCGGAACGCATTAAGTAACACGATTATTTGTAAATTGACCTGTATATAATAGGCTGAATGTTCATGCATTCAAAACGTATGGTTGAACATGCCTACGTTAAAGCCCAGCCCTTATCTACCATAAGAGTTGGAAGTGCTTTCAGAAGTCCAATTTGGTACAAATGACTGACTGACTACGAAACGAGAATAAATTTACAACATTTTAAATTTTTTCCAGCACAAACATTCAATCTTTTATATTTTGTGAAGCATTTGAACCATTCAAATACAAAAAACAAGTCGACCAGGGCTCGAAAAAGGTTCCGGAACGTCGTTCCGGTTCGAAGAAAAGTACCGGAACGTCGTGCTGGTTCCAATACACCACTGATGATAGGAGATATGTGGAGAATATGGAATATTTACTCCGGATAAATTTCAATTCCTAAGGAATGTAAGTACATGAATGATACACATCATTCTGGAGTCTTACATAAATCGGATGAGCCGTTTTGAAGATGGAAACTAATTTTATTATTATTGAAAATAAGAACATAGAACATACATATAAATAAATGAACAGTCACGTGATGTCCACAAAGCCCTGAAGAGCTTGACTGTGGATTAAATATAGAAAAATAATGAAAAGAATATTGTGTAATGCGATGATTGAAACAGACGTAGGGTATGCAAACAAGGTCGAATAAAATACAAACTAAATTAAATATGTTAGAAAATAAACAAGGTGGAAATATAACAAACAATAAGTGAAAAATTTGAAATAATGAGAAACACTTTGAAACACGTTTTATACAACACTTTTTAGTCAAGACAATTTACAGTCGAGTTGAATAATCATTTATTAATTTCTAATTCAATTGACTTATATTTGTCCATATTTCTTAAATATACTGGCATTACATTGAATATAACCGGTACAGTGTATTCAAGTCGTCTTAGACCATATTTATTATTGTAATCAGGAATTTTAAAATTGCTCAATTTTAAAAGTCTCAACCTGGTATTTAAAGGGTGATAATTAATAATTTTGAACCTGTCATCAAAATAGAACTTCAAAATGGATATATTAAAATAATTTGCATTATTTTTTGACATCAATTAAAGAGCTATATTAAGAGGGCTAGCTATTGAAAAAGTATCAACCACGGTTGAACCAATTAGTTCGTGAAATGATTGAAATTATCAAAAGGTGAATCAGGTATAAAGATATAATATATTATAATATATTGTGTATATTATATATTTTATGATATAAGTATTGGATCAGGCAGTGATCCAATAGGTCCGAAATCAATGTGTATAAACCCTTACCATTTTTTCCAGTAGGCCTACATTTCATATAAAATATCGATCATCCTACAACGATAGGCCTATATGTCTCGTTTTCCTGAGTATGAAAATATCTGATATTACAAAAAACAAAAAATTCAACTCATATAGACCCTACTCTGAAATGAGCATTCCATTTTTTCTCACACCTTACTAAACAGGGTCTGAAATAATAGAAATATAGGAGCGAGCAGGCGCGAGACGACTTCGACGGATCGCAATTTATTTTACCAATCAAGCGCAAAGTTCAGAGCGGGTGTTTCATCATAGACAATAGTCTATATCTAGAGATTTCATCTAACGCATGTATTTGCAAGAATCTAGATTTTCTTTTCAATAGCCTAATTAAATGAAAATCAATCGGGCATTTTAAAAACTGCGACCGCGAGAGTTCGAAGTGTGAAAGCATGTATCCCTACTTCTTTCATACGATGAAGCTTGAAGGCAAACGAAACTAAAATCGTTCCGTATAGTCTAGTGCTCCTGGTACTTTGACATATTCTATTATACGTAGACGAGTGGTCGAGTAGCTAGTATACTGAACCGTCAATCAGGAGACCGGGGTTCGATTCTCGCTCAAGTCGACAAACCTCATAACAATTTCCCTCTGTCGTTCAGTTCAATAATATAATTTTTGTGATCACTTTTCATTGGTTCAAAATTTAAATTATTATAATTCTGATGCTGAAGACAGATATTTTTAATAACTTCAAGATGGTGTACGTAGAAACTATTCAACTATCGCATAATTTTCACACTTATAGAGCTAGAAAAACACATTTTTCAGCTTTATACCTGTGAAAATGTCCAATCTAAATAATTTTATTTCACATCATTTGAGAGATATAAAAGAGTGAAAGAGATCGGTGTTTCTCTCCTATTAGAATTTTGATATCTGATACCGTTGAAAAGCTCTCAAGGTGACTTCAGCCTGCGGGCTTGATGACTTGCGAGTCAGAGCAGCACGCTGGCTCGCTCGCCGCGAAAGGCACGTCCAAGTCAGACGGAGAGTCGATCTTCACTTCGCTCGAACAGGAACTTGAGAATCTAATAATATTATATTCATATCCACGAGATATGACGGCTTGAACCATCCGCGCGCTAGTGTTGTGGGATAGGTGAGACGCCCAATCGGAACCTTTATCTCTCTTCGATACAAGTCTCGTTGAATTTTATCAACATATTCCCCATTAACAGACCGACACCGACGATTGTCAACATTCGAAGATGGGCGAGACGGTTGCTCGTGAACTTGAAATCTTGTTGTTTAAATTTGTATCCACGAGAAATGTAGGAGCGAACCACCTGTGCGATAATGGCTTGGTATAGGGGAAACTGTCGATCGGTACCTTCACATCTCGTGAATACACTTATATTATTAATACACTGTTCGGACAAGTGGGTAACCGGTTTTCACTTGTAGCTGTTACCTCACACACACATGCACACGTGCTGTAGTCTTGAGTTAACCTAGCTATTAGCAGCGACCCTGACCGTTCAACACAACACAGTCATTGCCCTGCCCGGTCTGTCTGTCTCACTCACAATTCGCTTGTCCACTAGCCTAACCAGGGGCGGATTGGCCATAAGGGCAACCGGGCAAATGCCCGGTGGGCCGGTCGGTCTGGACGTAATTTGGGCCGCTTATAATTTCTTGAAAACTTAAAAATAATTATAATTCCTAAAAATTACGAAAACTTTAGTACAACTGGCAGGCATAATATATAATAATTGAAGTTATTGTTTTTTCGCCGTCATTGATGGAATTATTATTATTTTTAATACAGCTGAAGGCACAAAGGCCGCTTAGTGACCAGTAGGTTTATTCAAATAGAGGAGGTTAGATGAATTATTCTTTGAATTTGGGCCGCATTATTCGTGTTATTCATCAGGCCGGCCGCCTGTTGTCTGTTGGTAGGCCGCCTTGTGCGGTGGCCTCTTTAAAAGAATGATTCACTTGGGAAAAAGTGGCAAAATTGCAATTTTACGAAATACTAAGGCCACGTTGACAAAAAAATTAATAACAAAATTACACAGAATCGTTGCTCCGAGTAGACGAGTGGGTCGCGGGCCACCGGCCGGATTCGTTCGGGATGGTTCGGCGAATAACGTTACTATGCAGAGTTATATGGCAGAAATAACAACTAGCCGCAAATAATTTTGTGTCATGGGCAAATGCAAAACTTGGTGATGTCTCGACTCGGAATCGGAGTACGAAACAGTGGTTGTCGACAACGTTTTACCCAATATTCGAGTTCGACGGCGGCGAGCTGATTGTAACGAACGCACACCCGACGATCCTATCCTTAAGGCAAAGGAAAGGTTTGAACTTGAAGTCCACAACGTTATATTATATGAAGTGGTTGAGAGTATGCAGTCAAGGTTCCAAACAAATGGTGCTTTGTACGCTGACTTTGCCTGTCTAGACCCTACAAATTTTGAAGACATGATCAATAAGTGTCCTAAAAACTCGTAAGAAAAACTAAGTGGTCTATCAGTTGAATTCGACAAAACAGCTACACCCACCAATCTTTAAAACGAGCTTCAAAACTTGGCGATAAACTGGAAAAATTCAAAATCAACAGTGCCAGAAACATATGCTTCAGCAGTGAGTTCTGCTAATAATGACGATGAATTCGACGACGAAAACGATGAAGACGGGATTATTGACAGCAATCGCAACAACAACGAGAGTGCAGCTGCAAATCGCTCGTGCAGATCGTGTAAAAATTGTGCCAATGTGCGTTTTCCAACTTCTTAGGTGGTATAATTTATTTAGTGAAGCTTATAAGACAATTTTCTTGGCATATAAACTGTTACGCTTATTGTATTCGACACAAGTAGCGTGTGAAAGAAGCTTCTCAACTCTCAAATATGTAAAAAAAACGACTTTGCAGCACCCTTACACAAGAAAATCTTAAAGCTTTTATGTTAATGGCCAGTGAAAAATCAATATTAACACATTTGGACAACGACAACATTATTGACAGGATCGCTGCGAAAAGTAGTTTGTTAAGAAAGAAGTTACTTTTATAACTGTGTATATGTAGGCTACAAACCAGACATAACATATATTGCATCTAGATGAAGGCGATTCGGTGAGATTACACGTTATTATGAAAATAATGGTCAGAAAGTAAATTCACTATAAAACCAAAGACTTTTGATGGCAATTACTATTAAAAGTCAATGATAAAACGTTTCTGAATTTTGGTCGAGCTGGAGGGGGGGGGGGGCAATATCAAATAAGAGGCCGATGCAATGTGGGCCGCTTTTGTGCATTTGCCCGGGCTGCTTTTTTTCCCCAATCCGCCCCTGAGCCTAACCCATCTTAACCAAACACAATCCATCCTAGAACAGAGGGGTTAACAACTCCTGTAATTTGGTGTATATTTCTTTATATTGGGTTTAACGACGCACTGTAATGATGACTGAGATCTATTGGCGTCAGATGAATGATTAATGAGATGATGGGATGATGAGATGAAGATTTTTATGGATAATGGGAAGGATAGTAGGAAGAAAGCGGTCGTGGCCTATATTGTGGGAACCATCCCGGCATTAACCTAGACTACAGAGGGAAACCACGAAAAACCCCTGTAAAGATTGACGGTGGCGGAGATCGAACCGGGTCCGACATGCCCACTACCTGCGGTGTCATGGAGCAAGTGCGTTAACCACTTGAGCAGCTACCTGTGCCGGTGAAATCTGGTGTACATCCACTTTGTCATGAAATCTACCTGAAATCCTTGAAATCACGTAAAATCTCTTCATAAATCTTCTTGAAATCCTTTGAAATCTCCCTGAAATCCATTGTAATTGGAAATCAAGTGTACACCAAATTTACCAGTTGTTTACCCCTCGCCCTATAACTAGACATAATCCATCCTATAGCCGAACATCGCCAATCCTAACCCATCCTAGCCAATAAGGTTGTAGCCTGAGAATTTGAGAATATTCAATAATTTTTCAAACAATGAATCACCCAAATCGAGAAAATCCCACAGCGAGAAAAAATGCAATACTTTGAACGTGTTTGTGCAAAAATGAAGCGATTTTTTTTTTCTTGAGTACATCACAAAATTGGCCACTCGTGGAAATGAATCAAAACAGTAATTTTGTAAAGAAAAAAAAATGAGGCAGGCCAGCCCAAACCAATTTTCATACATGTACGTTGTAACTTCATCTTATGTAGTAATTTAGTTATTAATTTCATGACTCCAAAGACACTCTGTCATGATGACCAAGCTCTATCGGCATCGGTGAACGATGAATAAATACAAATAAATGAAATGAGAAATAAGAAGAAATAAGAAATGCTAATAAGAAATAGAGTTGTATTTCATTAGCTGTTTTGGGAGAGTGAAAAGGAAGCGGTCGTGGCCCGTCACCAAGAGACCAACCTAGTAAATTAACTTCAACAACCGAGAGAAATCATCACGACGAACCTCATTCAGAATTATTAACCACGGCGGGAATCGAATCCCCGTTATACCCTGAATAACGATCCATGATCTCTGGCACGTCTCATCCCCAACGCGAGCATCTACAACGTTTTCCACAGTTGATCTATGAACAACCCATTGCATACATGCAGGTCTCTAAATAGCCAGTATATCGCCCGAGTGTTTCCGATCGACCGGCCGTCTCTGCCTGTATATCAGCACCAACGGACGTCGGTGTCGATCCGTCACATACATGTAACGTTGCATTTCGCGGAGTGTTCCGATCCGTTTAACGCAACGCCGCTGCGTCGGCCGCACGTAAGGTCACCGGAAATACCAATATAACAACACGGAGTATTATGTTGGTACCAGGGAATGCATTCCTGTACGAGATGAACCCAGTCTTCGGTGTTGAAGTGTATTGAAAAACCGGAAGTAGACCGCTAAAACACGCCTGAAGAGCGAATACTGGAATAAAGATTCACAGATTCACAGATTCACAGAATGCCACCTCATATCGATTTTAAAGACGTCTCCACGTCAAAAAAAAATAATAAAAAGTGAGTAGCATTTGAATTACCGCAATTATGGAATAAAGTAAGAGTTGTGAGAATACCAACTACACAACTCTAGTTGTCCTAGAACCTAGACTAAAGTTATATATTTGTTCTCACCTTTCTGGGGTATGTGAGTGAAGGCAGAACTGATCTCAACACTTCGGTAAGAGCCCACGTCTTCTGAAAAACAGCAAACAAATTCAAACAGTTAGTCACAGTCTGATTGGTCAATATATTACCAACAACATTTCGTACACACAATCACATTGGTTCGTAGGCCTATTGCAATGCACAAAATTTGGATTAAATTCACTATACTTCGTAGCTCCCAAATAAGATGACTAATATTGGCGTCAATGCTCATATTGGTGTACCAACAATTAAAACATTCAAATTTTCTCAAAGGTGTAGTTGTGTATCCAATCGTAAAGATCGTCCTGAGTAATCTCAGCTCCCTCAATACATGGCAGCTATAACAGTGATAGTTTTTTCATTATGTTAGTAGATTCAGTCTTCTAAATTATAACGATTTATGATCTATTGAGTGACTCATAGGTAATGCACCCCGGAGTGTGAAGGACCCACCCCTTTAAACCACCCCTCAACTTTCTATGACCAATGACAGGGCTCGAGAGCCGTCTTGGTGCAAAAGTCAAGGTCGACCTGATTGATGAAGGTATGTCGTGTCTAGGAACACGCTCGCTCGTCATGAGTCAGAGGTCAGGGTGACTGGGGGGGAGGGGGGGGGGGGGTGAGAGACGTCTATTGATTACTGTAGGGACTGTGTGTGAGCTGTTGGGGTAGGATAGCTCATTAATGAAGTTGATTACTGAATATGTGGTTAAACAAGTTTTAGTGCTATCGTGTTACGTAATAGCCGATGAGAAAATTAAATTTTAATGTCAATTTTGTCATATTGATTAATTATTTTAATGAGATTGTTATTCAGTGACCCAGAGGCGTGCGGTGGTCAATTTTGAAGGCATGCTATCAGGGCCGTATCACGACATTTTGCGCCCCTGGGCCGATTCCCCCCCCCCCCCCCCCCCCATTGACTTTTAAAGCAATTCATTGTCAGATAGGATATTATAATAAGTGGGTCTATTTTTTGAGCATTGGTTTTTAATGCACCATCCTCATTCATAAGTTGATTTCTCACAATACTAATGTATAATATTAATATTAGATACAGGTCTTTTTAAATTAATAGAGCTTTATACAATGATGTATTTTTCAATTTCAATGAGGTGATAAAATTCGGCGCCCCTTAGATATTGGCGCACTAGGCTCGGGCCTTCACGACCCTGTTTACTATAACAATTTTCACTTTCATTTCATTTTATTGATTTTTATCACTAGCTTTAATCTTTTAATACTACTTTTATATCTCATATAGACTTATAGTCATGCTTATATAGCAAGATTTGAAAACATTTCTTTGGGATCTTTTCATCTCGACGACAGCATTCAACTTGCCTCAAGATTAATATCGTATTTCATAATAATTCATCATATACATATCCATTGAAGGCTATTGAAGGCGATCGATGGTGATGGGTTGCAGGCCGTGTCTATTGATTGGTAAGGGACAGCGTGCAAGCTATTGGTGTAGGGTTATTTCACTAAATATATGAGTGGACAAATAGTGATATTTAGTTATACATGATTCAATAATATTCCATATCATTTTATTCTATAGCTTTTATTATTACAATATATCGTGATACAAATATCACAGAGCCAAATAAATCTTTGGTCTATAGAATGTGAAAAAACAATTGATGCAAATACAAATACATTTCATTTTAATACAAGATCCCTTCTTTCTTGCACTCAGGAATATATTTTCTTTTTCATCATGTGCCGTTGTTAATTTTATTATTATTGTTGTAATCTGTTGTGTAATCTGTGCCCCATGTAATCTTTTGTGTATTGTGATATGTTAATTATAAGGAAAGGAAAATGAATGAAATAAATAAATAAAATATGATGATGAATTAGTATTACTGATACGCTGTTACGGAAAAGTTGATAGGAAAATTGGTGACATTTGATAATATTCATGTTGGTGATCATCGTTTAATTAACGACCCCACCAATAGCTTGGTTATTTGGGGGTACGAATGAGCGGAAAACAAGTGAATGATGTTTATACAGCTATGGCCATACCTTAAAATTCACTCCATACCCGAATTTAAGAATTTAAAATATTTCAGATGATTTTTTTGTCAGCTCAACGACGGCAAATATTTTATCTAAAGAGAAATCTAAACATCTCACATAAATTCCCTTCAACCGCACTTTCGATCCAAACCAAGATAAGATTTGCAAGTTGAATCTCTCCTCCATCCAATGTTGCTATTTCTTTCGACGAATACAAATTCGTATTCACCAATATAATATATCTTTACCATTTTTCCTGGCAACGTAACAATTTCACTCGCTTCATCACCGTCGCCTCGTGACGCTTCGAAACACCCGACCGTCAACACTACTACACAAGAGGAACGTCTGTTCGTAACCTCAATTAACAAACATCCATTTGTCACCTTGAAAATAAATATACACAGGAAGAGGTATTATTTATGTTTCGACCGCCCGTCTCGCTCTATGAGTTGGTGTTGGCGATTAGATGTGTCGAGCTGTGATTGGAGCGTTCGAAGGAAACAGGTAGGAAGGTCTAGTTTAAATATATCACTTGCCGGTTTCGGTTGGTGTAGGCCTGTGCGTATGCCGTATGTATGTCGTCGGCGTGCAACATTCGGCCGACGGTTTTGACGATAGTTTGGCAAATATAGATAAAGTTGTGTTTTTTATTTTATTTTAGTGATGTTTGAGACGTCATAGTTTACAGTGGTGAGAGAGTGTGAGTGCATCGAGAGATTTGTGTATTGGGGGAATTTTGTTTTATGAAGCTGACCCAGAAGCGTAATGTTTACACGTGGTAAAAGTGCAAGTGAAAGATGTTGATGTTTTTTGGTTTAGATGGTGATTACTGTTTGATTAACAACCCCACCGACTGGCGACTCTTGTTTATTTTGGGTACGAATGAGTGGATGACAGATGAATGCTTACAAAAACCCGTTCCAATTGTGTCTTTTGAAGGACTCGAACCCAAGCAGACTTGACTTCAATTTCTAAGTTGAAGTCCAAGTTCAAAGTTTGATAAAGAACTGGGTTCTATGGAGGATTCATGACAAGTATCATAGATTTAAACTCAAAAGCGAAGGGCGACAAAACATGTATTTGTTCCACCTCATACTTTTATTTACTTTTATGAAATATTCACTTCATTTATTTATGGTCATCGACGCACTGTGATAACGATCAAGATCTATTGGCGTCGGTGAATGATGAAGGAGATCACATATAATTCAGTAATAATGGGCCACGACCGACTCCTTCTCACTATTCAAAAACACCTAATAAAATAACCTTTCATCTCATCATCTCATATCATTCACCGACGCCAATAGATCGTGGTCAAACCCATTATGAATATTTTGAAAATATGGGCTATACTAATACTACGAACATATCAAAATAGGGGCCATAGCCTCCTATGGATGGGAGAACATGAAGATGAGATGAAAGATCAACTTATTGAGAATATGGATCGTGTGAAAGAAGCGGTCGAGGATTGCTTGTATGAGGGAGGAACCATAGAACGACAGAAGAAAACCACGAAACATCACTGTCAGGATGGCGGGAATCGAACCCAGTCTCCTGAATGGCGTTTCAGTGCTCCAACTACTGATGCATCCGTCTCATCCGTTATTCATTCATCCTTCTCACTAGCAACAATAAGATCGATTAATAAATTATCGCTTGCACCGTACTCAACTATCCCACCAACAGCTAGGTTATTTGGGGCTATACGAATGACCAGGTGATGAGTAAAGGTGATAAGTGGACGTTTACAGAAACCCACTCACGCCCAACGGTGACTTCAGTTTCTGAAGCGGTGACCTTGTTAACTGAGCTACGGAGGGCAACTCGGCACAAATTCTTCCTGAATGAATATTAGGGTTTTAAGGCGCATCGACAGCGAGGTCATTTAGCGCCTATTCTGAACTTGTTCATCCTTCGCAAGAGGCCATGCAGTCTGTCTGCCCCCACCTTCTCACCACGCCACTGTGACAATGTGAGAGGGAGGAGACGTACTCGTCGTCTATTTCTGCGTTTTCACTATACATGCCAGCATTACGTGGTTAAAGAACATTGGATGTATGACGCTATACCTCTCTCTCTCTCTCTCTCTCTCTCTCTCTCTCTCTCTATCTCTTCGTCTCTATCTTTCTCCATCTCCTTCACTCGTAGACTCGTAGCTATAGCTGTACTGTCATCAAACTTTTTAACACTTAATTATATTTATATATAAATAGGAGAAAGTGGTGCCAAAAAGCTTGGCGGTGATGGGGAAGGGGGGGGGGGGTGTGGAATGATGTCATTGGGAAGAATAGCGACGACTTGAGTCGTCGGTAAACTGGAGATCACGTACACGGGACAAATGGGACGAAATTAAAATGTATATACAGCTGAAAATGCACTCACAGAATGGCGAAGTTGAATTTGACGCGCAGTAATCTTATATACCTATGATCAGGGGTTATATTAGTGCGCAGTTGACCCTAATACGCGCAGTTCTAAACTTCAAAAATGCAACTCTTAATTTTAATTTGAGCAGTTGTAAAATTTAGTCTATGTATAATGATGCACTAATAATACTACTTGATAACACTATAGTGCATCAGTAATAATGCACTATGAAGCAACAGCCTTGGGCTCACATATTCCCAAATACCGTAGTAACTATGATACTCTAAAATGCGAAGTTTTTCAAACAATTCCCTGCGGGACTGTGGTGCCCCCCCCCCCACACCCCCCAGCATCCGCGCGGAACCTACCTATTTATAACTCTTTGATTTTTTCATTTGCGCAGTTCCAAATTTTCACTAATTTAACCACTGCCTATGATCAATTACCTGCTAGGACCATGCACTCTTCATTACCTTTTTTTAAATGAAAATGTCTAGTTGATGATATAACGATGAACGATCATAGCGGCTGTCTGCTGACCTTATCAAACGACACATATTTGTAATAAGGTATCGAGTTTGACCACAACTTACTATAGGATGTGGTTGGAAAGACTTTCAACATGTAAGGGCCAGCATCCCTATACTCCCCAGTATCCCGCTGGTAATTTATAGTATTAATGATCATAAAACTTGAAAAGTAAAAGATACAAAATTAAAAGCTACATCACAAGATACAGACATTATTGTCCAAATTGAGAAAGAATCTATTTTTGGATGAGCAAAGCGAAGACTCAATTTCACCATACTCGAAAAAAAAGTACGATTTTTTTTTTGACGCTCCACACGTCAAACAAAAATGAAAATTCAGTTGAAACTTGGCATACACGAGTGTACTGATCTAATTCGATACTGTATGGTTTTGAGGCGCAATGGGTTGGACCACTTCTGAGAAACCTCATTTCAAAGTTTTCAATTATTCCATAAGAATAACCTAGAGGAAAAAATTTGTGAAAAATATTTCCTTCGAGAGAATTCAAATTCTCAGAGAATTTCAATATGATTATGATACAGATTATTCCGAACCTTCATTCAGATCGGATCAGCTGTTTTGATGTAAAAGCATATATAATGTAATGTTTTTAAATCACTCAAAGCTATCAAGATACCAAGTAGATCCAAGCAACTCAAGTGTCACCAATTGATTGGAAACGATTAAAACAAGGCCTTCTTGATTATTATAGAAATTTATTAGGTAATATGAGGGCAGTGACGTAATTGTTTGGATCTCAAGGTGGATATAATATGTAATAACCAATCCAAAGATATGTCAACACGGAAACACAACGCTTTTTCGTAGTTATAATAACCTACAGAGGTGGAAAGATCACTTATATGCAGCAGTAATTACTAATTAATACAACTCGATATTTTTGTCATCAATTTGTATATCATTCCGTACCGTTACGTAGAAATGACATGTAACCTATTGTGAATGTTAATTCTGCATCATCAGTATTTTATAAGATACTTATTCTCTGGATGCTATGAGGCATTTTCATTACAATATCTTCATCCAAGTCACTGCAGTCGTTTATATATTACGTTGACACTGAAAATTCAAGGCTGTGGCAACACAGCTCGATGAATCACATTACAAACAAGATAGATTTCAGGATTTTTAAGAAATTTCACACATTTAAAAGGCATTTCAAGAGATTTAAGAGACTTCAGGGATTTCAAGAGATTTCCGAGATTTCAAGAGATTCAAGGGATTTCAAGAGATTTCAGAGATTTCAAGAGATTCAAGGGATTTCAAGAGATTTCCGAGATTTCAAGGGATTTCAAGAGATTTCAGAGATTTCAAGAGATTTCAGAGATTCCAAGGGATTTCAGAGATTCCAAGGGATTTCAAGAGAATTTCATGGCAAGTGTAGGCTACACCAGATTTCAGGAGTTATTAACCCTTCGCCACTGAGCTACCTGTTCCATCATATCACTCATCATTCACCGACATCAACATATCCAACAACCAGTATACAGTGCTTTGTTCCAACGCAATATAATTAACCGATTGGTGAATTAAAATAAACATAATAATATTTCTCACGAGTAATCAAAGCCTTCATCAAGGCAATAACCCTGACAATAAACGCATAAAGATCTCTCTCGGTGCTACCACAACAATAAATATTTACAATGCATCATATAAACAAGCTACAAAATACAGCTAAAAATACAGCGATACGATATAGGCATATAATAAACCATTATACACAATTCTAAGAATAAAAAACAAATTAAAAAACAGGAAAAAAAACACTCAATTTTAATTGAGATTCGCCATAACTATAGTAATTACGCGTAGAGTAGATAGCCTTGGTGATTTTTTTTTATTGATCACGTTTGTAAAACGGAATCGACTGGGTGTTCCTCTATGTTATAACCGTAACGCTCGGGTGTGTCGATACGTTATACCTAGTATCCAAAGTAAATGAAGGTTCCGAGCGGCAGTGCCTATTATCCTACATCACTAGCGCACGGGGGCTTCGCATCACCTCAATACAAATACGAAGTATGAAACGTTTGCCTACACGTGTTTGTAAAACAGTGTTCGCTGAAGGTTCGAGACGGATATCGTTGATGGCAATGGACGGGCAGACGAGCGTTCGGTCGAGACAATATGGCCTTAGTTTAGTCGAACGGCCGTCTATATGCGATAACATTTAACGAACGGGAGTGTAGAGCTGTAAATATATACATATCTGGGCATATATGGAAATTCCGTGGGTATTGACACACGGGAACAATGGATTTTCAAGTTTGAATTATTTCTATTTTTAAACAACATAACGGAATGCGCACCAGAGGAAATGCGTCAATAAGAAGGGAATGCGGCTTCTTGGTACTATCTCCTAATCATGCATACAAGATGAAAAACTCTCTCGGCTTTGGTTTGACGTGTTCACAGCCAGCTGGACAATGGATTGCAGGAACAAAATATGAAGTGTGATGTTTGACCGCGATGTGGTGTGATACCCACCTATTTCATCATAATATAAAGAAGGTGCTCCAACTCACATACTGATAACATGGACGGTATTTGTGGTTTCTTGCGGTCATTTCAGAGCCAGCCGTCCCGATTGCCTGTCGCGATTTAGCGGATCCCCTTGTGAACTAGATGTAAATAAGAGTGATAAGAGATATAAATAATACCGGTGGCATTGTTGAACTAACAAAATTTATCATTCCCGTCATTTACTGGGCCGTGTTCAGCATTATTGAGTATTGTTGTTTTAAATGGTTCGATATAAAAGCGATAGTTACGCTACAGGAAATCAGGACGCTGGACTCAGATTCTGACCCCGGAAATATTTCACTTTCAAGACCCGAGTTGGGTAACCTTCTTTATATTATGATAAAATAGGTTGGTATCACTACACCGTGGTTCAACGTTTGTTTCCACTATTTCAATAGTTGTGTCAGCAATATTATTTCACTCTGAAAATAGCTACAATAATTATAATCGATATCTAAAGCAAGAGAGGAATATCGAAGATGGAGCGGAAGAGAAGCAGGAAGATAAGGAAGGAAGATGGGAGTGGAGAGTTTGTGTTTTAAAATGGAGAGTGAAAGGCTGAGGTGGTTTGGGCACATGATGCGCACGGAAGATGGAAGAATCACCAAGGAAATGTTCAGGAGGGTTGGAAACCATATGACAAGGAGGAGAGTTGGGAGACCGAGAGAAAGGTGGCAGCAGGGAGTAGCGAATCGAGGGGAGGAATGGGGACAAGTGAAAGAAAAGAAATGGTGGGACAATAGAGAACGACGGAGGGAGTTTGCAGGAAGAGAAGAAGTTGCAGGAGATATGAGTTGTGAAGAGGAAGAAAGAGAAGAGGGAGGAGTAGATGCGAGTCTCGGAAATGGCAGCAACCGAGAATTGAGGAGGCTGCCCTAGTGGAAACACCCCCTGGCCCAACTAAGTTGGTTATCTGTGGGTTCAGAAAATAAATAAATCTAAAGCAAGATTTTCCTGTAGAACATTAAACAGTGAGTTAGCCTAACTGGCTGATTGGTCAATAAAATAGCACGTTCACCCAAGGGATAATTATAACCCGTTAACAGATGCCACCCAAATACCTGGTTGTTTGCGAGGTCGTCGAACATTAAATACGTGAACAGTATTGATTCACTTTTAACGAACCAATGAAAAATCAGAGCATCATAAAATCTTTTTCGCATAGAAGAAATAAGAATGGATTACGAAAATTCGCTGTCTATCGTAAACAACTTTGCCAACAGATATAAATAAATATATATATATATATATATATATATATATATATATATATATATATATATATATATATTTATAGGATGCTAGTCATGTTTTAATCGATCTAACTACCACAAATACTACTAATTGTCTAATATTATATGAGAACTACAAATTGTCAATACACCGTCCAAATGGTATAGGGCTTTTGCATGATGATATTAATCAACTGCGATGTCTTTCTTATTAGACAAAAATAATCAAAAAAAAAAAGGAGAGAGTGGACACTGGTCAGAGGAATAGAGTGAATGAGAAATGGGCAGAGAGTAAGGGTCAAAGTTACAGAGAGGAGAAAGTGAGAAAGTATGAGAAAAAAAAGAAAGAGAGGGAGAGAGAGAGGACACTGGATTAGCGTTATAGAGGCCGAGTGATAAGAGTGAATGAGAAAAAGACATAGTGAGAGTGAGAGTGGGATAAAGAAAGAGAAAGAGAGAGAGGACACTAGAACAGCGTTAGAGAGAGGCAGAGTGAGAAGAGTGAATGAGAAAAAGACATAGTGAGAGTGAGAGTGGGATAAAGAAAGAGAAAGAGAGAGAGGACACTAGAACAGCGTTAGAGAGAGGCAGAGTGATAAAAGTGAATGAGAAAGACATAGTGAGAGTGAGAGTGGGATAAAGAAAGAGAAAGAGAGAGAGGACACTAGAACAGCGTTAGAGAGAGGCAGAGTGAGAAAGAGTGAGAAAGAAAGGAGGGCGAGAGAGAAAGAAAGAAAGATGAACTAGTGACTGCGCTAAAGAGAGGCAGAGTGAGAAAATGAATTTAAAAAACGGATATAATGAAAGTGAGAGTGAGAGAGAGAGCAAAGAGGAACGTGTGAAAAAAGAATGAATATATCAACCACCACACGATGGTTGGTTGTTAATCATCAAGGGGCATATAGCGTGACCCAGATCATCACCCAGCAGTAAGTCAACACTGAGTGAGAAAGAGATAGCACGATATGCATCTAATAATAACTCGGTTAAATGTCATTCCCCCCTCCCTCCCCCCCCCCCTTCCCCTCCTCCCCACCCACGCAACGTGCTCTACACGCTAATGCTGCATCATTGAACAGTGAAAAATTAAGGCGTACAGGGCCTACCCAGTCTCCATAGGGCAAAACGATCCCGCCAGGGGGATTTCACAATAATAAATGATCGAAAAACTTTTAAAAATCAACACATACATCATGAGATGCAGCAGTATTTAATATAAATAGGCCTATAAATATTGTCACTATAAATTAATCCCATCTCTCTCTCTCATCCATAATCTTAATTGGGAATGAATGAATATTAGAGTTTCAAGGCGCATCGACAGCGAGGTCATTTAGCGCTCTTGATTGGGGAACAATGATTTTGTATCAAGTTTCGATAATATAAAAAAAAAGTTTTTGTTGAAAATAGTAACGACTCGAATGTAATAATCACTAGGAGAATGGAAAGATCAGTTGATGTAACATTAAAACTCGATATTTTGACCATCGATTTTTACCCGACTGAATAACGTTATACGTACAACCTAATGTAAATCAGTATCAGTAAATCAATATTATTTCAGAAAATACTCCTCTTCTGGGTGTGAACATATAGAGTAGAGAAGTTCTATGGTGTGATGGCGTGAGTGGCAGGGCGGAATCGAACGTCGGTCTCCTGAATGACGGTTCAGTGCGCTAGCTACTCGACCACTCGTCTCAGTTTATACTTGATATATTGCAAAGGGAGACGATATAGCAATATCAGTTTTTTGGTCGACTTTCGTAATGGATGAGATGGAAAAAATCGAACCAGTGAGAAACAGATATTTTCAATACATTCAAGATGGTAGCTAGGTCTGTCTATATAACTGAAAACTTTAGAAAACTATTCAACTTGATTGATTGATTATTGTTTGCTTAACGACCCCACCAACAGCTAGGTTATACGGGGGTACGAATGAGCAGATGATAATGAAACTATGAAATGATGATGAGTGAGAGAACGTTTACAGAAACCCATGCCTTATGCGGGACTTATATGGCATAATTGTCAAAGGTTACTGCTGAAAAATGTGAAGAGAAGAAAGTGAGAATCTTCATAATTATTCATAATAATTGTAAAAGTTATTAATAAATGTATTTTGATTGTGTTATGAATGAATTGAACTTATGAAATGAAATGAAATATGAATGAATGAATTGCTCCCCAATTGCTTCTGAAATTAGAAGGTAGAATCGTTCGGACGAGTCTCCACAAGGACGAACCCAACACCTGTGAGCCTATACGGCTATACCCACATACATGCATAAACCATTGACGAACGGTTGCGGCTGTGAAATTGTTGTATTTTTATCTGGGATTTGTGTATTTAATGCTTCATTATAGATGGCACTTGTGAGACCTTTGACCTTTGTCCCGATGTTACATTAATGATAATAATAATAATAATAAATTGATGAGTGAACATCAGGTTTGGAACAATTAACACCTACTGATAGGTGTGGCTTATCTATCGGCCGCCTAGATATATGCAACTTGGAATACCCAGATTGGAAATTTCGAAAATGGCCCCCAATAAGCCGTCAACTTGATTGGATGCTGTATGTTTTGTGACGTCAAGGGGGTAAGAAAACGAAAGTGGTAAATCATGACGTACTCGTGACGACATCTGTAATATCCATGACGTAGAACTGACGAAAACCATATGGAACATCACGTATTCATTGGATGAGCGAAGCGAAGACTCAATTTCACCATACCCGAAAAAAAAGTGCCTGTTTTTTTTGTCGCGCTTCACAGGTCAAACGAAAATTCAAAATCAGTTGAAACTTGGCATACACAAGTGTCCTTGTCTAACTCGATACTGTACAGTTTTGAGGCGCAATCGGTTGAACCACTTCTGAAAAAATTCATTTCAAAATTTTCAAAAATCTCGTAAGAATAACCCAGAGGAAAAGATTTGTCAAAAATATTTCTTTTGAAAGAATTCAAATTTTCAAGGAATTTTAATATGATAATTAAACACTTTATTCCGAACTTTCAGTCTAATCAAATCAGCCGTTTTGATGTAAAAAAATATATGATCCAATTTTTTAAATCACTCGAAGCTATTGAGAAACCATTTAAATCTAAGCAACAGGTGTGCAAACGATTAAAACAAAGCCCTCTTGAATATCATAGAAATTGATCAGGAAATAAGAGGGCAGTGACATAATCGTTTGGATCTCAAGGTGTATATATATATATATATATATATATATATATATATATATATATATATATATATATATATATATAATATAATAACCTTATATATAAGTTGATATGTTCTAGCTCACCAGGAAACACATAACAAGTTTGCCTAGTTTATTCAATATACCTCCAGTTATCGGGGTTATTAACGAGAGTACCGTACTTCTAATCAATAGGAGAATGATTTACTATAAAGAAGTTCTGAGCCCAAACCTTTGTGAGATCAATTGAGTTTACCATCAGGTCAGCCAACATTTGATGTCATTGAGGAGTTTAATGATGATTTTTGTATTCTGACACGAATGGTGGGCCATACTCTTCAGAAAAACTGGAAGATTTATATTATTCAAAGAATTCAAGTCATGTTTGACATTTAGTTTCGCCCTTGTGGTCAATATGATTCATAGGCCTATATATGTATATATATATATATATATATATATATATATATATATATATATTTTTTTTTTTTTTATTTTTCATATATATATATATATATATATATATATATATATATATATATATATATAGAGAGAGAGAGAGAGAGAGAGAGAGAGAGAGAGAAATATTAGAGAAATATATATATATATATATATATATATATATATATATATATATATATATATATATATGTATATATATATATATATATATGTATATATATATATATATATATATATATATATATATATATATATATATATGTATATATATATATATATATATATATATATATATATATATATATATATATATATATATAAATATATATATCATACTCTTAATTAATGATCAAGATCATACTCTTGATTAAGATCATACTTTGAGCTGAATTATTATCTCCGATCTATTATATAGGCCCAAGTTAACCAATACAAACTAATGAATTAATACTTTTGGTATTGATCTCGGATAAATCGAACTGAAATTAATTTGCTAATGTCACTCTTGTAATCAATCGTGTTATTTGGTCTGTGACCGGAAACTGATTACACCACTGGTTGATAAGGTTATCCGTCGGTCCAATTACACACGTCTATTAATAGCGCACCTGATTGGGTCCAACCACTAGATCTAGTAGATACGCACCGCAATACATCGACCAATTGCCAGCTATAGCCGATAAATGCATATATAGGCCTATATATATATATATATATATATATATATATATATATATATATATATATATATATAAAATATATAAATAAAATATAATATAGATAATATATAATAATTCTATATGATATATAAAATATATATATATATATATATATATATATATATATATATATATATATATATATATATATATATATGTATATATATAAAAATATATGAATTTAATTAATATAACTTTACCGTTAAATAAAATGCCTATATTTTTATACACTGCACGAAAGGCGAACGTAACAGGTGGTCAACCAACTGAATATGTGGAATGAATGAATGAATGAATGAATGTTAGAATTTAACGGCACGCCACTCCTGGATCATCTAATACCGGTACTAAATACGTGTGTGAAGTGCAACTAACGTCGTTACTCAATATTCCTACTTTTGAAATACTTCGTTGCATTGTTTATCGGAAGCCTCGTCCCGAGAAATCACGCTATAGGCCTATACCCTAACAAAAATACCATAAAAATAACCGGTCGCGACCGACTCCTTACAACTATCCAAAAACACCTTATAAAATAACCATGTACCTCATATATCATTCACCGACGCCAATAGAACGTAGTCATCAGTGAAGTGCGTCATAAAATCCAATAAAGAAAATAAAATAACCACCATAGGACGATTGCTACATAGGACCCTTACCTAATAAACCACTCGAAATTTTGTGCTAGTGCTAGCTATAGCTATAGCTCCAAGAGGCTAGGACTTTGATTGGTTAATGTTCACTAAATAGCTACCAACAATGACAAAATATTGGAAAAACAAATCCACGGTCTCTTGGACTGAATAAGTTCATCACATTTCGAAGCCCACCTCATAAGCAGGGCTAGGATTTTGTGCTAACAACAATGGAAATACACAGAGACCAGACAGTTGCCATGGCAAGTAGCTCTCCTAGTGAATATTATCCAATAAAAGTCCTAGCCTCTTGGAGCTAGCTAGCACTAGCACCGAATTTATTAGGTAAGGGTCCTGGACAATTATTACCAATAGGCCTATACGATGGTAATTTGGTATAACCACAGATAATCGAGCTATTTAGCTCGATTATCTGTGGTATAACCAAATAGGTAGGGGTCATTGGACATATTTCTTACTAAATGTGATCGTTACAGTACTGTACTGTACAGTAACAATACTGCAAATTTAACGTGGCGATCGTGTACATCTATCATGTTGGTACTACATAGACAACCTCCATCTCTCGTAGATGCAAGTAATTTTGTATCGACGAGAGATGAAGGCTCGAACCACCCGCGCGCTGGTGTTGTGGAATAGGAGACAGTCGATAGGTAACCTTACCTAATAAATTTCGTGCTCTAGGACCTAGGGCTATAGCTAGCTCCAAGTGAAAAATAAAATAATAAAATAAAAATAATCCAAGTGAAACACGGTCTATATCTTTAGGTATAGAGTACCGTAGTAGGAATATAGCATTTATTTTTAGATTTAGTAGCCAATATTTATTTGAAATATAGCATTTTGTACCAAACCACTGAAAACAGGAGCTGCAAACTCTAGACCAACAACTACAGGATTATGAACGAAAATCACACATTCTTTCCGGACGTTTCAGTCTAAGGCGGATGTCCGAATACCACGCATTTTTGATAGATATTCGAGGGAAGAGGTCGTTTCTTTCAACATTCTTGACATTTGGTTTTTCCAGTTGATTTTATATTTGAGCACACTTTTAAAAAATGATAATTTTATATACTCCAACTCAATAACTTCAAAATCGTACTAATTTTCATGGAATAGCTTAGCTAGATACTTTGAAGATGACATGGACAGTGAAAAATAGTGAAATAAAAATGAATCGATATACCATGGAAAACAAAGAATATCGAAAAAATATATACTTGAAAATTATTCAGATTTGATAGTCTATTTCATTATTGTTAAATTCCTACATCGACAAACTATAGGTCTAGTATCGGGCTATCGCCGTGCGCTGGAAGGTTATAGCTTATACCATCAGTGCTGATAGCCTCACCAAAATCTGTGCGGAACGCTAGGTGTAAATAGACCAGTCACGTGGTCCAGTTGACGTTTAGCCGCTAACAATGACGACATTTGGTGCGAGCATGCGTACTGCGTGACCCAATGGCCTCTCTTCAGCTAGCGTTCCGCACGGATTTTGGTGGAACTAGCAGCACTGTTGATATCAGCCGAAATAGTTTCGACCTATAGTTTTAGACCACGGGCTAAAGACTTTGATTGATTAATATTTACTAGGAGAGCTACCTGTCAAGCAAAACATATGCCTGGTCTCTTGTGTATTGCCATTGCTGTTATAGCCCCAAATCCTGGCCATTGCTAAAAAATATACAAAATACAAAATATGACAAATTTTTGTATTTCAAGAGACCGTGACTTTGTAATTATATAAATATGTCGTCATGGTGGGTATAGTTTATCTAATGAACATTAGCCAATCAATGTATTGGCGTCTTGGAGCTAGCTATAGACCTATAGCACGGTATTTCAAGTGGTTAGCTAGGTAAGGATCCGGAGCCTCCTCTCTCGTAGATACGACTGTGAGTAGATCACTAGATCAGATGAGGAAGAGTACGCATGCGCCCCGGGTCACATCTGTTGATTTCTATATTTATAATCGACAGGTTGTAATTATAGACGTTTAGTTCAAGAAGGCACTGAAATAGTTTGCTAAAGTGTTTGGTATTTGTGATGACTGGTACGGGTGAACCAGTGGCTAGCGCGTTGAAAGCGCGGTTCAGGTGACCGGGGTTCAATTCCCGCAAGGGTCTACCCTCATCACAGATATAATTCGAGGTTTGCCCTCTCTCAATATAATGGGACGGTACCTTGAAATAGGTCCATGACTGTCACCATCCAAACATTCGAAAAGACTAAAGAGAAGTGAGAACTAAAGAGACTAAAAAAACAAACTAAAACTAGAAGACTACCGGTAAAGAGACTAAAGGGCTACCGGTATATAATGGTTGATAAAACTACAATCGAATACAATACAAATTGGTGATGAAGATCACTGTTTGCCAAAGGGTCCCACGTACGAATAGATTTTTTGAGGAACGATGGAGTATATGATGGAATGATAATACTCACAAACACCCACGTCTTATGCGGGACTAGAACCCAAGCTTCAGTCAAAAGCAATGCCTCAGCTGACTGAGCAGCGGAGGGGAGAGAGGGGATATCAAAATTAAAATCGAATGGAAACTCAGGTCAAAGTGAGAAGGCGGAAAATGGAATCACGTGAAAGGTATATGCATTGCATTTCTTATATGATAAATCCTATGATTTGCACAGGTATAGGCCTACAGCGTTATTACCCCTTAAAATGATTGAATGTCGGATAATTATTGGTGTAATGTAAGCATACCAGTGATGGAAATATCTGCGGTTTCTAGAGAAATTCAATTTTAGTATGGTAGTTTCTATTTTCGGCTATTGCAAGTTGTAACTCATGCGGCCGCGGTTGTGGTCGTCTTCACACGCAACCTCAACTAACCCAAATCAACCTAACCGATCGGGGCCCCCGCCTGAAGAGCGTATACCGGAATAAAGTCGACTCGGTTGTGTGACATGGGTTTGGGTGTCCTGGTTTACCTGAACCCTAACCACATTCCATTGAAAAGTAGCTTTGGGATTCAGGTAAGGCCACCCAAATCCATGTCACACAACCGAGTCGACTTTGCGCCCCCCCAACTGAGCTTATCTGAACTACCGTAGTTTATTCCAACCTGAGACAAACATAATAATCTACACTGCAATTGCTACGTTGCGGTATAGAAAATAATCTGATGTACAGCTTCCTTAATCTGTGCCAAAAGTAAAGGTTCTTTTTCTATCTGGCTAAGCCTGTCAAACTTGTGATATCGCGTAGGATTTGACAGGTATCTGAAGATCAGAGAAAGGATTTCTACTTTTGACTCGGCTCTACAACAGGGCTATTTGTAAACAGCTTGTATACAAAAGAAGGTTGTTCACAAACAGAATAATTGTAAAAAATAAAGGTACATAATTCAACAGGTGTAAAGGAACACATCCGGCCGTTTCTTCAAATATTTCATGTTTTTAAAAGATGGACTAGATGTATTTCTCTTACGCGGGTTTTTCGTTACATTGATCATCCAATTAATTCATTTCACCGCATCTAATTCAATTGTGTTTCATTATTATGTATTGTTAAATTGAATAACAATTGAATAACATTTTAAAACGACTGACTTATGAATAAATGTTTTGAATCGTAAAACTCGCCATCAAAGTCATTCAACCATAACATATCAATCACAATTACATACAAATATGCCCGTGATATTTGAGTATGTGATGTTCGTATAGATGTTCCTCCATCATGGATATAAGGTGTACATCCACTTAGCTAAATGTATCTATTCTATCCTCAGGTCTCACGCTCCATTCACACGCCATGACACTCACCCCTCTCCCTTTTACATGCCTCATCTCTATTAAATACCGACATTCCGGTACCCAATTATCCAATTAATTGGTGATTATAATTGTTCCCTTAACGACTCACCAACAGCTACATTATTTGGGGGTACGAATGAACACGTATACATGCTAATGAATCTATGAAGAGATGATAACTGAAAGGGCGTTCACAAAGATTTCATCCCCAAGGGGTTAACAACTCCTGAAATCGGGTGTACACTTGTCATGAAATCTTCCTGAAATCTTCTTAAAATCCCTTGAAATCTCCCTGAAATCCCTTGAATTCTGAAATCAGGTGTACATGAAATTGTCTAGTTATTTACCCCACGTTCATCCCTTATGCGGGACTCGAATCCCGGCCCAATGTGAATTCTGTTTGTATAGAGCGGTGCCTTAGCTCACTGACCCATGAAGGGCGGCCTTGATAAATTAGTTATTAAACGACTTACCTAATTGTTTGTGACGTTGCATATTACTAAAGTTGACATTACTACAATCCAATGCCATCGATACACTAGCGCACTAGAACACTACTACGATGACACATCTTGAACACTGCATGTACACACACTTAGCAACTTCCACCACAATTTTTCGCACGATCAATATTATATATTTTATTAGCAGCAAAATGTGTCAAGTGATTATCTTGACAGGTTGGCCAATAAAACAACACTTTAATCACAAAGACACGATCATTTCGATCAACTCTTACAGATAAAGAGACACAGAGATAAATATATAAATAGTTATAGAGCACAGTTTTCACAAGAACCTTACTTAATAAGATAAGGCGTTATTTATAGAATTGTTATCACTTCGATTGATAAAATGTATGATATCATATATATAATCTATCCAAGTGAATTCATGTGGATAAATTCGATGGCAAATTATTATTTGAATGAAATCACTGACGGATGAAAATTATGATGAAATTACACAAGAGATTATTATTTATTATATTTACACAAGGATGAAATATAACTTATTATACAAAAAGGAACACTTTTTTTATATTACTATAATTTATCGAATAAAAAATATTTCTATTGAAAAGATATTGAAAAAAAAGATATTGAAATTGATAATGTTGGACACACACGCGGCGAAATAAAGATATGTCTCGAAGATAACTGAGCGAATTAAAAGACAGTATATTAAAATGTCATTAGCACAATGTTGTTGTGGTTATGCAAGATACGGCGAGCAAGACGGATACAGACACACCGCCGACTTGTCGTTAGAATTCACACTGGCCGTGTGTCGTTGCGAAACACAGTGGTTCTGAGAAATGCAATGCTACCAACGTGAAGAGATGAAAACAAGAAATACGCTAGAGGGAACGAATAGATGGACAAGTTTTTAAAAATGTTTCCATATATAATAGTAATATTTATTCGATAGCTCAGAAGCCAATTTTTCTTACATTACATTTCAAATGATAGAGATAGAAATTGAAATTATATCCTGAAAAATTGTATTGTATAATAAAGCTTATTAGTTATTAAAACTGTATGGTATAAAAACAAATCATGAATTTTCGTACGTAGTTTTTTTTATCCACTCGACGCACCTAGCCTTGAAAAATCCAACACTTCTCAAGTTCTTGATAAAGGGGGACAACTTATACTCTCAGCTGCAATAAAAGAATATATAATTGAACCATTTATTCCTACATAATGTTCACGCTTGTTATTTTCATATATTATAATAATAGAAGGGATGATTTGAAAGGAAAGAAGACTAAGAAAAGAAATACAGATATCAATTAGAAAATCGAAACATTCTTTCCATCACTGAGACGGGTGAACAATTGGCTAGAACACTAAACCGTCATTGAGGAGACCAGGTTTCGATTTCCATCATGGTCGACGATCCTGACAGAGGTTTTTCGTGGTTTCCCTCTGTCGTTCAGGCTGATACTGGGATTTCTTCTCAACAACTGGCCACGACCGACTCCTTCCCAGATCTAAAATCACCTGGAGCCAGTTTTACGAATTTGGGACAAGTGCTAATTCGCTAACTATTAGTGAATGAATGAATATTAGGGTTTTAAGGCGCATCGACAGCGAGGTCATTTAGAACTATTAGTTAAGATACGAAAATATAACATATCCAAGGGGTATAACAAGCTGATCCTCTATTTATTGTTTGATCCATGCATTAACTGCAGGGCTTCATTTGTAAATGAAAAGGAACCGGAACGCACCTCAGAGTGAACCATTCCTTCTATCTTGCCCCCCCCCCCCCCTCACCACCACCACCACCCACGAAAAAACATTCACAAAAAATACAACCAATTAAAAAATTCTTTGTCCTTGAACTGTATTCAAGAGAATATATTCGAAATTAATTCCATCTTTGAACAGGACGATAGATCGCAATCTAACTTCCGTCCCATACTGTCGAAAACCGTGAGCTATCATATATGCTACTATTTTTCATAGAAATGATTAATAAAACGCCTTCAGAATGAGAACATATTTATTCGTCTGTAAAAGATGTATTCCATGTTAAAAGTATTGACAAATGAATAAAAATCCCCCTTATCATTGATTTTTCATCATTTTGAAGGAAGAAAAAAGGTACAAATAATTCACTGATTAACTATAGCAATTCGTAAAACTAGGATAATCAAAACTAGGATATAATAGGATAATCAATTCCTTACAAACTTCTGATCATCTCAATCTCATTCATCATTCACCGACACCAATAGATCCTATAGTCATCATGATGATGCGTCGTTGAATCCGAAATATGGATTGAAGATCCAATTCTTTTCAACACAAATAATCAAACTGTGTATTATTCCATGAACCTATTAGTTTACTATTCATGCACAGTTTGTTACAAAAATTGAATTACAATCAATTATTCCCTATGAAGTGGTAAGATCACCCTTGTGGTGCCCCGTCCGAACGATCCTACCTTGCCACACTCGGTCTCAATCAGGGGAACACTGAGTCTGTCACGTTTCACATCACAGTAAAAGAAAAGATTATTGAAACGGGGTTTTTAAGGTGGTTTGAACCCTCCCTATGGGCTCACACTGATTTCGGTAAACGAAATGTTGTCTTTCGAGAAAGTAGGAATTACTTATATGAGACCTAAATTATACTGAACCTACTTACGAAAACGTACTTAAGGGTCACTGAAAGGTGATTATTAGAATTTGTTTTCTAGATTGATGGTGTTATGTTTTATCAATTGGAATTGCTGCAAGAATCACTGAATTATTCGAAGTGGTTCTAATTATATCATTTTTCACATTTAAAACTTGATAATCCCACTGTTCATATTCCAGTGTGATTAACTTTTGTGCTAATATTTTCAAATGCAGTTATTTCAAAATATTATATTCTTTCAATTGCCAGTACCTGAATCTCCGAAACTATTGGAGATAATAATTACTCCAAATGTGTACCACATGTAGATATAAATATGCCAGCCCATACTTACTTATGCACAGATTTTTTTGTTTCTGTGTGAAATAACATCAAAAATAAAAATGGTTGTACATGCCTAAGGATGTGGCATCTATATATATATATATATATATATATATATATATATATATATATATATATATATATATATATATATATATATATATATATATTGGGTTTTAACGACGCACTGTAATGATAACTAAGATCTATTGGCGTCGGATGAATGATTAATGAGATGATGGGATGGTGAGATGAAGGTTTTTGTGGGTAGTGGGAAGGATAGTGGGAAGGAAGCGGTCGTGGCCTATATTGTAGGAACCATCCCGGCATTAGCCTATAGACTACAGAGAGAAACCACGAAGAACCCCTGTAAAGATGGACGGTGGCGGGGATCGAACCGGGTCCGATATGTCCCTTCACCTCCCGGGTCACACGAAGCAAGTGAGCTAACCACTCAGCTACTGTGCCGGTTGGCATTTTTTGGACATTTTTTTTTTAAGAAAAAAATGTAGGCATTTTTTTCTCATTTTCCAGTGCATGTGTACAAAGGTAGGCCTATTATGTACCCGCTGTGAAAATTTTGTGTATGTCACTTCGATAGTTTGTGAGAAACCGGTACCGGTACCGAAAAAAAGTACACATTCAACATTGTGGGTCTCTACTCTCTAAAGTGAACTTCAATTCATATTATGATATGAAATAATCAATTTGAAAATTCACGAATTTAATCTCAAAATATCAATCTGTGACGCTTTTCTTGAAAAAATATCAACAAAAATATATATTGGAATTATTTTTAAAAATGCTCAATTTGGCACAGTTTGATGAGTTTTATTGAATATTTTTCTCTTCAACGTGATACCAGATTTGTCGTTAGAAAATTCGTCAACTTTTTTCCCCAAATTTACCGACTTAATTGCGAATACATGCATGTACAATGTATAAGCAACCACGATTAACAGGTAGGTTAGGCCTATATATAGGCCTATGTGAGCAATTTATACCGCAAGAGACTCGATCATGTTAGTAATCACAGTGGCATATGGCATTCGTTTCTATATGTATAGTTATTTGGTTTATGAATGTAGCCCATCATGTTTTTGATCAAATTCATTAATAACTACGATGTAGTACAGGCCTTAGAATACTGTTATGCCATTGATTCGGATTGAGGAGTCAGGACTAACCTACATTCGTTTATTAAAATGTGTAATCATTCATTTCTTCCTATTATTTTCTCCTTTTCAATTATACACGAGAATGTGAACAGTAATAAAATTGATATCAGGATAACGTCGTCGACTGAAAGCTTCATTGCGTAGCAGGCCTATAGATTGTATCAACAACGATTGAAATATGGTCGTAGAATATTTCATATATATTATCATTTGTGCTGGCATTTTTGAACTCGATAATCCTATATTTGATTTAATGAATTTATCAATTTGATAAATTTGCAATTGTATAGAAATAGAATCAGAATGAAACCCAATCAAAATTAATCTTTGAAACGAAACAATTATTAACTGAAATAAATTATTCCCAAGAATCATTCAAGTGAAATCAATTCAATTGTATCCGATGACGTACACGAACGCCCCCCCCCCCCCCCCCCACACACACACCAACCACCCACCACTACATAGAAGAACCTATTGCATAACACTGTTTGTCAAGTTCTCTTAATGTTCCATATCTGTTTTTAGCCCCGCATTCGCATTCTATTTCAAGCCGTTGTTTTATAGTCAAGTCGTTATATAAGTTATATTTACGTGTAATATATATTCGGCTTATGTAGTTCTATAAAACACATATTAAGAGGTTATTTCCAGCTCGGAACACTTCGAGGGCTGCCGTGCACAAAACCCTCGACACAATAAGGCTAAATAGAAACAAGTGGGGGGAGGGGGAGTGAGAATAAGGAAGAGGGAATAGGAGCGAAAAGAGGAAAAATGAGAGACGGAAAGCAAGATATATAGTGAGCAGAATGAGTGAGAATGAGAGAGAAAGAGAGAGAGAGAGAGAGAGAGAGAGAAAGAGCATAAGATTATGAAAAAACTACAGCCTTTTTTTAACTGTTTTTCATCATTGAAATCGAAATTTGACAACTTGACAGAAAAGGACCTTTGTTCTCCAATCAAGGCCAAGGACCACTGGGTTGGGTAGGATCGTTCAGACGGGGCGAACTTACCATACTAAATGAAACTTCATTGACTCATTTTATATTATAATAAGTGAGAGATATCAAAGATGAGGATGAAAGAGAGAGAGAGAGAGAGAGAGGGAGAGAGAGAGAGAGAGAGAGAGAGGGAGAGAGAGAGAGAGAGGGAGAGAGAGAGAGAGAGAGAGAGAGAGAGAGAAGTGAAAGTGTCAACGCTAATGTATATACAACCACCGACACCGAGAATTCTATTTTCAGTATTGTTTATAAAAGCTCTTAGATTAGATTTACCATTTCTATTTCGACTCAGTCGAGTTTCAGTACACGACTTATACACACGATGATAAACCAAGAGAAAACAAGACAGAAATAAAACTCGAAGACGCAGAAAGACTGTTATACAAATCTGAACAACTTCGAAGAATATTTATAAGATCTTATGTAAGAATATAAAAATACGGAACGTGATTTTCTATTGGTAATAGATATTGGATGTGATGACATATTTCCGAGAAACGCATTTATCCAATCTTACGCGTTTATCTACGAAAGAAAAAAGATGGGTCACCAGCATAACAAACATAAATAACAGCGGTTTATTTGTATACGTGTGGTATTTTCTGGATAACTGATTTTTCAAGACGCGAATTACAGTTGAAACACAACTACATCTGTCTGCAGACAGTTTCTGTATACGGTAAACGAATAAGATTCTCTTGTACGAGGTTTATGATGAGAAACTTTCAGCTTGCATACTTCAACAAATATTGTGTTGATTATGACGCTTCACTTTGTTAAAAATTTTATGAATTTTTCAATTAAATGGAGATATCTCTATATATATTTTGATTTACTATTATTTACATTCTATTAATTTTATTGTCAAATCATTCAGACGAAAATAAGAACTGAATATAAAAATAAAAAAATGAATGCACACTTCCATCCACATTATTAAAAAAAAAATGAAACTATAGATTTCAGTTAACGATGACGATAATAATCTCCCTAATTTTAGAGAAAACTATAAATCATCATCTCAATTTCAGAAATTTTAATTGCTCTATCTGTCCTTCAAGACCCGCCCATTTTTCCGGGTCATGACGTAGACATTACTCGATTCTGTATGTTCCAATACAGAATTGGTGATGCCCACATCACGACTGGTCTCTGGAGGACAAATAATTCAATTATAATTTATCACATTAAGAACGATTCTCAAACATTAGGGAGATCACTATAGTCATCGTTAACTGAAATCTATAGTTTAATTTTTTTAATACCAAGAGTGAAGGTGGGCTTGGCGTGTGATAATGCCGTAAGAACTACTATTTCGGAGAATAGTATGGTTAGAGCACAGAGGAGCTATGGTAAGAGTTATTAGGGTCAGGTTTCGATCTGTTCCTCGAATAGGCACATCCTCTTTCTGAGTAAAAACGCCATGCCCACATTCACTCTTGGTATAGTATTCGTATTCCATTATACGCTCTTCAGGCGCCTCCATTATTCCTCCAATCAGTGGCTAAGAGTAGATTGAACACTCTCTATGAAGCTAAATGCACTCGTTTTGGAATAAGACCCAGAAGCGGCGGAGACCCAACAGTATTGAGGGGTCAAGATTGATTATTGAACATTATTGAGGGGTCAAGATTGATCAATATACTGAGATAAGTGGTCGAGTAGATATAACACTGAACTGTGATTAAGGACACCGGGGTTCGATTCCCGCCATGGTCTACCATCCTGACTGGGGTTTTGCGTGGTTTTCCTGTCGTTCAGGTCAATACTGGGATGGTTCTTTAACAACAGGCCACGACCGACTCCTCCCCACTATCCAAAACACCAAATGAAATAACCTTTCATCTCATCATCCGATCATCTAATATATCATTCACCGACGCCAATAGATCGCAGTCATAAGTAGAGTGCGTAGTTAAACCCAATATAGATAATTTTTAAAAAGATTGATCAAGTTGTCAAGTCATACAAAATGGTGCGGATTGTGGGGCATACTGACGTCATTTCAAGGAGATTAGGGAATTGGTGGATGAAGGAGAGCAATTGATTGATGATTGCAATTTGGAGGAGTCAGGTTTGATTCATCGGCCGATACAAAATATGAACCAAGCTGCAAAAATAAACTCACATTATTACTGATATAGGCTATGTAGGCTACACACTTGCCATGGAGAAAAATATTTTGTGGTAATGACTAATCCGTTTATTATACATGCATATTCATAATATATATTCATAATATTTTATTAATTCAATGTTGATTACTTAATTACATTTCAATGCAATAATATCGACCCATTATGATACCATTTATGTATATGTTTAAACCTTGCATATATATTCCTATTCGTGATGCTTTTAATAATATTGCATCCGTTGAATATTTGTAGTTTTGCCCTCATTCTTTTCTATACGACTTTCCATGTATATAATATATCATATACTAGAATAAAAAGATGAAAAGATGAAGTGAATTTATTTTTACGTATATTCATGACTCAATCATGATGTCAGTAATATCTTATTTTATTGTTATGCCTCAGAAATCTGTGACTCTTCCTTTGACAAAGACACATGCAGTTGTTTGGAAGACAATCGAAGTGTCAGATTAGATAAATTGAAATTCCAATACGAACCTTTATATACTTCGACATTCGACATAATACAATTAATTATCGATGTAATGTGAAAGATAATCGATAGAAGCTTTTATATCGAGGAACAACCCTATATTACAGTAGGGCCTATAGGCCATCTATGTTTGGTGGAAGGGCCGTGTTTTCGAGGAACCTGCGAAAAAACGCTTCGCGTTCCGCCGTTCTGTTGGTACTACGTATATTAGTTACCAGCGTTACAAGAAACATGAGAATATTAGTGACGTACATACACCATTTTATCAAGTGTATTCATCCCCCTCCCCCCCCCCCCCCCCCCCGACATTCAGCTAACACACCGCGTCAAAAAAATAGTCAAATTGGGCGTGCGTTCAAATCTCGTGTGTAAGTCATTTTTTGTAAATGTTCTGTCATCTCTATCGTTTCATTATCGCCCACATATTCGTACCCCCAAATTATTATAACCAACCTGTTGGTCGGTAATGCACCATTGAAAACAACAGTGACTGTTGAAAAACAAAGAACAACCACCACTTGGCTCAGTCAGCTAAGCAGTGCTTTAGATACTGAAAACAAGTCTGGCATGGGTTTATTATGCCATTATGCATTTAGCTCATTATGTCTGCAATTGGTACCTTCTCAGTATCTCAGACCACTGCAGGCGCGGGCTACGGTATGGCCGATAGTCAAACAAATCCAAAATCCAGCTCGCTTGGATTGTAGCGCTTTCTAGCGATGTGGCACGTTACTACAGGGTGAACGTTTAGAATGGTACGGAGAAGTGGGGGAAAAGTGGGGATTCGTTTCATTTCTTCATTGCGTGACTTATCTTGAGGTGTTATCTTAAGTCAATGATTACTGTAATTATCATTCACCTATAGACCCCCTAATCCGCTCTCTACGTACCCCCAAATAACCTAGCTTTTGGTGGGGTCGTTCGACAAACAATAATCATCAAATCAATCAATAATACCAACAACATACCAACACACTCCGCCACCGCATTCTAAATTTAGAACCCGCTCTAGCGTAATACCGTCACGTTGGCATTATCGATCTCCACCTCCCCGCCTCCACCTCCCCCTCACCCTAGATCCTCTCAACCAATCAGAGCCCACGGTCTATTAATAGACTGACAAGGTCACATGGTATCTCGAACAAAAACACTGCCTGCCTTCATTGACATGTGCGAGTCGAAACGACAGCTCGCAACACCCGGTCGGCAATGCTACGAAGTACAACGGGACATCCGGTCGATTTGTCACGTGGTTTCAGTACTCGTGCGATGTCGAAGCGAGCCGTGGAGCAAATGTAAAGATATAAATAGATTCTTTTTTTCTTGGAATAATATTTGTATAATTTATGATAATCAATGTTGGGAATAATGGGATTCCACGGGGAGAGTTCATTGTGGGAAATAAGGTGGAATTATAAAAACTGGGTGAATGATGGATTTAGGCCTACACGTGTAGGTGTGGGCATCGAATCGATAATTTTCTTCAGTTATAATTTGCTTTGTTGTTGTGAAATGACCTCGCTGGGGACGCACCTTGAATTCAATTCACTTTGTTTTTAATTATGAAAATGGGACTAAATGTATGTAAACAAACATTCAATTTTAATTTCAAAAAATCACACATCACATTTTATGGTGATTTTTTCTTTAGGCCTATTTTCACATAAAGAAAATGTTCATGCAAACTTGTGAAGTGATTTAGAAAATATATCTCATTAGTTAATTCAAATAATGTTTGTCAATCCTACATTTATCTCCTGGATAATGAACTGAAAAAAATAAGATACATTTCTTACTTTAAAATTATGAAACCATTTATATTTCATATCTTTCAATTGAGAGCAGTTTTTTGTCTTCATTTTTCTCACTAGTTCGCATCAACCCTTTAGAACCGTGAAGGAAACAAAAAAGTTCGGGTTCGGTCTTTCATCACTTCTATTATTCCAAGATCAATCAATTTCAGTCGGATTTGGTAAACACATCTAGATGAGGATTATGATAACGAATGATGATTGGTTAATTATTATAACAATGGTTGAATATCAATATTGAGAAACAATAATCACACAAAACGAGTAGGTGTGATAAATTGTGCTGAAAAGATGTATATTCTGATCTAAATATAAGATCCACAACGCAAACAGAGTTATTTGTCATGTTAATAGTAAGCTCATATTAGCATAAGGTGTTTCCGCTGATGAGGCTTATTTCTGTTTTGTTATTTATATTTCAATGGTTAAGCTATAAATAAACCAAATAATCAGCTGAATTAAATAGATGGATCAATAATGAAGATAAGCTATTTGAAGAATTGATTTAATTAATAATCAAATTATAGGAAAATTATAATGGGACAAATCTCAGAAGATTGAATGACTAATGAGAATAATGAAAACATATACATCTGAGATCATGTCCGTATAAATACGAAGCTTCAACCGTGCCCGCCTTGAAGTGTACTGTTTTTGGTATGCAGTAATCTCGTAGGGGCCTACACTGTTAGATTTCATGTAGGCCTATTTCACTTCGAAGTATTTCCATCGATTATAGCCAGTAGTCAAATAATAATTTTGAAAATAATCCACAATTACAATTTCAGTCGAACTTGATTCTGCAGCAAGTGTTTTCTTGAATATAAACTTCGATCGCTTCGATATAGGCCAAAGCAGTTTCACTTGAACGAAATTAAATTGTTATTCCCGTCAACCATCTGTCTATACCCTTTACAAAGGTTTCTCGTGGTTTCCTTCTGTATCGGGGTCGGGGATTGCTTATGTAAATACCGTGATGTTTTCCCACAATATAGGCGACGACCGCTCCCTTAATCACCAGTTCCCACTATCCTTCCCATGACTGAGAAACCTTCAACTTATCATCCCATCATCTCATTAATCATTCATCCGACGCCAATAGATTTTAATAATCATCACAGTAAGTCGTTACAGGTGTGTGTTACAAGTATGGGGGATAGAAGATGGTGGTAATATAGTAGTGAGGATAAAATTGGGGATCAGTTTTATTCTATTTATATATTGTGTTTTATCGACGCACTGTAATGATGACTAAGATCTATTGGCGTCGGATGAATGATTAATGAGATGATGGGATGGTGAGATGGAGGTTTTACGGGTATGGGAAGGATAGTGGGAAAGAAGCGGTCGTGGTCTATATTGTAGGAACCATCCCGGTAAATTAGCCTAGACTAAAGAGGGAAACCACGAAAAACCCCTGTAAAGATGGACGGTAGCGGGGATCGAACCGGGTCCGATATACCCACTGCCTCCCGGGTCACATGAAGCAAGTGCGTTAACCACTCACATACATTCTAATATGGCGTGAAATGGCTTGATAGTATATCTTATCGTCCATGTTGAATAAATAAAAATATTGTTATGTTTCTCTAACGTCAGTCCCACGTGCTTCGATGTTCTAGTGTTAATGCTCTATATTAATGTTCACCCGTAACAACTCTTCTCTCTTTTCCGTCTTACTAATATTATTGACTCTGAACCTTCCACTAAACCGACAATTTGACCTATTTTCCGAGCATTTCACAGCAAAGCAGGCAGCTATAAATAGCCTTCTTGCAATATATCAATGCGCATTTAAACGGAAATATCAATTATCTCATCAATATCACGGTCAAAGTTCAACTGGAGGCAACACGCTTGTGTTCATGACAAGGCGGATGAGAAAGATCAACGAATTGTCGAAACTAAGTAATTACGAAACTAAATATAAGTTGTGTTTCAGTTTCTATAATCTCAGTTTCATAACAATTGTATAACACTTTATAACACTTTTAAACATACTGTCATTATTATTTATTTCAATTTTCAATTTTTCAATTTTTCACTCACTTCTTTCACTTATTTCACTATATTTCATTTCTATATATCAACAATTGTATTTTATATTGATTATTATCCCGTACACTTTTTATAAGCCAGGGACCAATAAAGGTTATTTATATATGATGTTTATTTTATTTTTATCTCATTATTTTTCGAAGGAGATTAATACATTCCATCTGTTAATAATACAAATAAAAACATCAGGATCAATGTAAAATATATAGCAAGTCAACTTCTTATTGCACAAATAGAACAAACACAACTAGGACAAACACAAATCTCAAAGTACGTTATAGTATAGCCTATATTGGCGTATTTTTTATAAATATGTAACACAATTCCTCGTAGAAATGTTGATAAAATCAGATGACGTTGATAGCATTCAACTACAGTAGTCAATAAAACAATATTAAAATATGTCAGTTGTATCCACGATGTATCCACGAGATGAAGAAGCGGAACACCCGCGCGTTAAGAGGGTGAGATAAATGGGGAACGTCGATCGGAACCTTCATCACACGTGGAAACAAGTATAGACAGTAATTGTATTGACGAGAAATGAAGGCTTGAACCACCCGCGCGTTAATGAGGTGAGATAGGGTAGGACGGTCGATCGTAGACACAAGTATATCAGTGACAGTAGATATACAATTATCTGTATATATAGAAGTGACACAGACAAACAAACATACACATACGACAGACAGCTTTAAACTTGTATCCACGAGAGATGACGATTCCGACCGACCGTCTCCCCTATACCACAACACTAGCGCACGGGTGGTTCGCGTCTTCGTCTCCTTGATTAATGTCGGCTTTAGCTGTGAGCTGTTGATTTCAATAGGAACTCGAATGATGCATTAATTGGGCTATTATTTCAATGAAAGTAGAACTGAAAGACGTCAGAGATTTTAATGGGAATTTCCACCTCCTCAAAGACGAAATCACAATTAAAAATAAACTAGAGACAAAAAGATCAAATGAATGTGTATGATTATGTTATATCGTCTTGTGGTATTCGAGGGGTCAACAACTAGTAAGTTTGGTGAACAACTGATTTCAGATTTCAAGGGATTTCAAGAAGATTTCAAGAAACTTTAAAAAGATTTCAAGGGATTTCAGGAAGATTCCATATGACAATTGTACACCAGATTTCAGGAGTTGTTGACCTATCGGTATGATTATATCAATTACTTCTTGCACGGTGATATATTATAAAACCTGACATTGTTATTGTTCCCTAATTGAAGCTCAGAATGACAAGTTAGGATCGTTCGGATGGCGCACCACAAGGGCGATCTTACCACCCCGAAGAAAATAATTATGATGTTATCAGTTTAACGAACTGTGATCTGTAAACGAGTTAGTTATAAGGGATAGCGACCAATGCTGTACCATTTCAATTGACGCTTTTGAAAGATGTGATTGTGTTTCCAATCGTAAACCTCGTCCAGAAGTTCATTGACCCTGGAAATACCACAGCTATACAAATATAACGGGGATTTTTGTGTTTGTTTTGTTGGTAGACGCGGCCTTACTTCTTTCGTGGAGTCATGTGTCCACCCTAATTATCATAAATGGATATTTCAAATATTTACCAGCAGTCATATTCATTAATATTCAACATTAATAGACGAGCGTGGTGAAGATTTCCACTTCATATACCGAAAAAAATGGGCTTTGTTTTTATGTTATTTTTTTTTTTTTTTTTTTTTTTTGAAATTTTGTGCGCGGCATACAGGTCAGTAAAGAATACCTATCGACTTGAAACTGTTTCTACATATTTTTGTCATAAAAGAATAGGGTGGGATTGTTTTTCAGAAAAATCAGTCGGAAGGTTTTTCCGGAAAAAAAATCGGAAAGTTTGAGAAATCCTCATTAGAATAACACGGATGTAAAATACTTGGAAGTGTGGAAAATTTTCAAAAACTTTCAAAATTTTCACTGAACAATGAAAACATAATTAGACCCTACGGATATTTTCAGTGACTTTCACAATATTCGGATGTGAAATAACAAAGAAAACGCAATAGAAGTATTCATTTTATTGAAGGTTAGGATCAATGGGTTTTGAAAAGTATATATGCGACAGGTTGCAGCACTAAAATATCAACAAGTTGCAGGTAAGGTTTTTGAGCGTTTGGAGTAATCCAAGGTCCGTACATGTGGATTGTGCTGACGAAATTTTTCATTCTAGATTTCCATACTTCTAAGCTCATCTCACAACGCATATCCCGCGTTTTCCTAGTATGTGAAATAATGGGATGGTGAGATGTGAGGTTATTGGGTGTTTTTTGGATAGAGAAAAAGAGCGACCATCCCAATATTGACCCAGGAACGACAGAGAGAGACCACGAAAAACCTCTGTCAGGATGGTCGACCATGGCGGGATCGAACCCCGGTCTCCTAATGACGGTTCAGTGTATTAATTACTCGGCCACACGTCCTCCCCCCCCCCCCCCCGGACTTCGCCATTACCAAATGGCGAAACGTAGATTTGAATGTCCCCCCTCCCCCCCTCGCGAAGCTGGCAGAGTGCTGGCCACGACTCGACGTCTTGGAAGATAAATATATAAGCGAATGTGCACGCGGTTATGATGTGTGACAATAACGACTAGCCGCGATATTTTTACAACTGGTTAACATTATAATTTATCATCGCGAAGAAAGTCGTGAATCAGATGTGAAAATAGCCAAACCGAAAGAAGGGAAGGTATTTATTTTACTTGCGAACGAGGGAAATATACAGTGTGGCAAAAGCAATGATGGCATCTAGAATGTTTTCAACGAATTCACAATTTGAAAACGGTAAGCCTGTTCTATTGATATCTATGTGAAACTTGACATAGAATCATTATACACAAAATAATGAAAAACGGAATAAGAATTCTATATTAAATTCTTCGAATTGCTGAGAAAACGAGAAAATGCTAATTGCCTGTTGCTATAAGAACGAAAATGATGATATTTCAATTACCCCCAAAAAATAATGACTATGATTAATTAACTACGTTATTGTTATATATATTAATTACAAATAATCGTCTCTGAACTTATTGGTTCACTAATCATACTTTGTCAAATGAATTGAGGTATAATTTTTTTTCGAGGTATTTTTTTATCTGGGTTCAACGACGTATTTCAATGACCCAAGATCGTAGAGGCGTATCCATGGGATGAAGGTTTCTTATGTAATGTGAAAGACAAAGGGAAGGAAGCGATCGTGGCCTATACCGTATATAGGAACCATCCTTACATTCCTACATAGAATACAGAGATGACACTCGAGAAATGGAACAGATGGACGGCATGGCAGCTGGATCGAGCCTCGTCCGAACGATCCTACCTTGCCATCCCTTGTAACAAGTTACTTGATAATACAAAACAACAGACAGAATCTCAACAAATCGACCGAAATCAATTAATCCAACCAGAAGTATACGTATGGGATGGAAACACTTTCAATGACAGCAGCCGCAGTGAAAAACCTGGCCCTTCCACCAAAACAAACGCGACACGTGAACGTATATCGTTGCCACAGCAACCGAGTGACGACGGTACACCAAGTCGACGTAGACAGACTACAAAACAAATGAGTTATTCAAAAAGCTCGACAAGTGAGAATCCCGAAAGAACCACGAAAGAAGGTCGTTTGCCAATATATCGAATAAACAAAAATTGCCGTTTTAAATTGGACGTTGAGGTATTTTTCGTGAATTATGGTTTTACAAGACACGGTTTACACACAGATAATCGAGCTATTTCTGTGATTTCTTGATTTTCTGTGGTTTACAGAGAGAAACGCAACTGCATCTTTCAAAGTGCTAAAATTTTGAATTTGCAGTGAGATTATGAAAATAGATACAAAATTATTCAGTTGCTAGACGCGACCTTTTCATGTCATGGATATACACGCACACAAAAACACATTCTAAGAAATGTCACAACCGAAGTGCGGAAAAAACATTGGTCTGGAAATAGTTTGAATATCAGAAAAAAAAGAAACTGCGACATGAACGCCAAAGCTAAAATAAGACCGCGTGGCGGAAATTGCAAAACCCAATTGTTAATAGAATTGTCTTGGTGTGGGAGGATCAAGTATAGAGAGAGAGAGAGAGAGAGAGAGAGAGAGAGAGAGAAAGAGAGACAGAGACAGAGAGAGAGACAGAGAGAGAGAGAGAGGGGGGAGAGAGAGAGAGAGAGAGAGAGAGAGAGAGAGAGAGAGAGAGAGAGAGAGAGAGAGAGAGAGAGAGAGAGGGAGAGAAGAAACAAAGACAGGTGATCTATAAATAACTCGAATACGGTCAATGCTGTACGAAGGAAAACCGAGCAAAATATACAACACACACAGAGTTAAAAATAGAGTCGGTACCCCGCAACACCCCCTCCTCCCCACCCCCTTCTACCCTCCCCCCCCCCCCTTCAAACAGCCAACAGAAAACCTAGCAACTTTACAAACACAGAACTAGTCGATCAATAACTCACACTGGGCTTAATATAGGAGACTTGGACGCAAATGAAACACAAAGGTTCAATTCTATAATAAATTGTTATTAAAAAATGTCTCAAAGGAATATTTCAATTGTGTTCTGTAGTATTTAAGAATGTTCATATGTGTGCACATTGCCAACCTGACAAAATGAGAAATGACGGTTATTAATAATGACTCATTTTAATATCACACCGAATTGAGGTGTAGGCTAAACTGAGATACACATGGTTGGACAAAAATCAAAGGAATTATAAAAAAAGTTGTATGTTGCAGGAAAATTAAAAAAAATACGAACGAATGTTGCAAATATGTATTTGCGTCTAGTCTATATTAAAAGGAACATGAAAGGAAAATTTAGAATATAAGTAGGTTTTTTATATTTAGAAAAATATATTCAACCCAGCCTGAACCTTGGATTACAGTTATCGTTCCGATATCGGTGTAGATACCTCTGAGGTAAAACCCAGTTATTAGCAGGCCCGGACCTAAGAATCCAGCGCCCTTAACTGAACTTACTTTAGCGCTCCTCTACTTATTTTCAAAATGTGTGTAAGGTTAGTGTAAAAATAAATGAATAAATGTAAAAAATGTTTCTGTCAATGTGAAAACCACGTGGCACGTGTCAACTGTCAACGTATTTCCGCTCGTTACTTGACATTACCAATGATGACTTACTACGTAACGGAATATTTATACGACAGGGTGCGACTTACCCGGGGGGAAGTTCTAGAAAGAAATACCCTTGCATATTTGAGCAATATTTCAGTTAATCCAATAGCACCGCAGGGAATTTTTTGAAATATCGTTTTTTCAGATTATATTCTGCGAGTTGTAGATATTGACCAATGTTGTTGTAGTGGTAATGAGAATATGAATGGGAATAATAATGAAAATAAGTTCGTGATACTTTTGGTTCCATTTTCAACTGCATGATATAACTTTGTGTTGAGTTTTTTGATACCATTTCATTTCATTTGAAACAAAAATATGGAAGCCCTCAAGAGCCCAAGCACCCCCTGGGCTCTTTGCGTCCCTAGGCTTCAGCCTTTCCAGCCTGTGCGTAAATCTGAGACTAATAGTGTACAGCTAAAACCAAAAGTTGAGTCCTTCTTCCACCAGGACCCTTATTCTTCAACTTTTGTCCGTTATTTGACTGGTCGAAATCATTTCGACATCGCTTTGGTTCCGTTTCGACCGCGGTCGAAATTGGTATTCTATAGCACCAATGGAAACGGCCATTTATTCGAATACACAGGAGTTGGAAAAAGTGCGATATATCGCTTATTTTCAAGTGAAACACATGCAACGACTGAGCCACCGCAGCGTTTGTCATAACTTTCATCTGGTTTACTTGAAATGTTGGTAATTTAATTGCCGAAAATGATGAGTGATGGATCAATTATTCAGATTTAAATTCAATTGAATGCACATCCTGGTTAAAAACAATATTCTTCATTTAGATGATTACTATAAGAAATGAATGATCTGAATAGAGAAGGCTGTGATAAAAACATTCTAGTCAAGTCAAACGTCAGAAAAATAGCATAACCTAAAAGTATTTGTCACTCATCTTGGAAAATATATAATAGCAACTAACATGGCAAGTGAATTGTCTTTATTCAACTGTTACCAATATTTTCTCACTTTCCACACCATTCATACACTCAACACTCGCGATAACATATTTTATTTACACTTATAATTCCATGAATATCCCGTTGCCGGCGCGCAAATATTGCAGTATCCGTTTCGACCACGGTCGAATTGACTTCGAGTCAAAATGGGAAAATAAGTGCTATGGAATGGCGACAGATCGAAACAGTCTCGTTTCCAGTCGAAATGGATTCGACCGCTACAAAAAGTTGTTACAGAATGAGGGTCCTGATTGAACCAGTCAACCTTGTGATACTGCATAGAATTCAACAGGTTTCAGACACAAAAGCAACTTTCACTTATCGTACAGAAGCGGGTTGGTTCAAGCTTGGATTATAGCTGAATGGATACGTAAGTCATGCTGATTCCTAATGCAGACTTCTCCAAAGCTCAGAAACATGAGGGTGAACTGTTGGGTCTTGCAGTTTTCCGTGGTGATCAAAGCTCAAATTATATTTTGAATCTGATCACTGTGATCTTCAACGTTTTCTTGATCGAGTGGTGTACTGTTATTTTCCTATTTGTACGAGATAGAAAGGAATCTCAGAGGAAAAATACGTGCACACGTATGTTTCATTTCTTGTTGGCTGTTTTCATGCATGAAAACGTTGTCAAACATATCAAAAATATGTGTCTTAATCAAATGAAACTCATTATGATTATTCATTGTTTTAAATGTTAATTAAATGTATCAACATCCTTCAATAACTTATTTCAATGTATTTTATGTAGTATTGTACGTGGATCAAATAGAGACAGTGAATATATATTATTATCATTATTATTATAGTCATTTTAGCTATAAGTTGAATGCTCAATGCAATAATAGGGGATGCTATCAACTGTTCGAAAAAAAAACTGCTCGAAAAAAAAAGTGTTCGAAAAAAAAAGTGTTCGAAAAAAAAAGTGTTCGAATAAAAAACTGTTCGAAAATAAAACTGTTCGAAAAATTAACTGTTCGAAAAGATAACTGTTCGAATATTACCGCAGTGGTTTGATATTTCGGTCAAGCTGTACGCGGGCGTGAGGGAGACTCTCCCTCCCCCTGAAATACTATCAAGACCTTTCAATAGCGCCAATTTTTTAACCGAGCAGTTAAATTTGATCTGTTAATATTCGAACAGTTAAATTTTCGAACAGTTTTTTTTTCGAACACTTTTTTTTTCGAACATTTTTTTTTTCGAACAGATTTTTTTTCGAACAGTTTTATTTTCGAACAGTTTTTTTTTCGAACAGTTTTTTTTTCGAACAGTTTTTTTTTCGAACAGTTTTTTTTTCGAACAGTTTTTTTTTCGAACACTTTTTTTTTCGAACACTTTTTTTTCGAACAGTTTTTTTTTCGAACAGTTTTTTTTTCGAACATATTTTTTTTCGAACAGTTTCATTTTCGAACAGTCTTTTTTTCGAACGGTTTTTTTTTCGAACAGTTTTTTTTTCGAACAGTTTTTTTTTCGAACAGATTTTTTTTCGAACAGTTTTTTTTTCGAACAGTTCTTTTTTCGAACAGTATTTTTACGAACACTTTTTTTCGAACACTTTTTTTTCGAACAGTTTTTTTTCGAACAGTTTTTTTTTCGAACAGTTTTTTTTCGAACACTTTTTTTTAAAACACTTTTTTTCAAACACCCCTTTTCGAACACTTTTTTTGAACAGTTTTCTTGAACACTTTTTTCTGAAATTTTTTTTTTGAACATTTTTTTCCCAACACTTTTTTTTTGGAACAGTTGTTTTCTTGAAACTTTTTTTTTCGAACCCTCTTTCGAACAGTTTTTTTCGAACACTTTTTCATTCGAACACTTTTTCGGACACTTTTTTCAACACTCATTATCGACAACTTCTTTTCGAACACTTTTTTCTGAGGGGATTGCTTTGAAACACCAAAAGCATCTCACACCGGAAAAATATCACACCGAATATATCTTACACCAGAGAATTCGTACACCGAAAAAATCATACACCGAAAATATCTTGAAACGAAAATCTCGTTCACCAAAAATATTATTTAGGGTGGAGCTGAAATCAAAATTCAAGAGTTTCAGAAATTTAAGAGTTTCAAAATAGTGGGGACTATTCCTCCTCCGTCAGAATAATATAGAGTCTAGTATGAAAAGATCGTTCTCTTCAGTGAACGAGATTTTTGGTGTAGGATGTTTTCGGTGTATGATTTTTTTGGTGTACGATTTTTTCGGTGTGAGATTCTTCCGGTGTAAAATTTTTCCGGTGTAATATTTTTTCGGTGTAAGACTTTTTCGGTGTAACAATCATTTTTCGGTGTAAGATTTTTCTGGTGTAAGACATTTTCGGTGTAATATTTTTTCGGCGTGGGATTTCTTCGGTGTAAGATATTTTCGGTGTAAGATATTGCGACAGCAGTTCAACGCAAGATGCATCGAGGGTTGCGTTGGTTTGCTGGTTAGAGATGGTGTCCTCACTTCCTATCCCTCCCATGTTAAAAATATGTTCAATTCACGGGCCACGTTTGAAGAACTATTGACCGTGCGTAGATAAGGATAAGTGGGGACGGAAGGAATTAACTTTACGTTCTCGTCGGCTCAGCTAAAAACATGCTGTCATCACGTTTACCGGCCGATCAGCCGTTTCTACAAAACATCACTAGATAGAGCAGCGATCAATATTTCTCTGGAAAGTACTCAGGGAATGGAACATGTTTTCGAATTAGTGAAGTCACCATCTCCGATCGGCAGACCCACGCAACCCTCAATGCATCTTGGCTTAACGATATGTAACTACTTTACATTGGTTGGATGTATTATTAAATCTAAATATTCTATGAATCATCCAGTTATTATCCACTGTGAAAACGCAGCATGTGCGTTGTAGGATGAGCGATGTATAGGTCCGTGAACCTTTCCCTCCCTCTCCCCTATTTCAGCACAAACTATGAAATTTGGTCGAGATTTAGTGCTCAATTAGTGCCATCCTTCTGCCTAGTTTTGGAATTGGTACTCTGATAGTTTCCGAGATAATACCATTTGTTAGTGGAGGAGGAGTCAAGTTTACGCTTCCCCCACCACTCGAGCACTGATTCTGCATCCTCGCCAGGATTGAGTGCTCAATTAGTGCTTCACTTTTGTAAAGTGCTAGGATCAATGCTGTGTAAGTTTCCGAGATGATGGCACTGTAAAATGGGGGGGGGGTCAAGTTCACGCCTCCCCCTCCCCCTCAACTCCCAGAGAGCAATTGGATCATAAATCTTGGCCAAAACTTACTCCCTAATTAGTGCCATAATATTGCATAGTTCTAGAATTAGGGCTCGGATAGTTTTTGAGAAAAACGATATTCAAGGCTGGTCTCTTTCCTGGGAGCGCGCCAACCAAGCGCCGCGCGCGCAAAATTCAAATGCAGAACCGTAACAAATGTACAAACGTCGTTTTGCGCGCTACTTCCGACCCAAATGACTCCTAATGAATTGGTTGATATTCATTTTGAAAATAAAATATGTGAAACGCCAAACATCTTCTTTTTCAATTAGTGAGAGTGTATATATAATACATATATGCAGATAATTGGAGAAAAAATTGTGAATAATTGTGAGCCTATCATTTGTTTAGTTGTCTCATCAAACCAGATTGAAGGCTCGTATTTTGAGCCACATTGTTGTGATTAACTCACGATTCGATCGTTTTTTTCTTTCACGATTTGCACATAATGAATGAATGATGATGGTTATTTATTTATATTCTGTTCATCTATGCACTTTACTTACTGATGACTACGATCCATCGGCGTCAGTGGATGATACATGAGATAGTGAGATGAAGGTTCATTTTATTTTGTGTTCTTTGATAGTGGCAAGGAGTTGGTCGTAGCCTGTTGACATGTTGTTAAGGAACCATTCCAGTATTGACCTCAACGACAGATGAAAACCAGGAGAAGAAACCCTCCCAGGATGGTTGACTATGGCGAGAATTGAACCCAGGTCTCCTGGATGACGGTACAGTGTATAGACCATTTGGCTACACGTCCCAGTTACGGTAAGAGTAATTTCGAATCTCAAGTAGGCCTATATAGACTCTTCTCACGACCATATTCTTTTTTCAGGATTATATTGGTTCATTTGATGGTATTCGATTTTCAAAACTGCTCGATGGCTCATCTGGTGAGGATAGTGAAGAAGAAGCGGTCGTGATCTATGCTGTGGTGAATCTCTATCGGCAAAGCTTGGAGCCATAAAAGCAATAAAATATTCGGTGTAGATGGTCGGTGGTCGGGATCGATCTCATATGCGCCATCTCATCCCTCAGTTCATCAAAAAGTGCATTGATAAATAAGCCCACTGATTACCGAATAAAATATTGAATGACAAACGATCAATTCTATAAAAAGGATCCTCTAGATAAGGGGGGGAGGGGGGGGGGGGGGGGGGGGGTAGCTGGTGATCCAATAATTGTTTGTGATAATCTGTCATTCATCATGGTCATCCCTGGGTGCCTCCGCCACACCAACTACCCGCATTTCCCAAAATTTCCTAACTATGGCGTGGCGGAGGCACCCAGGGATGACCAAGATGAATGTCAGATTATCACGAACGATTGAATCACCAGCTATGTGGGGGGGGGGGGGCAACATCTATAGGATCCTTTTTATAGAATTGATCGTTTGTCATTCAATATTTTATTCGGTAATCAGTGGGCTTATTTATCAATGCACTTTTTGATGAACTGAGGGATGAGATGGCGCATATGAGATCGATCCCGACCACCGACCATCTACACCGAATATTTTATTGCTTTTATGGCTCCAAGCTTTGCCGATAGAGATTCACCACAGCATAGATCACGACCGCTTCTTCTTCACTATCCTCACCAGATGAGCCATCGAGCAGTTTTGCAAATCGAATACCATCAAATGAACCAATATAATCCTGAAAAAAGAATATGGTCGTGAGAAGAGTCCATATAGGCCTACTTGAGATTCGAAATTACTCTTACCGTTTCTGGGACGTGTAGCCAAATGGTCTATACACTGTACCGTCATCCAGGAGACCTGGGTTCAATTCTCGCCATAGTCAACCATCCTGGGAGGGTTTCTTCTCCTGGTTTTCATCTGTCGTTGAGGTCAATACTGGAATGGTTCCTTAACAATATGTCAACAGGCTACGACCAACTCCTTGCCACTATCAAAGAACACAAAATAAAATGAACCTTCATCTCACTATCTCATGTATCATCTACTGACGCCGATGGATCGTAGTCATCAGTAAATAAAGTGCATAGATGAACAGAATATAAATAAATAACCATCATCATTCATTCATTATGTGCAAATCGTGAAAGAAAAAAACGATCGAATCGTGAGTTAATCACAACAATGTGGTTCAAAATACGAGCCTTCAATCTGGTTTGATGAGACAACTAAACAAATGATAGGCTCACAATTATTCACAATTTTTTCTCCAATTATCTGCATATATGTATTATATATACACTCTCACTAATTGAAAAAGAAGATGTTTGGCGTTTCACATATTTTATTTTCAAAATGAATATCAACCAATTCATTAGGAGTCATTTGGGTCGGAAGTAGCGCGCAAAACGACGTTTGTACATTTGTTACGGTTCTGCATTTGAATTTTGCGCGCGCGGCGCTTGGTTGGCGCGCTCCCAGGAAAGAGACCAGCCTTGAATATCGTTTTTCTCAAAAACTATCCGAGCCCTAATTCTAGAACTATGCAATATTATGGCACTAATTAGGGAGTAAGTTTTGGCCAAGATTTATGATCCAATTGCTCTCTGGGAGTTGAGGGGGAGGGGGAGGCGTGAACTTGACCCCCCCCCCCATTTTACAGTGCCATCATCTCGGAAACTTACACAGCATTGATCCTAGCACTTTACAAAAGTGAAGCACTAATTAAGCACTCAATCCTGGCGAGGATGCAGAATCAGTGCTCGAGTGGTGGGGGAAGCGTAAACTTGACTCCTCCTGCACTAACAAATGGTATTATCTCGGAAACTATCAGAGCACCAATTCCAAAACTAGGCAGAAGGATGGCACTAATTGAGCACTAAATCTCGACCAAATTTCATAGTTTGTGCTGAAATAGGGGAGAGGGAGGGAAAGGTTCACGGACCTATACATCGCTCATCCTACAACGCACATGCTGCGTTTTCACAGTGGATAATAACTGGATGATTCATAGAATATTTAGATTTAATAATACATCCAACCAATGTAAAGTAGTTACATATCGTTAAGCCAAGATGCATTGAGGGTTGCGTGGGTCTGCCGATCGGAGATGGTGACTTCACTAATTCGAAAACATGTTCCATTCCCTGAGTACTTTCCAGAGAAATATTGATCGCTGCTCTATCTAGTGATGTTTTGTAGAAACGGCTGATCGGCCGGTAAACGTGATGACAGCATGTTTTTAGCTGAGCCGACGAGAACGTGAAGTTAATTCCTTCCGTCCCCACTTATCCTTATCTACGCACGGTCAATAGTTCTTCAAACGTGGCCCGTGAATTGAACATATTTTTAACATGGGAGGGATAGGAAGTGAGGACACCATCTCTAACCAGCAAACCAACGCAACCCTCGATGCATCTTGTGTTGAACTGCTGTCGCAATATCTTACACCGAAAATATCTTACACCGAAGAAATCCCACGCCGAAAAAATATTACACCGAAAATATCCTACACCAGAAAAATCTTACACCGAAAAATGATTGTTACACCGAAAAAGTCTTACACCGAAAAAATATTACACCGGAAAAATTTTACACCGGAAGAATCTCACACCGAAAAAATCGTAGGTACACCGAAAAAATCGTACACCAAAAAAATCATACACCGAAAACATCCTACACCAAAAATCTCGTTCACTGAAGAGAACGATCTTTTCATACTAGACTCTATATTATTCTGACGGAGGAGGAATAGTCCCCACTATTTTGAAACTCTTAAATTTCTGAAACTCTTGAATTTTGATTTCAGCTCCACACTAAATAATATTTTTGATGAACGAGATTTTCGGTTCAAGATATTTTCGGTGTATGATTTTTTCGGTGTACGAATTCTTTGGTGTAAGATATATTCGGTGTGATATTTTTCCGGTGTGAGATGCTTTTGGTGTTTCAAAGCAATCCCCTCAGAAGAAAGTGTTCGAAAAGAAGTTGTCGATAATGAGTGTTGAAAAAAGTGTCCGAAAAAGTGTTCGAATGAAAAAGTGTTCGAAAAAAACTGTTCGAAAGAGGGTTCAAAAAAAAAAGTTTCAAGAAAACAACTGTTCCAAAAAAAAAGTGTTGGGAAAAAAATGTTCAAAAAAAAAATTTCAGAAAAAAGTGTTCAAGAAAACTGTTCAAAAAAAGTGTTCGAAAAAGGGTGTTTGAAAAAAAGTGTTTTAAAAAAAAGTGTTCGAAAAAAAACTGTTCGAAAAAAAAACTGTTCGAAAAAAAACTGTTCGAAAAAAAAGTGTTCGAAAAAAAGTGTTCGTAAAAATACTGTTCGAAAAAAGAACTGTTCGAAAAAAAACTGTTCGAAAAAAAATCTGTTCGAAAAAAAAAACTGTTCGAAAAAAAAACTGTTCGAAAAAAAAACCGTTCGAAAAAAAAACTGTTCGAAAATAAAACTGTTCGAAAAAAAAACTGTTCCGAGAAAAAAACTGTTCGAAAAAAAAACTGTTCGAAAAAAAAGTGTTCGAAAAAAAAAGTGTTCGAAAAAAAAACTGTTCGAAAAAAAAAATGTTCGAAAAAAAAACTGTTCGAAAAAAAAACTGTTCGAAAAAAAAACTGTTCGAAAAAAAAACTGTTCGAAAATAAAACTGTTCGAAAAAAAATCTGTTCGAAAAAAAAACTGTTCGAAAAAAAAAGTGTTCGAAAAAAAAACTGTTCGAAAAAAAAACTGTTCGAAAAAAAAACTGTTCGAAAAAAAAAACTGTTCGAAAATTCAACTGTTCGAATATTAACAGATCAAATTTAACTGCTCGGTTAAAAAATAGGCGCTATTGAAAGGTCTTGATAGTATTTCAGGGGGAGGGAGAGTCCCCCTCACGCCCGCGTACAGCTTGACCGAAATATCAAACCACTGCGTTAATATTCGAACAGTTATCTTTTCGAACAGTTAATTTTTCGAACAGTTTTATTTTCGAACAGTTTTTTATTCGAACACTTTTTTTTTCGAACACTTTTTTTTTCGAACACTTTTTTTTTCGAACAGTTTTTTTTTCGAACAGTTAACGCACTCCCCAATAATAGATAGTGTAATTTTTACCGGCTAACAGTACATTACTGGTTTTTAGTATATAGTTGGTTGCATAGCTCTGGAACACTGTTGCCCATACTTCGGTACGATAGCTGTAATACAGGGTTCTAGCTGCATCAACTACATTACCAGCTTGGGAGTCTCTAAATACCGTCCATCTCCATGTGAGACTATTTGGTTTCACCGAGGGATTAACAACTCATGAAATCTGGTGTGCACTTGTCATGAAATCTTCCTGAAATCCCGTGAAATCTTCCTGAAATTCCTTGAAATCTGAAATCAGGTGTACAATCAGGTGTGCACCAAATTTATTATAGTTGTTTACCCCTCGGGTTTCACTAACCCTAAGAATAAGACTAACTGGACTCGTAATAGCGGACCTATCACGACACTAGACGTCATAGTATATATTCGTATCCATTAAAGAAGATTTATGAATTTATATTGAGTGATGACCAAGATATATTGGCGGCAGATGAATAAATAATGAGGTGATGAGATGAAGGTTTCTTAAGAGGCCGCATAGGCGCTCGTATTTCACGCCGCAAACTCACACGGCCGTAATTTTTGAGATATCAATATGATTGTTTTTGCATTCTGATAATAATTGAAAAACGGAGGTTACCGCATCTACAGAATTTTGAACATAAAATTTGTAATTTTTCAAATTCTTCAAATGAAAAATGAAAAAATTTCGTGTTTGCAAAAACCTAGATACATACTTTTAAATTCCGAAAAAAATATAGAATGTGGAATATATCAAAAGTGTGAGCTAGTGAATTAACGGCGTTTATGTGAATATGAGTTCGGCGGGCTAGTCTACGGATTGCGCCTGGCAGAAGATGCATGATGAACTCGAATCTGAAGCGAGCGAACAACGAGCCCGTGTAGAGCGCACGCTTCTCAAGTAATGGGAAGAATAGTGGGAAAGGAGCGGTCGTGGCCCATATTGTTGGAACGAATACGGCATTATAGCCTATAGACTACAGAGGGAAACTACAGAAAGAACTTGTATAGGTGTACGTTGGCGGGGATCGAACCAGTGTTGATATGCTCCTCACCTCCCGGATCACACGAAGCAAAAAGAATTGAATTGTCTATCAACAAAATTATTGTAAACATTCAGGAATTACTCTCACTGCAACTTTGATGGATTTAAAACTTTAGAAAGATAGAGTTGGGTTTCACATCGTAAATCTAGCCCTGTAAAATCATGATTCCATAAAAATACTACTGATATTCACATAACGTAAATATTTGTTTGTTATGTTTGTAGACGACCTTCTTCTTGCGTGGATAAAGTGTATATGTAACGATAAATATGTCGAGGATTTGAGGACTACAATAAATATAAGATGGCATAATTTGACGTTTTCTCTTCCAAGTCGCTGATTTGAATATAATGATACCCACTTATCAGAAGTATGACAGTTTTCCTGGAATATCAGCAATAACAACAGTCCCATGCAAGCCTAATACGTCGGGCACGTGACAACCAGAGTGTTAGGGATTCCATTATCTCGTTACCATAGCTACTCAACAACAAAACATGGCTGCATGACCTCTTCGCCGACATCTGCGACACAAAGACAACTCACGGCAATTTCAAACAAGAGTATTCGTTTTGTTCACGTAATTGTATCGACGAAAGAAGAATGTTGTCTGTACCAACATAACAAACAGTAATATTACAGTTATATTTGCTAATAGCTGTGGTATTTATCAAAGTATATACTCGAATCCACGTAAGAAGAAAGTTGTTCGGCAGTACAACAAAAGCAAAGATCACCATTTTATTTGTATAGCTGTGGTATTTTGAAGCTATTATGATTTTTCTGGGCTATTCTAACTAAGAGAAACGCAACTGCATCTTTCAGAAGAGTTGAATAATCAAACCTGCAGCGAGATATTGTGATTATAGAAGTGTTTACAATTATTTTGTTGGTAGACGACCTTCTTCTTTCGTGGATACAGTATAGAGGAATTGTCATTATTACATGATCAGGTTCCATCCAATACACTGCGGTTTTTAGGGGCATGTTTTGAAGTAGAAACAAATGACGAAACTTTGAGAGGAAGTTCTACTTTCAACAACATCGCAATAATAAAATAACTTGAACGAAGAAAAATAGAAAACGAGTCGTGCATGGCTATATAAGGATCATTTACAGAAATAAACGCAATTTCTTGGAAAATTCGGGGGCTCAGTTTATAGCTTTACAATTGTTTGGTGCCTGGTCCAATCAAAATGCAAAGCCAACTTTGACTTGTGACTTTAACTTTTCAACTTCTAAAATGTTTGGCTCGACTTATTGTTGTCACTCGTCAACTTTTAAACTACAGTATATAGCCACACGAAAGGATTACCGGTTGAATTTATGAAGGGAAGAAAAAAATAAGAAAAATGAAATAAAGGTCGAAGGCCGAAGTATTCATCCAAGTGTATATATGTTGACACCTACAATCTGTTGTCATAAGTGAAAGTGGTACTTTGTGATAGTTTGAACGTGTTGATAGATATCAATAAAAACTAATAATTTGACGATTATGATAGTTTAATGCTTCACAATCGTTCTGCAGCTTAGTTCTGTGTTCTTCGAATATACTCAAATTTTGACACAGAATTTGGGCACAAAAAAATTACACACCATACCAGAGTATTAGATAAATCGGTTCAGCCGTTGTGAAGAAAAAAAAATATGAAGTAATTTGTCCACTTCAATTAGACCTATCAAGAAACCTTTTGAAAATAGCAACCGATTAATCCAATTAAATCGACTATTGAAATGTGCAATGAATTGCATGAAGGCTGTGACATGGTATTTTCAAAATCAAAGTGTGAGTATAGGTTTCCAATACATTTCATATAAATGTGTCAATCGCTCCTCTTACAACTCACACATGTTGCGTTTTCCAATAAAAATATGACTTTATATATTTTTTATATATATATATATATATATATATATATATATATATATATATATATATATATATATATATATATATATATATATAAACTAATTGAATCACATGATCATTGTCGCGTCTGTCGATTTCTTGTCACCTGTGTCGTCTCAAAATATAACACATCAAATCAAGTGGGCTGTTCATTGGAGGAAATATTCGAAATCTCCACCAGGGTATAGCTGAAGTTACAGAGACTATACGTATACCACAAGGTCGGGAAACGGTTTAGGCAAACCGATTCACGCTGAAACGGTTAACAAATGTGTGTACATCACAACAACATAGTATAAAGAGCGTAGCTATGCTATAGCTATAGCGTAGCTATGCTATATATACTGTGACAACAATTCAGAAACACTGCAGCAAAACGTTTCAACGCCAGCCATTTTGAATATTGGCAGCGCCTTGTAAATCGGTCAAGATTACCTAGAGCACGGCCTTCTATATTATTACAATAATACAGAAGATCTTGCCTTGAATCGGTTTGACGTGTATATCAATCGTATCGAGTTATCCAATTCACTTTCCAAACTGGGTTGGAACTGAAGTGTTTTACACCAAAACCGACAGATATATCACCATCTGTAAACCGTTTCAGCCTGAATCGGTTTGCCTAAACCGTTTCCCGACGTTGTGGTGTATGTAGTCAGAGATCTGGGAGATTGATAAGCCACACCTATCATTATTGTCGTCGGTAGTAAAATTTCCAACTCTGCATGAAAGCTGTTACAATTTTTATCAGATGTGCGGGTACCCATGATTCCACTCTTATAGAGGGAGCTTTGGCTGTGTCTGTTATTTTTATTATTTTTCCTCTGTTTGTAGGCACTGCACAGGTCGCACGGTTTGACTGATCGGCATGAAACTTTCTTTCTGTGCACGCACGTATCCAATTCAGAATTGTGTAGTTTGGGGATCAAATCGGTTGGATCATTTTTGAGAAACATTATCTCAAAGTTTCTAGAAAACTCTATAAGATTACAGGAAAATTTGAAAAAATAAAGCCTTTCTAAAAAAATAAAACTTTCACCGAATGTACACAGATGTGTGATGAACACCATCACGAGTTTGTGTGCGATCAGCCATTTTGAAGAAAATAATTTAATAAATGTTTAAATAGTGACTAAATAGATAATTAGTAGATAATTATTGATAGATAATTAGAAATTGGAATAATTACTGACTAAGGCTGGGTATTAGGCCTACCAAGTCCAGTTAGCAGTTATCTGAGAGTTGGTGAAAACAAATACCACAGGTGACCATGGTGATACCAAGTTTTATTTGCCAGTTGGAGTTACTCCCACGTTGGTAGCAGAAATGGTAGCAGGAAGAATGTAGCCGAGATTCACGGCTTTCTAGATTCGATCATTATACTAATAGAGAGCCTAGATACTTGAAGAAGAGAGTGGTCTCTAGGCTCTTATTTTATATGAGTCAAGGTGTGTAGAATATTCGATTATACTTTAAAGAGATATCTCACTCATCTCACAACGCGTATATGCTGCGTTTGCCCATAGTCTAGACAAATACAGATTGCAGAGTGAAATAAAAAATAATCCCTCGTGTATGTGTGAGGCCACCTAAACAGAGTTCTCCTAGCGTGGCTGTGTTTGATAGGTCAACCGCAGCGACCAATTAGAACAAACCACGTGAGTTCTATTCCGACACAACGACAAGAACAACAACAACAACGACCACATTAAGGTGGACAAATGGGCTGTGGCACATAGATAGCAAACTGTCTGTTTTTATTAGAACGCTTAATTGTGAAATACCAGGAGTTTTATTTTGGTGTTGTGGTTTAGGTAAGCTTGAGGTATACTGGTATACACAAAAGGAGAAGGCAGTCTACCAACATAACAAACGCGAATGAAACTGTAATACTCGTGTATATATATATATATATATATATATATATATATATATATATATATATATATATATATATATATATATATATATTGAATATATATATATATATATATATATATATATATATATATATATATATGTATATATATATATATATATATATATATATATATATATATATATATATCGAATATATATATATATATGTATATATATATATATATATATATATATATATATATATATATATATATATATATATATATATATAAAACGTCGAGTTACAGGGTTCTTTTCAGAACCACCCACACTCATCCCAGAAGGACAAATCTCCGCAAAGCCAGTATCACCATATATATATATATATACATATATATATATATATATATATATATATATATATATATATATATATATATATATATAAATATATATATATATATATATATATATATATATTAAATATGAACATATATATTTTATATCAGACGGATTATATATATATATATATATATATATATATATATATATATTATCCGTGCGGTTGTGGTGTGGACTATGGGAGACGGTGGATCGGAACCGTCTTCTTTCATGAAAACAAGTATATATACTGGAGCCTGGACACTTTTAGGTTGGTCTCAAGCTATTTATGTTTGTTTCACTTTTTATCACGATTCACTCGCTTCGGGATTATTCAAGAAGATTGAGAACAGAAGAAAGACGGTAAAGAGCGGAAAAATATACGGAAAAAATTGGAAACATACAGTAATGAAAATAGTAAAATATGTGAAAAAAATGCATAAAAATGCTGGAAAGTTGTGGAAAAAAATGATGAGGAAATTGTTGGTATGAGATATATAATGTAAAAAAAAATTGTGAAAATTGCAGAAATAATATAGATAAAATATGATCATATATCAGGAGAACTTGATTGTAGAGAATATACTGAAGAAGTGGACAACCAACCAAGCACAGATTGCATCCAGAATATGGCCTGGAGATGCCACCTTGAACAAACCAAAACGTTTCTGGAATTGAAACAGAAGCGAAACCATCCCAAGTGCGTCGAGGGTAGATGAGGCTTCGGTTCGATCCCCGCCACCGTCCGTCTTCACAGCGGTTGTTCGTTGTTTTTCCCTCTGTAGCCTTCGTAAATGTCGGAATGGTTATGGAGATGGTGATAGGCTATAGGGTTGTCAGACTGGAGGGATGATATTAGTCACGACCGCTTAAGGGGAGAGCCCCAGCATCAATTTTTTTTTGCATTTTTTTTTCTTCATCTCATTGTATTAATTAGAGTATTTTTTGCCAAAATCCGAAAGATTCATGATGATAAGTCAAACAGTTTTTGAATTGTAATTTTATTCAAATACATGTAACTCTATTGTTAGTCTAATAAAGGAGTTTGTAAGCCTTGTTGTAAGGAACATCAAATTTCATTCATCAAACTTCGAACCCATTTTACGGCAAATAAATGAATTCCACCTAAATGACAACGTAACTTCTAAACTATTGAACCGATTTTCGTGAAATTTCAACCACAAATTAATTGTATGTAAAGCTTTGAAATGGGCTAGGATATTTGTGATTGGTCCGATAGTACAATAACAGTAGCCTGTAATACACCTGAAATGACCTCATTTTCGATTCCATTATGAATCTATGTAAGCTTGAACCTTAATAATCCACTTAGAATAAATATCCTCTCAAAGTTACATACATGTGGATGATATAAAAAAAAATTTGACCGAAATCAGTTCATTGATGGTCAAAATATGGTGTCATCTGTCCAACAATGTCTGAAAAACATTGTTGGCAAGAAAATGTTTTGAAAATATCAAACAATATGCAATAATGTATATAATTTTTTTTAATGTTAGTTAAGGTATATGTTTATATGTGGAAAAAATGTCAGTACGTTTCCATGGATATGTACGGACTTACGTGATCTTGAAGTTTCATATTATTTTGCCAGTCGATGCTGGGGCTCCCCCCTTAAGAAGCCTTCATCACATCATCCCATCATCCCAACATCACATTCATCATTCATCCGCTGCCAATAGATCTTAGTTATCATTGCACTTCGCCGTCAATTCTAATATAAATGAAAACCTTCATATTAGTATTTTAAAGCGAATAAGTAAAAATGTTCAACTATGCAAGCTGCTATATGGAAGTACAATACATAATTGAAACCTTGCTGCCACCGATTCGTTGCATCATCGCATTCTAATAAGAGTGTAAAATAACCGTAACAAACTATAAATAGACTCCTATAACAAAGCGTGTGAAAATAATCACTTCTACATGAAAAATCTACAAGGTCGCTCTGAAACAATGCCTTTCGCATGCGCAAACGCCAGCTTACGAAAACCTAGTTTCATTCCCCTAATATATTTATATATATATATATATATATATATATATATATATATATATAAATATTTATATTATATACATAATACATGTATATATATATATATATATATATATATATATATATATATATGCTTCTGACACGTGATGTCACTCATTGTTACAAAAGACGGACAACAATGTCTACCGCCTGCACCCTCGGTCGCTCGGTCAGCTGTGACACCACTTCAGAAACTGAAGTCACCGTTGGGTGTGGGTTCGACTCCCGCATACGGCATGGGTTTTTGTAAACGACCTTACACTTATCATCACTACATAGTTTCATAATCCTCTGCTTAACCCCGTATAACCTAGCTGTTGGTGGGGTCTCTAAGCAAACAATAATCATCATCAACAATGTCTACCACTTTGTATTAACCAATCACAATCTTGGATAGTTGGCCAGTTTGCTGTACATTGTTATAGCAATGATTGTTAGGTATATGTTACAATTGGCACTGCCGTAAGTAACAGATGTATGTTATATTTGACATTGCCAAGTAATAGATTACCAACAATTGTGACCATATCAACAGATATTTATAAATAAACTACACCTTTCATTAATTTTAACTTGAAATGTTTCAACTTCTTATTTTGACTATCTCCATAGGCCTATGGATTAGATTTCAACCTCATACTTTCACTATGTATCATGTGAGATAAAGTAATTCCAAAGTGGATGAAAATAAAATGAATATAATGAATAAATGAATAAATATTTTTTTTTAAAACTGATGGGCCGTCGAAGATTGTGATTGTTTAAAATCGATTGGTGGGAATTGTTGTCCGTCTTTTGAAAAAAGAGTGCATCAAGTCAAGACAGAAGACATAACAATTCCCATTAGGCTATATCACGAACTGTTTCCCTTTGTGATCGAACTTCTACCAAGTTATACTGATGTTTTCCATCTAGAAAAATTATGAACCGCGAAGATTAATTGGATGAGCGATAGTGAAGACTCCATCACACTATAGGGTTTTGTCTGTTTTTTTTTTGTAGGCACTGCACACGATCGATTACGTGGATTTCACGTGGATTACCACGTCGCACGTGGTTTGACTGATCAACATGAAACTTTTTTGTACACGCAAACTTATCAAACTTACAACTGTATAGTTTTTGGAGTGAATCGGGTGGACCGATTTTGAGAAATATCATCTCAAAGTTTCTAAAAAACCAATAAGATTAGGCTGGACAAGAAAATTTGAAGACATAAAATCTCTCCAAATAGAATAAAATTATCTATGAATGTGTATACACATGAATGATACGCATTATCACCGTTTTGTATGCAATTCGAACCAGCCGTTTTGAAGGGAAAAAATCAAATCAACTGTCTTCATTCATCAAATATATCATAAAAATTATTACAGAGTTAGGTTGCCGAGATTCTCTGCTTTCCAGATTCGATATTTGCCCAACAATGAAGTATTTTTCATATGCGTCAAGGTGGATGTAGAATATCAGAGTCGATGAAGTTGCGAAAGTAGAACTAACGACTTATCTCGCTCATCTTACAACGCATATGTTGCGTTTGTCTAGTAAAATAATGAACCGGAAAATTCTTATTATAAACAGTCACCAAATAAATGGTATATTTTCACAAAGCTAAAATTTAGAAAAATGAAAATTAGTGTTTACTGGGACGGTAGGCAACACACAGCAAAGCAGGAAGCCGAGGGATTAACAACTTGTAAATTTGGTGTACACCTGATTTCAGACTTCAAGGGATTTCAGGGAGATTTCACGGGATTTCAAGAAGATTTCAAGCGGCTTCATAACAAGTGTACACCAGATTTCAAGAGTTGCTAACCCCTCACAGGAGGCTAACCTCTTTTTCAACAATGAGTGATGTCACCTGAGAGAATTCTCCTTTCAAGTTTCAAGTAACAAATGCCCCACAACCGTGAGCATAACCACACAGCCAACTGTAGATTACAAATAACAAAGATTGCGATTTGGTTAGTCGACAGAAAAAGTTGCTGGTATGCTGTTGGTGTTAAAAAGTGGAACTAGTCAAAAGTTACAAAATATACAGCGCGCTCATATTTTCAATAATGACATAAACTGAAATATTACATTATTAACAGATTTTTGTGACCTTTTATCTTCCATGCTGCATTTAGAGGTGCATTATGTTGTTACTTTTCGTGTCGAATTGCCAATTGACAACTCACGTTTACTTGCCCCATTGACATCACGAAACATATAAGCCAGTGGCCTGTGCATCAATAGGGAGGAGGGGGATAATCAAAATTGTCAATCAGGGTATCTCAAGTTACATAAATATAGGTGGCCGATTAATAAGTCACACCTATCATTTTCTAGTCATTAAAATTGATAACATTGTTGTCAGAATATTCAAACAATGCACGAAACCAACTCATGGTTTCAACAAAATATGGAAAGGTCTGAGCAGTTATAGACTTGGTTATGTCGTAACACGTGGCTGGCGTTGTTGTCGTTCTTACGAGTAATCTAATTTGACGAGAGATTACCTGTTCTAACTAACACAATTAGCCTAATCAAACATGACCTAACCAATCTAACATTCAAACTAACTTACTATAACGTAAAACTAACATAGCATAATCCAAATTAACAGTATACGGTAACGTACAATATATAAAATGAACAACAGGGCTGTTTGTAAATAGCCATTTCGACAAAATATATCACCATTAGGCTTTCCCAACTTTTTCATTGTTTCAACAGAAATATTCGAAATGGTTTCAGCGTCTAAAATAACTTTGCATAGCGCACGAAACGTAATTGATGTGTCTATTTATAGCCCAGCCTCAGTAGAGCAGCATGGCGGGCTCCGAGAATCAATAACAAAAAGAACGCGGCACAAAGCAAAGCCCCTAGGGCGCGAGCGTGGCTCTAGATGGCCTTGGCTAGTGACACGTGACCCCTCATGAACAATTCGCCTATTCAAAGTTCAACTGTTATAGACAATTCGATTCAATATTTATTCGAATTGTATTCGATATGATATTTGTACAGCTTGGGCAAAAAGTCCTTTTTCTCCTTGGTTGAACCAGTCAACAATGTGATACGCCATAGGATTTGACAGGTATATAAAAAGAAAACCGAATAGAAATAGAAATAGAGAAATAGGAAACCATCTTTACTTATGATTCAAGTTCCACACTGTTATATAGCCAACTCTATACAAACCTTAGCCTTAATTGGGGAACAATGATTTTGTATCAAGTTTCGATGTTATTAAAAAAAAAAAAAAAACTCTATACAAGTGAGACTAGAGACCGATATCTATAAGAGTTCTGCTGAAATTCAATAACCTTCCTAATCGTATAAGAGTTTTGAGAGGTCAGAAAGAATTCGATATGAATTTGAACAGTACTTTTTGAAGAATGTTTTCATCACGTAACATGATTCATGAATGATAAAGAGGTTCAACTTTTAAAATCTTAGTATTTTCTTTATACTTTTTTTCTGGACATTGAGCACTCCAAAAGCGGTTGGGATTGTTTTTGAGCAAAATAGCTTCAAAGATTTTTTTTAAATTCCCATATTTTGGAAAATCCCCATGAGAAGCCTGTGTTTGAATTTTCAATTCTCAAGTTTTATTTGATTGAAATGTCATTTTCACACAATGTTCATAATTATATTGATTTAATACATTTGAACCAAGTTTCAAGAAATTTGGATACGTCGATTTTTGTACAGTGAATTGTTTTATTGAAAAAAACGTCAATATTCAGTTTAAAATGTGTAACTTTGAGAGAGGGGAATAGAGAGAGAGAGAGAGAGAGAGAGAGGAACAGAGAGAGAGAGAGAGAAAGAGAGAGAGAGAGAGAGAGAGAGAGAGAGAGGAACAGAGAGAGAGAGAGAGAAAGAGAGAGAGAGAGAGAGAGAGAGAGAGAGAGAGAGAGAGAGACAGAGTTATTAATAAGCTAGCACCCACATTTCAGAAGGTGACCTGTTCCTATTGTGGCTATTTCAGGATCACAAAGCGTCCTTGGTATTCTCGGGCCTACCAACCAAGCAAATACGAACAACTCTCAGCTATGCAATTGCTGGAGAAATATAATCGTGTTCACGAAAGAAGATCTCACCTATACCAACATTGCAAACACAAATAATACAGTTATATTTGGATATAGCTTTGGTAAAATGAGGCCAATGATTTTTCAGGACATGATTCAACTTTGAAAGCATAACTGCATCTTTCAAAAGCGTGAATTATTCACAGCTGCATTGATTTTCTCAACAATTACCGATATGTTTACAATTTTGTCAGTCACATCGACACATTTCATAAAACAAGACAAAATTAACAATTCGATCGATTGTTCGACTTGAATCTGAGCATCTTGAATCTGGGATTCTGTCAGCTCAATCCACATCTACGGACCTTGGATTACTTCAAACGTTCAAAAACATTACCTGAAACTAGTTGATATTTTTAGTGCTGCAACCTGTCGTATACACGTTGCAAAACCAATTGATCCCAATTAAACTTCAATGAAATGTGTATACTTTTATTGCGTTTTCTTTGTTTTTCCCATCCGATTGTTGTGAAAGTCACTGAAAATATGCATGATAATGTTTTCCATATTCAGTGACAATTTTGAATCCTTCGAAAAGAATGTAATTTTTCAAGTATTTTCCATCCGGGTTATTCTTATGGGTATTTTCCAAACTTTCCGTTTTTTTCGGAAAAACTGTTCGAACAATTTTTCTGAAAAACAATCCCAACCTATTCTGGTATGACATCAATATGAGAAAAAGTTTCGAGTTGACAGGATTTTTTCCCCGGCCTGTATGCCGCGCACAAAATTACAAACAAAAAAAACAAGAACGAAGACCAATTTTTTTTTCGGTATATGAAATGGAAATCTTCACTATATGCTCATTTGACAAAAATTTAACGAACTGTGAAAAAATGAACTTATAAGCTCAATGACAGTGAACAATTCGGTATTTTTTGTTGGGAAAAAATATTCTCCGACTTATGAAGTTCGTGAATTAATCTCAACAGCTATTCATCTAGCACACATAGACTATTAGAAGTGACTTATCATGGTATAAAATGTAAATAGTATCTAATCTCAGAGTACACACTTAAGAGGCTACTTTACATCTCACAATCCATGAATAAAACTCGGTAAAACCTGCAGGGAACGAACAAAACCGGACATAAAGCGTCAATACAGGCCTTTAGCTCCTAGCACATGGTGAGTAAACGGTTAGACCAATCAGTCTCATTCTTTTCGCAATGAAACAACAATGAGTATATCTGTGCCTCTACGTTCACTAAAAATCATGTTTTTCTATCAAATTACTCTGAAAAAATCGTGAAAACAATGAAAAACAGGTAGACACATGTTGATTTTTGACAATTATTTTGAAGGGGTTGAAAACACCACGAACCAAAGCTGTTCGTACGAGCACGTTGAATACTGTTGATCATCTAACAGAAAACTGTAAGTCAATACGATGATTGGTTTTCCGTTGCCAACTTGGGCCCCGAACGTCTGCAATCAAGCCGGTAGGCAAGATGTAAAGAGGCCTCTTAAAGCTGTCTCAAGAAGCACCAAGGTCTCATGAAACAAGACCTAGCACAATCTGCCATTTCTTGAGACATTTGACGACCAATAGTAGGATGAAAACTAGAGATGACTGCAGGTTATTTTGTTAGATGAGCGTAGCGAAGATTCCATTCCATATACCGAAAAAAAATGGGCTTGGTTTTTATGTTTGTTTTTTATTTTTTATTCATTTTTATTCATTTTGACATTTTGTGCGCGGCATACAGGTCAGGAAAAAATACCTATCGACTTGAAACTTTATCCACATATTTCTGGCATACCAGAATAGACTGGAATTGTTTTTCATAAAAATCGGTCGTGTGGTTTTTCCGGAAAAAAATTCTTAAAGTTTGGTAAATCCCAATAAGAATAACCCAGGTGGAAAATACTTGAATATAAAAATTTTTCAAAAGCTTCGAAATTATCACTGAATATGAGAAACACTATCATGCATATTTTTAGTGACTTTTTTAACAATCGGATGAGAAATAACAAAGAAAACGCAATAAAAGTATACATTTTATTGAATATTCGGATCAAGCTGGCTTTGTGGGAATTATTTATGGTGTCAATTATGAACTTTGTATCCTTTGAATAAAACACCTGGAAAAAAATGAAAAAAATTGGTTTTGCGAAGTGTATATGCGACAGGTTGCATCACTATACATATCAACAAGTTGCAGGTAAGGTTTTTGAACGTTTGAAGTAATCCATGGTCCGTAAATGTGGATTGAACTGACAGAATATTTTTCATTCTAGATTTCCATACTTCTAAGCTCTTCTCACAACGCGCATCCGGGTTTTCCTAGTCATACTATATATAGGAAAACGCAGTGTAGGATGCGTTGTGAGATGAGCTCATCAGCATAGAAATCTAGAATGAAAAAATACATTCAGTCAGCTCTTAGCTACATTCACAGACCTTGAATTACTCCAAACGTTCAATTATTTGGTGACACTTGTTGCTTCTTCTTGATAGGTAGGACAGCTTTGATTGATATAAATGAAAAAAATTATAAATGCGTTTTCTTCGTTATTTCTCATCCGATTGTACTGAACATCACTGAAAATGTGTATGTTTCATACTCAGTACAAATTCCAGAACTTTTGAAGAATTTTGGTTTCATTATTTTTCATTCATTTGGTTCCATTCATTCTCCGGTTCAGTTTTAGGGGGATTTTTCAAACTTTTCGATTTTTTTCGGCAAAAAACGATCGACCGATTTTTCTGAAAAACAGCCTCAACCTAGGCCTACTCTGGTGTGACATTAATGTGCAGAAAAAGTGTCAAGTCAGTTGGTTTTTATTCTGACCTGTATGCGGCTTACAAAATTACAAAGTAAAAAAAAGAAGAAAAAACACAAAAACGATGCCCAATTTTTTTGGTATATGGAGTGGAAATCTTCGCTACGCTCATCCAGTCATCATATATATATATATATATATATATATATATATATATATATATATATATATATATATATATATATATATATATATAAAATATATATATATATATATATATATATATATATATATATATATATATATATATAAAATATATATATATATATATATATATATATATAGGGCCTATATATATATATATAAATATATATATATATATATATATATATATATATATATATATATATATATATATAATTTCTCTCGACTGTGATGCTTTTATTGCTACCTCGTATCTCCTAGAATGAGCGTAATAGCACATTTTTACCACGCCCCCCAGAACGATATCTTTCAAGTGTTCTTAAATGGGTTTCTTCAGTGGCGTGCACACCATATTGAATCGGCACCACTGGCGCCGGTGAAAAACTGAGTGCTACCTACGGCCTACGCTCTACTGAGCTCTACGGCGTAGACCTATACACTCTCACAACGATATATCTTTCAAGTGTTCTCATATGGCTTTCATTCAAGTGGTGCTACGAAAAATTGTTCGTATAAGTGGACATCAATTGATGTCTCCTTAATTGAGTTCTCCAATCACAACTTCATGCATCATCTATTCTTCCGAACTTTTCTGGTTGCTATGGTAATCCGACAAGTATACTGTCTCCCTATATAACTATATAGCACATATCGAAGCTCACCGTGGCTCGGCGGTAAGGCGTGTGCTAAAGGCATCAAGAGTAAAGAAGTATCCTACGGGATAGAGTGGCAGCGCCCGAGTTGAACAGTCTACAGACCCTGGTAGTGTTACGCCTGGTAATCCTGCTAGGAGCGCTGTGATCACCAAGAAAATGCCATTTGCAAGGGTGCTGTTGCGAGTGAATGCTGCTAGGAGCGCTGGGATCCGCTAACTTTTCAATTGTTTGAGAGCAATTGGTGAGCATAGGCTGTATCATACGGCGTTGCCTATCTAGACACTACTTTATTGATGCTAAAGGTACGACGGGGCCAGGCTTCGATTCCACCTCGCGCTAAACACTTCCGTTTTGAAATACCGGGTATTAGACAAATGTTTAATATAGGTAACCTCACATTGAGGTTATTTTAAAAAACCCATAGGCCTATTTACTCACACCCATATTATTATAAACCCATATTGGAATTGTTTTTCATTAAGAATTGCATAACAATGATGATTGGCTGATGATTGTTTCTGGGGTGTGGCTAAGAATGTGGGCCATTTTAATCCGGCGATCTACTCGTGTACGAAATCTTGGCCAACTTGGAAAGATTTCACACAGACAACTTTTTTTCTTTTTTTTTAATTGGTCACATACACTGATATAGAAAGAAAAACACAATTACAGCAAAAAAGCATCCACAAAGCCCTTCAAAAAAGGCTTAACTGTGGGCTGAAATAGTGAATTATAAGTACAATTCAAATTCGGATGTATCTCTCAAACATTAAAAGTAATAAAGTAGTTGAAGTAAGAAGAAAGAAGCAAAACATTGAGTGATTTGTTACATTCTACCTACAAAGTGTAAGGTATCTTTGATTACTATTAATTTTAATTTTAATAAGCAAGTGGCGAAAAAAGTAGACAATTGTATACAAGATTGTAAGAAAAAAATTATTACATAGAACCAGTTTCAATACACATTTCAAAACATTGCAATACCGGTAACCTTATTACGGGTCACATCACTATTTTTTTTTTTTTTATTAAATTGAAATAAAATCTGCGCGTATTTTATAAGTTTTTTTTATAGACTATACCCGGAGTGCTTCTATAAATCTGTATACAAATTTTAGTGCCTGTTGTATATAATCTCAGTAAACTTGATGGGTATCGAGCGACCACGTTTACGTGAACGCCGACATACAATACATAAATACCCCTGACATGTATGCACGTTGCCTTACACGTGCATCTCACTAACCCGGCACCTCCACCGATATCTTTACAACCATATCGTCACACACAGGCTATTCAGCTAACTGAAAGGGAACAAAGCTATATGACGCCATTATTTCAGATATGCATATCGGTATATCAGTATGAATATATATTTTTCACGAAGTGTATATGGGAGTCGATATCGCGAAATATCATTTTTTTGTGGTAACTTCCGAAAAGTGGGAGATATCGAAATTATAATACAGGGGTAACACAAATATTTTAAATACTTTCAACACGATATAAATTATATAACAATTCAACTCATCGCCTAACTGTCAACGTATACGAGTAAAAACTCACTTTTTATCTCTTTACTTTTGACGATTATGCGGCATACGTTAGGTAGTGTTCAGCTGTTTAGGCCTACTTATATACCATCTGAAGGTAGTGAAAATACATGTGTTCCCCCATTTCAAAATCATCCAAAACCTGATATGGTGCCAAGTCGCCTCCCATGCACACCCAACATGTGGAACGAGAGAAAGTCACTAATCCTCAATTGACAAGCGGTATAGGATGACAATTGGTGCACGGTAGGATCGTTCGGAAGGACCTCAAGGGAGATCTCAACAGCCCCGGAGAGAATACTAAAATTCAAAGTAAATCATTTAAAAAACTGTTAACAGTGGAATATAATAACTACAAGGATGAACTCCATTATTTGTATAGGCCTGCAAGAACACAGCATGTCTGAAAGGTTATCATATAGTAACTGTATACAAAAATTGGTAGCAAACAAACTAATATTGGGGGACATTGTTATCGAAATATCAAAATTAGTTCTCTCTTTTCATTTTCATTATTATCATTAATTATCATTTAACCCATCGAAGTGAATTATGTTTTAATATGAGTTTATTAAATATCAGCATAGTAAGTCACAGTGTATTTTAGTGTTTTGTTTTTCATCGTTTATACCCAAGGAGGTTAGATACTAATAGAAATATTGATCTAACAAGTATCAAAGAACAAGGAGGTTATTAGTATCTAACCTCCTTGTTTATACCACAGATAAGCCATTTATGGCTTAGTGAACGAGTTTGAACTGTATTACTTTATTGTATAGTTAATTTAATTTGTGACAATAAAAAAAATAAAAAAAAAACTTATCACAACAATGTGTGACAACACCCGAGAGAAATCTATATAGTGAAAACGTAATCTACGATCTTCGTATATTAATCCATGTGATCTTCAATTTTTAGCTATGAATATAATTATAATAAACGCATCCAAGACGTATAAATGTGGGTGATGAGATCGGTTGTGCGGTGGAAGGGGGCGTGGGAGGAGGGTGGCAAGAAGGGGGGGTGAGTCATAGGAACCGCCGGAACGGAGTCAGCCAACAGGAATTCGCGAGATCACCACGCAAGGTAGATTAATAATAGGTATGGAGTTTGACTCTGGGGCGCCACGGCAGTGGTGGATGACGGATTTTCAAGGTTGATGATTATTCATGAAATGATCAAGGTTTTACTGTAACGACCCCACGAATATATAAGTTATCTGGGCGTATATGGATGAGCGGACGATAAATGAATTATGTTTTTACCGAGATAGGTGGACCAGTGGCTAAATACATTGAGTCATTGAGGAGACCGGGGTTTAATTCCCGCCATAGTCGACCATCCCAACAGAGCTTTTTTGCGATTCCCACAATCCTAAACACTTAATAAATTAACTTATTATCTCATCTTCCCAACACGTCATTCATTATTCACCGACGCCAATAGATCTTGGTCATCAGTACAATGCGTCGTGACACCCAAAATATTATTTATTTCAAAAAATTATGTATACAAGAACGTATACCTTATGCGGGACTCGAACCCAAGCCCGACTGGACTCAAGTTTCTAAAGCAGTGTCTTAGCTGATTGAGCCACGGAGAGACGGCATTGCAGTTGTTGTTGAATGTTGTTACGCGTAGACAAGTCTGCACAATTGGATCATCAATAAGCCAATAATTGCAACAATTTCGAAAGACCAACAATAGAATTATATATATAGTATATTCTACAATTTTGAAATCGGTATATGCCTATTTTCTGATAAATTTCATGAAACATTCGAAAAATGAGAGTGTAATTTTTTCAATTACAATTTGTGTAGGCCATTGGTTGGTACAACAGTGAGCATCGGTTTACATGTTTTCTGTTTCTTTTTTTGGGGGGGGGAGAGGGGAATCTAATTTTTGATATTTCTGAGTCAGTTATTTATCCAAAATCTCGACATATTTTTTTTAATCAACTCATCATTCAGTCAAATTGTACCCTGATTCTGATGGCAAGGTAGGCTCGTTCGGACGGGGCACCACAAGGGCAATCTTGCCACCTGATAGGGAATGAATTATTCATATTGTAACTCATTCAAAATTCAATTCAAAATTAAATATAAGATGATGTGATTTATATATATTTTTGTTTTAATAACATCGAAACTTGATACAAAATCATTGTTCCCCAATTGACCATTGTAGATCGTCCGCCCTCGTGATGTCACAAAATATAATAGCCAATCAAGGTATCTTAAATTTCCCCTGCTTCGTATAAGTAACGCCCATCTACAATGGTCAATTAAGGCTATGGATGGAAGATAGGATCGTTTGGACGGGGCACCACAAAGGCGATCTTACCACCCCATTTTGATTATTTAAAACTAATTAACTTCAGCACCAGGACTGCGCTGTCTGTGACCATAATTTTCCATGATTTTTAATCTATATTACAAAAATTAGAAATTCAAATCGGCAAAAAGGCCAATAGATCCAAATAAACAAATATAAAATTGCTCTAATTTCTAAATATATCTGTAAATTGGTACAAACATTTTCTTGTAATTTTCAGTCTCTCGTATACTCTTACTCCTTCTGGTTCATGACAAGAGGATTCTCCCTCAATGAACATTCCTGAACGTTGTTTGTTTTCGCCGGCTGACTTTTGTTTGACAGACCACTCTGTTGACAGGTCGACACGTCTGCTCGTTAATGACGCGACTTAGGGGAGACGCCCGATTGTCGCACGAAGAGGTGTAAGCAATGTACATTACCCGACCGTCTACGACGTCTTTAGCCATATACAATAGCATTAGACGATTGGGAGTTTCGATCGTTACGAGAAAACATTCATATTACATTCACCCCAGCTAGATGAAGATTGAAATTAAAATTTTTTTTCATTGGGTTTTAACGACGCACTATAATGATAACTAAGATCTATTGACGTCGAATGATGAATGATTGATGAGATGAAGGTTTCTCTGGTATTGGGAAGGATAGTGGCAAGGAAGCGGTCGTAGCCTGTATTGTGGGAGCCATTCCGGCACGAGCCTAGACTACAGAGGGAAACCACGAAAACAACAGTAAAGATAAACGGTGGCGGGGATCGAACCGGGTCCGATATTCCCCTTCACCTCCCGGATCACACGAAGCGAGTGCGTTAACCACTCAGCTACATGTGCCGGTGAAATTATTGGATGAGCGAAGCGAAGACTCAATTTCACCATACCCGAAAAAAAGTGCTTTTTTTTTTTGTTCGCGCTCCACAGATCAAACGAAAATTTAAAATCAATTGAAAATTGGCACACATAAGTGTCCTTATTATTTATTAAACAGATGAATAGTTAGGTACACTTGCGGTCCAATGAAATGTTCGATCAAGCCACATTAAAATACATGCTGAACAATATTTATTGATTAGACGCACTAAAAACTAGCAGACACTTAGCGTATATACGCACTCCACGAATGATCTATGGAAAAATAAGCAGTAAAATAAGCATAGATTTTATTTAAATTCAAATTTGAATTTCAGAAAGAAAACTATTAAATAACCACTAGTGTACGGTTATACGATTAGATAAAGTGGTTGATTCTACATTGAAATGCATCCAGAAGAATATATACAGATACGCACTGAAACTAGCAGACTATTGTGTGCAGCATTCGCACTTCACGCATAGCCGCTGAGCCCGTATCTTAGCTGAGAATGTTTCTCTTCGAAATGCTCGACCCAAGTTTGATGTGCATTGAAATGCATCCAGAAGAATATATACAGATACGCACTGAAACTAGCAGACTATTGTGTGCAGCATTCGCACTTCACGCATAGCCGCTGAGCCCGTATCTTAGCTGAGAATGTTTCTCTTCGAAATGCTCGACCCAAGTTTGATGTGCATTGAAATGCATCCAGAAGAATATATACAGATACGCACTGAAACTAGCAGACTATTGTGTGCAGCATTCGCACTTCACGCATAGCCGCTGAGCCCGTATCTTAGCTGAGAATGTTTCTCTTCGAAATGCTCGACCCAAGTTTGATGTGCATTGAAATGCATCCAGAAGAATATATACAGATACGCACTGAAACTAGCAGACTATTGTGTGCAGCATTCGCACTTCACGCATAGCCGCTGAGCCCGTATCTTAGCTGAGAATGTTTCTCTTCGAAATGCTCGACCCAAGTTTGATGTGCATTGAAATGCATCCAGAAGAATATATACAGATACGCACTGAAACTAGCAGACTATTGTGTGCAGCATTCGCACTTCACGCATAGCCGCTGAGCCCGTATCTTAGCTGAGAATGTTTCTCTTCGAAATGCTCGACCCAAGTTTGATGTGCATTGAAATGCATCCAGAAGAGTATATACAGATACGCACTGAAACTAGCAGACTATTGTGTGCAGCATTCGCACTTCACGCATAGCCGCTGAGCCCGTATCTTAGCTGAGAATGTTTCTCTTCGAAATGCTCGACCCAAGGTTGATGTGCATTGAAATGCATCCAGAAGAATATATACAGATACGCACTGAAACTAGCAGACTATTGTGTGCAGCATTCGCACTTCACGCATAGCCGCTGAGCCCGTATCTTAGCTGAGAATGTTTCTCTTCGAAATGCTCGACCCAAGGTTGATGTGCATTGAAATGCATCCAGAAGAATATATACAGATACGCACTGAAACTAGCAGACTATTGTGTGCAGCATTCGCACTTCACGCATAGCCGCTGAGCCCGTATCTTAGCTGAGAATGTTTCTCTTCGAAATGCTCGACCCAAGTTTGATGTGCATTGAAATGCATCCAGAAGAGTATATACAGATACGCACTGAAACTAGCAGACTATTGTGTGCAGCATTCGCACTTCACGCATAGCCGCTGAGCCCGCATCTTAGCTGAGAATGTTTCTCTTCGAAATGCTCGACCCAAGTTTGATGTGCATTGAAATGCATCCAGAAGAATATATACAGATACGCACTGAAACTAGCAGACTATTGTGTGCAGCATTCGCACTTCACGCATAGCCGCTGAGCCCGCATCTTAGCTGAGAATGTTTCTCTTCGAAATGCTCGACCCAAGTTTGATGTGCATTGAAATGCATCCAGAAGAATATATACAGATACGCACTGAAACTAGCAGACTATTGTGTGCAGCATTCGCACTTCACGCATAGCCGCTGAGCCCGTATCTTAGCTGAGAATGTTTCTCTTCGAAATGCTCGACCCAAGTTTGATGTGCATTGAAATGCATCCAGAAGAGTATATACAGATACGCACTGAAACTAGCAGACTATTGTGTGCAGCATTCGCACTTCACGCATAGCCGCTGAGCCCGTATCTTAGCTGAGAATGTTTCTCTTCGAAATGCTCGACCCCAGTTTGATGTGCATTGAAAAGTTTCGTTGTGGGGTTGACAAGTGGAAAGGGGATAATATTGAAAGAGTTCCAGTAACCACCGCTAGATGGAGTTCTCCATTTTATAATTTGAACAAAATCAAATTACATTACACATTTTGGCCAAGGGAAAATGGGAAAACTGTGAAATTGCAGGCGAATCGGGATTTCAAATATTGATGAGCAAAGTTGAACTTAATGATGTGCGTTTGTAACTTATTTCTACTATCATTTGGTAACTGAAAAATTAAGCATTGAAAATCAGCAAATTAGGCAGACTTTGATTCAATTATTGCTCCATAATGAAATTATTCTTCAATTTTCGATTAAGCATATCTAATTGTGGGGGTATTATTTATTCATTGCATTAACCGCAAGTTCGTAGTGTTTGTGGTTCTTGAGATATGTGGCGAAAGTGCACCCTGTGAATCTGTCCAAGATGCGTACACATATATATGCATTTATATTCAATTTCAATTTTGATTTCGAAAAAAAAGTTATGTTACCGCAAGTGTACACCTGTTGATGACACCCATGCAAGGTCAGTTGGACTCAAGACAGCTGGGCACTGCTCTGAAAGTACGGCTGTATGCAAATAGGAATGTGTAAATGTCCTTGTTGGCTCCTAGACCTGTAGTCAACACTTCATCGTGTCATCATCACCCGCTCGTTCGTACCCCCATAGAGTTAGAATATGTATAGTCACTATACGCACTATACACTCCTGACTTTCTAAGACAGTATGGCCTAAATAGTCCGACCTACCACTAGCGGGATTTAACCGTATTTATACAAACATGATTGTCACCAACCTCCAAGATAAAGCCAACTAGAACTTATATATGAGATAACTCAAATATGTCCGTACCTTGTAATAATCATTACAATCATGAATCATGTATTTGTCAGTATAATAAAATGAAGAGTATCAACAATGTATAATTTGGACAATGACGTACAGCTTGAAGCATAAGTAAAAGTCTCTTTGCTACCTGGTCAAACCAGTCGACCATGTTACATTGCATAGGATTAAACAGGTATCAAACGACAGAAACAGACTTTTACTTATACTTCAAGCCCTACATAGAACAGTATTTGTTTTCTCTATTTTTTATATTGGGTTTAACGACGCACTGTACTGATGACCCAATCCAAGATATATAGTGAATGATATATGAGATCATGATGATGAGAGGTTGTTTTATTGTATGTTTTTGTGTGGTGAGAAGGAGTTGATCGTGGGTCTCAGTAAATTGACCTGAACAACAGAGGGAAACCACGGAAAAAAACTCTCGACCACGGCGTGAATCGAACCCCGGTCTCCTGAATGACGGTCTCGTGTGCTAGCCACTCGACCACTCGTCTCAGTCAGTCGTCAGTAATAGTCTAGTCTTACGTTATTTTAGTAAGTGCAGTCACGTAGGTGAATCAGCACTTGTTGATACCGCTCTATGGCACTGAGAAGACAGTCAGTATATTTATTTATATTTGGTTTAACGACGCACTGTATACTGATTACTAAGGTATATTGAAGTCGGCGAATGATGAATGAGATGATGAGATGAAAGATTATTTTATTATGTGTATATTTAGATAGTGGGAAGGAGATGGTCGTGGCCTATCCTTGAAGAACCATCCCACCGGCACAGTAGCTGAGTGGTTAGCTCACTTGCTTCGTGTGATCCGGGAGGTGAAGGGACATATCGGACCCGGTTCGATCCCCGCCACAGTCCATCTTTACAGGGGTTTTTCGTGGTTTCTCTCTAGTCTAGGCTAATGCCGGGATGGTTCCCACAATATAGGCCACGACCGCTTCCTTCCCACTATCCTTCCCACTACCCATAAAAACCTTCATCTCATCATCCCATCATCTCATTAATCATTCATCCGACGCCAATAGATCTTAGTAATCATTACAGTGCGTCGTTAAAACCCAATATAAAAAAAGAACCATCCCAGTATTGACCTGAATGATAGAGGAAAATCACGAAGAAAAAAACTCTCGGCATGGTCGACCATGGCGGGAATCGAACCCCGGTCTCTTGAATGACAGCCTCGTGTGCTAGCCACTCGACCACTCGTCTCAGTGGCAATGTCACAGTGTGTGGGCGTATATCGCAGATATACATTCTAGAAATAGCCGAGGACGTACGATAGACTTGTAGACGTTTATCATCTAGTCGCGGTAAAATTAGTCCGACCGGCCGGCGTCGCTCGCTCGCTCGGTAAAATAAAAAACAAACAGGAAACCAAGAGTTACGGCCGTCAGGAAACAGTCGTTCAGACATCACACTATAAATGCTAGTTACCATAGAAATTGTCACCAGATATTAGCATTAGGGGAGAATAGATTATATTCGTAGCCATGCTCGAAAGAAGGTTTCGATCGACCGTCTACTCAATACCGCACCACTAGCGCGCGGGTGGTTCGCACCAACATCTTTCGTGGTGCCTATACACATACCGGTCGATTGAACATGTTATATATATAACAGCTTACGGTAAACGCAAATAGTTGCGTTAATGATCAGGTGAACCGTCTGACCGGCGTAAAAAACAGGCAAACAAGTGAATGGCATAAGAGTTGCATGGGGGTATCGCTAAAGTTCATCACATGAGAAAAATATACAAGTACCGGTATATAAGTGAAAGGCAGCCGCTAAACGGACCATCGGTCTATGTCACCACATGCGGACGTTGTTGTTGTTGTTGTTGTTATTGTTGTTGTTGTTGTTCTTGTTCTTGCGCGCAGCCTATATACGCAAACCTGAATCTACTCAAGATAACACACCTATAATCAACCCAAACCAACCTAAACTAACTAACCTAGCTGAACAAACATCCTAAACTAATTTGATCTAAACTAAGACCCCGCTAAAACCAATCTGAACCCTACGTCTGGTCCGACGAATAGCCATTATTTCAAAATAACCACGTCGTTGACGCGCCGTTAAACCACAATATTCAATTCAATTCATATGTGCACGAGGCATATAAGCACATGTTATTGGAAATTACAAATCTGGAAATTTGTGTTTTGGAAATTGTATTTGGAAATTGTTCTCATCATTTTCTATTTTCACATTCCGTTTCCATTAGTTTGTTTTCACATTATTCCCATGAATTGGTATATTTAGGCCTACATATTATTTGAGGTGGTCAAAAAGACGGTCACATGGCGTGCCCCGTGATAAAAACGATCTAATTTCACGTCCTCCATTTTTTCATTTCCGTGTAGACATTTCTTTCAAGTGATGTCACATATAGTTTAAAAGGTGGACAACAATCTTTAAACTGTGACGAGTGATCGAGTGGTTAGCACACTGAACCGTCAATCAGTAGACAAGGGCTTGATTCCCGCCATGGTCGATCATCCTGCCAGGGTTTTTTGTCGATCAGGTCAATATACTGGCATGGTTTCTTAACAACAGGCCACGACCGACTCCTTTCTACTATCCAAAAACGCCTACAAAAATAATGTTTCATCTCATCATCCCATATATCATTCACCGACGCCAATAGATCAAAGTCATCAGTACAATGCGTCGTTTAAAAATGAATGAACAAATAAACAATTTACAATCACAACTGCACTATTATAGTAGGCCTATACGGATATATGTTCACCAGACCCCTCTCTTTCTGGTTGCTATGGTAAACAGACATCACCCTATATAAGGCTATTATAGAAGAACAACGGTCCAGTAGTATTGGATTTTCAAGTATATAGGCTCTGAATGAATAAAATAAGAATGTCATCACACTTTTCTAAAAATACGTTCAGTTAACGACGTAAACTAATTAAAAACTGAATAGCCAATCAAAATATAGTTTACGATTGTTCACAAACAATATCACTTAATAGTTTTAAGATAGTCGACATACTGTGAGAGAGAGAGAGAAAGGGGGAGAGGAAGAGAGGGGGGGGATATAATAACACCGACTAAACTTAGCTCTATTATTACTACATTTAACAAGAGAGGGAGGATAAACATGTGTCCATTGGTGATGAAAGTTTGAACCACCCGTGCGCCAATGGTGTGAGATAGGCGAGACGGTCGGTCGGAACCACCATCACTCGTGGAAACACGTATACAGGGAATTAGGTCCAGGATTGCCAACCATGTAAACAGGAATTAGCCGGCTGGTCGGGAAGAGAGGAGACCGGAAAGGAAGGAAAGTGGAGAGTTCTAATTTCAGACAAATTTGTATGGTTATAATTCCACAATTAGAGCTGCAGTTTGGGTATATGAGCAGGCGAGCAAGTGCTAAGCGTGAGAAAGGAAGAGAGAGAGTGAGAGAGAGAGGGGGGAAAGAGAGAGAGAAGAGCGAAATATGATGGCGTCGGTGAACGATGAATAAAATGATGTGAAGATGTCATAGAGGATTATTTTATTTGGATTGATGTTAAATATTCATTCAATAACTGAGGCAACACAAAAAATACCTTCATTTCAAGATGGTCGTCCACCACGGTGTCCTGTATGACGGTAGAGTGTACTAGCCACTGGACCACTCATTTCAGTTTTTCTATATTCAAAGGAAAATGGGAGCTCATTTAACGAACTCATCAGTTCCAATGTAACTTTGAAATGGTATGAAGGATATCAAAATTCTAATAGTACAGAAGCAAATATCTCTTCAATAGCTTTC